>CM040470.1:3269120-3288270 GCA_022758105.1 Pangasianodon gigas
TGTATTTCTAGTGTGGTAGGTGGCATTTTGAGAAGGCTGCAGTTATACAAGGTTTTGAAAGGGCGCCATGCATCTGTCTCTGCCCAAATGAAATTCTGTCAAGTGCATAATACACTGAAAAATGATACACAGATAAACACAGTAATTTTGTTCATTTTGATTCAACAAAAATTAAATGTACAAAACTCTTCTGTAAATGTAGTGGATCAGTTAAAACATGTTTGGTGTCCAATGTTTGGTTCTTTAGTTTAAAGTCTAATGAAGCTACCAAGTAACAGAAATCAATCTTACCCAAAATATTTTCCAATAATATCCCCAAATTAATTTAGGGATATTATTGGAAAAGTTTTTTTTTTTTTTTTTTTTAAGAAATTGTTTAACAAAATAGCAGAGTGTAACTATTTTACCATCTGCATGGCCACCTACATATTGTTACTGTTAGTGTTCAGCTACGCAGTGAAGTTATGTTCATGTTTACAGATGACACAAAGTCCCAGTGTGTCCTAAACAACATCTGTGACGTCACTGAAGATCTGGACATGGGTAAAGGTACATATATATTTAAGGAAATGATTTTAATGAGACTTCCATTACTTCCCTTGTAGCTCCAACACAAAGCTAAAGAAGCAAACTTTGAACATCAATCATGCCTTGGCTTGAAAAGCAGATTCGAGTCCGCTACACATTTATACATAGATTTACAAGCCTAGATCTGGTTTGAATCAAAAAAGGAAAACAGTTCAATATTCAAATCAAATCAATACAAATCAATATTCCTTTTGAAAATGCACGATACACTCACCGGTTTGCCGACAAAGATGAAGCATTAGCATTAGGAGCTCTGTTCCATTCTATTCTACTCATTATATGTTAAATTTAACTGAACTGAATCATATTGAATTGGGTCTGTATTGAATCGTATTGAATCAATATTGAATTGAGGTGAATCAAATTGTTTAACTGTATTGTTTGTTTTTTTTTGGTGTCATATCTTATGCTATGTGTTGAGATGTGTATCATATCGTCTGAAAGAGGGAGAGTCTAGTTGGCTGATTGAGTACTTCACAATAAGTGGGAACACTGTGTAACTTTGTGATAATGTTGTAAAACAAAATAAAATGTCAGGTAATTGGCAGTATTTGAAAATGAAATATCAGAATATGACTAGTTGGGAGTGATGTGTAAAACAGAAAGGAAAAGAGAAAAAGGCATAAAGATTATAATCCAGCTGTCTGGGTGTTGACGCTAATAGAGGACTCCTTTTCTCTGTCTCTTTTTCTCTTTCTCGCTCTCTCTCTCAGTAATCATGCTTCCAGTACATGCAAAATTGTCTTCATTGTTTCCGAGCGGAGCTTCTTTCATTCTGTCACTTTCAATCAGCGACAATATAAAGGCTTTGACTGTCAGCTGCATCCCACAAGCCCGTTTCCATACAGGGAGACAAGCCAGACCCTGCGCTAATGCTATGCCGCTTAGCTCTAGCACAGAGTAACGGCTCAATCAGAGCAGATGAGAGACTGCGTTTTTACACAAGTAGATTAGTGAGAGTAGAAATATTTAAGGAATCAACAGCAGGCGGAATCGCAGGAGAAAACAAATGGAATGTGCTACAAGATATTTTGTACTTGGCTTCCTAAAATGTCACCTTAATGTGATTTAAGGTTTCAGCTGTTCAGTGTCTCCAATTGGGTGGTGGGATCACAATCTACCCAAGAAACCAATATGCAGTTTTATGAAATACCTTAGTGTCGATTTAATATCACGCTCATCTATAAATCACAATTTATATCAGCATATGTATTAGGACTGCTCTATCTGAGAGGCTGCAGCTCATTTGAGGCAGAATTTCTGCTCACGTTGTAGCTTTATAAGCCTGAGTGATAGATGGGGAGATGTGTGAGATCAGACATGCCCTGCTAGGTGTCTGTGTGTGTGTGTGTGTGTGTGTGTGTGTGTGTGTGTGTGTGTGTGTGTGCACGTTGAAGACCAGATGCTCATAAAGCAACACAGATATGGATTTACTTTTACACCAAAGACGTGACTGTACCAGCGTATTTCACATGGACACAATGTTCTGCTGTCTTACACGAACAGTATGACGATTAAACATACGTCATGTGGAGGTTTCGTCTGCCATCTCATGCACATGGCAGCTCAGTGAACCCCAAGGATGACAGGCATTAATACAGTAATTTAAATGTCTGTATAGACTACAGCGTATTGTGGGTGATAGCAGGTAGAAGGATTCTCTGAGCCAAACTGAGCTTCTGTCTCTTCACCCAGCAGTTTCTTCCTTCTACCTGTGGTGGTGTGCCAGCTGTGATGGGCTTTATTTTTTCACATACACTTAAGAGTCACTGAAGGAAGACAGTGTTAAAGATGTGATGAAAGAAGAAAGCGTTAATCCTGTTAGCAGTTGTTTGCTTTCGGGTTATCCGCTGTTGAATGACTGGCTGCTTCAGACACACTCCTTTAGAAAGGAGAAATATCCACACATTCAGTGTTATAATAATAATCTTTATTTATTCAACTTGAGATCTCCTTCAGAAGGGAATTACTATGAATCATGACGAGTTTAACAAAATACACTGGTCAACCATAACATTAAAACCACCTGCCTAATATTGTGTAGGTCCACCTTGTGCTGCTGTGGCAGGCCTCATTATCCTGCTGAAAGAGGCCACTGCCATTAGGGAATACCGTTGCCATGAAGGGGTGTACTTGGTCTGCAACAATGTTTAGGTTGGTGGTAAAGTAACATCCACATGAATGCCAAGACTCAAGGTTTCCCAGCAGGACATTGCCCAGAGCATCACACTGCCTCCGCCAGCTTGCCTTCTTCCTGTAGTACATCCTGGTGGCATCTCTTCCCCAGGTAAGCGACGCACATGTACGCGGCTGTCCATATGACCAGGCCACCTTCTGCCATTGCTCCATGGTCTAGCTCTGATGCCCATTGTAGGCGCTTTCGGCGGTGGACAGGGGTGAGCATGGGCACTCTGACCCGTCTGCAGCTACGCAGCCCCATGCGCAGCCGGCTGCAATGCACTGTGTGTTCTGACACCTTTCTATCATGGCCAGCATTAACTTTTTCAGCAATTTGTGCTATAGTAGCTCTTCTGTTGGGTCGGACCAGACAGGCTAGCCTTCACTCCCCACATGCATCAGTGAGCCTTGGGCGTCCATGACCCTGTCGCCGGTTCACCGGTTGTTCTTCCTTGGACCATTTTGGTAGGCACTGTACACTGCATACTGGGAACACCCCAAAAGACCTGTGGTTTTGGAGATGCTCTGACCCAGTTGTCTAGCCATCACAATTTGGCCCTTGTCAAAGTTGCTCAGATCCTTACGCTTGCCCATTTTTCTTGCTTCCAACACATCAACTTCGAGAACTGACTGTTCACTTGCTGCCTAATATATCCCACCCCTTGACAGGTGCCATTGTAACGAGATAATCAGTGTTATTCACGTCCCCTGTCAGTGGTTTTAATGTTATGGCTGATCGGTGGAAGTCATAAGGCTAAATCTGGTTTTAGAATGTGTGATTTCAGTGATCTTGATTATTACTCATCACAGTTCAAGATGCAGACTGTGTGATAACCTATGTTCTCCATGTCAGATTAAACGATGATCCTCTAACGATAGACCTGCGATTAAAGAAAATTACTACGTTCTGCATACATCATCAGTCAGCGTGATCTGTATATTTGCTCATGCAGAAAACGGACTTGCATAAACACAAATATTCTTCAAAGTGAGTTAGAGGTAATGAGATTTGGCTTAAAGGTTAAACAAGTATCGTTTAATCTAGATTTAAAAACACTTACTGAGCTATAGAAAGGCTATTCCACAGTTTCATGTGAGGAGTTCAAATAAAATAAATGCACATTAAGCACTCTCCTAACAATAAACATGATATATTGAATGCGTGTTTAAAACTGTGTACAAAGTGTTCCACAGTAGCCAATAAAGTACTAAGAGAATATTAACTAATAAATAAAAAGAAAGCGCAATAAAGTCTACTGAAAAAAGAAGCAGCTAGTTAAATGCCATATTTCATAAGTTTTACTCGCTTTAGTTGGGCTTTTAGCTCTTACAGGAGCAGAGGTCATCTACAACAACTCTCCAGCGTCTTCAAAACTTGATTGCATAGAGTTTGCTCTGGTCTGTTTCGCAGTGTGGGGAATTTTTTTTTTTTCTTTTCTTTTCTTTTTTTTTTATTTTATACAGACTAGGGGTAAGATAACTGTTCAGCAAGAAAATATCAGTGTTTGGGGCCTGAGAAATAGGCAGTTCTGCTAGGATGGCAGATATAATGCTATTCTTTGATCTGCATGATCTAGATGGAGCATAACTAACATACATTTTCACTATAGCTACACAATTATGGCAAAAAAAAGAATAAAAAATTGAGAAATCAGGTCTGCGCAACAGCACTAAAAAGATTTAAGGGCCAGTATAATACACTTAGGGTACATCACGATTCTGCCAGAGGCATTCTGAACTCGTTGTAAATTTGTAATAGAGCCCCTGGGTCAGCCAGATAAGAGAATAATCCCATCTAGTTGACAAAAGCATGTATGTATTTCCCGCTAGCAGGAATGCAGTGTGTGTCACAGACTTTAGAGAATTGTGCGCCATACTGATGTGGTTCTTAATTTGTTTATACTGAAATATATGTTAAGAAGTTAGTGGTTGTGTGTCATGCTAATTTTACATTGCTAGCACAGTGACAATGGTGTTTAATAGGAGAAAAAAATTCAGCACTCTCAAACATAAGTGATAACGGTCAGGTTTCGCTGCTAGCTCCTAAAAACAATTTACAGCTTCTTTGCTCACTCACCATTTTCCAGCGATGTTCGACGCCATATTAATGAGAAAACCAGCATAAAAGTAGTGGTACTAACGCTGAACTCAGAGTCCCAGATTGCAATGCAGCTATACGTTGTTGAGTTACGGCAGAGACTTGTCTCGGCCAGTTAGCGATCCACGAGGTGACAAGCGTGAGGATGTTGATGGTGGCTTAGCATGAAAGCTTTGGAAGCTGATCTGTTTAAACAGTGTGTACAGATGAGGAGGTGAGAGAGCTGGACAGACTAAAGGACTAAAGCATCACTGCATCACTCACTTTAGAAAGAGATGAAGCGATAGCTAAATCCCACTTCACCACTATCAGCACAGCATTGTCATGTAATGTAGGAAAAAGTTAACCACAGTGAAAATAGAGCAACATGTCGATGAAAGATGTTTAAACCTTAAAAAAAGTTAGCTCAAAATTTCATAACAAAATAAATCTTGGATGCTAGTGAAGATCACATGTTAATTGTAAGGATTAATATGAAGATCATTTGTGGATTTTTCCCTTAAAGCTGAGATCACATTTCTTTAAAGACTAGGAATGCTGGTGCTGAAGATCTGTAGCTTGTTGTTATTTGGTGAAAAGATTTCTTCTACTTATTTTTATACCAGCTTGTGGATATATAAATGGATTAAATAAAAAAAAAGGCACCAAGAATGGAGTCCTGGGGAATGCCGCATAGAATTGAATCATAGCTTGGAAACATAAGTGCACAGTGCTACATAGTATTTACAACTGCTTAAGTAGGATCTGAACCACTGTAAGAATTTGCTGAGGGCTAATCCTGTTCTGCAGCAAAAGTATGATCACATGTTCAACTTTGAGATGTAAGAGGACTGAGATCTTAGAGAATCATAGACACTTTACCCGAGGTGCTGTCATCTCATCATGGGGACGGAGGCATCATTGAAGGGGCCACACCCATCAGGATAGAAGTATTTCATTAGAGAGCTTTGGATTGATTTGCAGTGACGTGTAACTCTAAAGGGACAAGTGAGCCCAAACAATGTGAGCAAAAATAAGTGCCCCCTACAGCAATACTTTGTCATCAGTCTGTAGTTTTAGTTATGAGGAGTCCATTGATAACCATTTGGACGTCTCCTGATAATAAAGTGAAAATTTGGGGTCAGAAACGTCACTCATCCTGCTTAAGTCTCATGTCTATCCCTTTTCCTTTTTTTCCCCTCACTCCTTCAGGTGTCTCATTGACTTTCACTCTCCTTACTGTCAGTGTGGCAGATACTGAAGGGTCAGACAGCAGCACATCACATCACACTCTCATCCCTCTCAACTCCTCTCCGCCGCAATATTTAATGCCGCTAATTATACGGGTTTGTAATTTACGTGCACTTCCCTCGCAAGCCTTAATTATTCACGTGGAATGAGTGTGTATCAGTGTGAATGAGGGCAGTTTTTTCAGCTTTGCTGTAATTAGCTCCTGATACTCAGTGTCACTAGCTCAAAAGCACCAATTTAGCCGCTTAAAGTGACAACGGAGCCTCGTCTGGCCGACTGCTGGTGAGTGTTTTGAAGTGGCACGTGGCTGTCAGGGTGTGTGGTTATTGAACGGCGAGTAATGGCCTTGTTATGAAATGCCTTCTGAAAAGTGCAAAATGAGTTGCATTAAGTCCAGGAGACAGCATCACTTGTAGTGGAGCAGTTATCAGGTGTTACAGGAGAGCTAGCTTTTAGAATAACAGAAATGGGAAACTGTCATCACACACAGGGAGAGATGAGTGATGGAGTGATGCATCTTATGCTGGGTGTGTGTTTTGCCAGCAGGTATGAGCAAAAATAGTGTTTGTTTGAAAAAAAAAAAAAAAAGGCCAAACTGATATTCAGAATAGACGTTAATTTCCTCATAGCCGCTGAGAACAGTGATGTCCTCTTCACAGAATCAGAGGGCAGGAGAATTGTGTGTGCGGAGTGGACAGCGTAGGGGCGTCGGGCTATTATTTAGTAATGAATGACAGTGCTTTTTTTCCCTCCCAATTTATAGTTACATTTATTGTTTTGGAACGTCTGTGAAACAAGTTATCACATACGTCATAGCAGCTGTAAACAGTCGCTTCCTCACCAGCCTCTCTTCTTCTCTCTCTTGAAGTTAATAAAAATAAAATCAGGGATTCTTCCTTTTTTCAATGATGAGTGAGTTTTGTCGGTATGATGGACATTCTGGAAAAACACAGCGTGTATCCACAGTTTACTTTGTCCTGAACAGAGCACGAGCTCAGTGCAGTGCTGAAGGTGAGAAATGCAGCTGACCATTTGATCCGCTCACATCACTGACATTTAAAGCTGCCGATCTGCTGATGCTCGAAGGCAGCGCTGCGACTTAAAGAACAGCGAAAGGAACTCTGTGTCTCATGCATTTCTTTCTCTTTTTTTCTCTTTCCAAGTGCTTTTAACCTCTTTTGCTCAAAATTGCAGCCATCATCATAACAGATGCAGAAATTCCTCCGAAGCTTAGAGGAATGCTCAGTGCTCAAGCGTCTGTATCACACTCTTACCAGATGATAAACTGATTAATCACCATCATTTGGGCAAAAATAATTTTACTATTTTAACCTTACTTAACCTTGAAATGAAAAGGCTCCAATTTGAAGCAGAAGAGTCTACATGAGTTTCTCCAATTGCTTCTTTGAAGATTTTCACATTTTTAATTTCTAATAAATTAGATGTAGAAAATAATGTGATTGTGAACCTTTGTGTGACAAGTATATGTATCTTTGTGAGTGTGTCTTTGTGTGTCTGTGTCCATGTCTATCTTAAGTGTGTGTATGTGTTGTGTGTGTCCAATTGGGTGTGTGCCCAAGTATCTGTCTGATTGTGTGCGTCCTTTTGTGTTCAAATGTGTCTGTGTGGTTGTGTGTATATTTGTCCCTGATAGTGTTGGTTGTTTGTTTGTTTGTGTCTGTGTGTATGTATGTATCTGATAGTGTGTTTTTATGTGTATGAGTCTCGAGTGTGTCCTTGTATGTCCGTATGTGTGTTCAGTTCTTTTTGTTTGTTTGACTGTGTATGTGTCTGACTGTGTACATGAATGTGTTTGTGTGAGTATCTGACCTGTATGTGTCAGGGTGTCTTTGTGCGTTTTTGTGTGTGAGTTTGAGTGTATCGTTGTGTGTCTTTCTGTGCCCAGTTGTGTGTGTGTCCAAGTGTTTCTGTGTGTGTTTGAGTGTGTAAAAGTGGGGCCATTTAGACCCACGGAAAATTCGCACCCATACAGACTAGTCAGAAGTCCAGAAACGAACATGCATGCACGCATGCGTGCGCACACACGCGTACAGAGGTGTGACGGGCTGTGTTGAGACCACCTGTGGGGCCTGATGGAGCGGTGTCCATGGCGACCAGGCTCTCTGATTGGTAGAGCACTTCAAAGAGTCACATGCTCTTTTTTTTCCTCTACCTCTCTCCATCTTGGAAGTGTGTGTGTGTGCGCGTGTATTTATATGTGTGAAGTTGAGGTCGTGTTCGTTTCCTCACTTACACCCTCATTTGGAGCCCTAAAGCAGCAACTCACTCTTCTTTCTCACTCCTCCAGGGAGGATGAAGAGTTCGGAGTGATGAAAGTGTGTGATCAAAAAAAAATTATAAACGGGTCTGTACAAGAGTCTCCATTACAAGTAGTTTAAGGGAAGAGAAATTCCTAGGTCAGTCGTGGTCTCTGTGCAGGAGGTGTGGCCTGTGTCCCTGTCAGTCTTAGCGATGGAGTCATGGCACGTGTGCCTATGAATTTTAGTGAAGGAGGCGTGGCCTATTTGCCTGTCAGTTTCATTGAAGGAAGCGTGGCTTCTCGCTCTGTCACTCCCAATGAAGCAAGTTTACACTATTACACAATATTGATTCACATTGTATCACATCATATTGCATAAAAACTTTCAGAATTGTATCAGGTGCTTCATTTATCCAATTGTTGCTCATGTAACAAGATATGCATCGTGTCATCTTGAAGAAAAGAAAAATCCATTACGCTGGTTTTGGGGTTGTTACTGCCGCCCTTCCTGCCTAGCAATCTGAATTACTGTCATCTATAAATATGAACAAAACCTGCTGAAGGACTTAACACCATGAATTTCAAAGTGGCTGCTCCATAATTACTTTTTTCCCCTTAACACAATTTGGTTTCTTTGCGTGTAATATGGCAAGTGAACCTGACCTAGCCTTGTGCTTGTTGGTTGTGTGGTGGTTGCATTGATACTAGTAACATTTTTACAACACTCTTCTAAGACCCTGTCCCCTAAAGCGTGAAGGTAGAATTGTTCACTAAAGCTAAAAATTCATCAAAATGATATTGTATTTACTTGAGATCCAATTTTGTTATTTAAAAATGACACTATGT
Organism: Pangasianodon gigas; assembly: GCA_022758105.1. NCBI lineage: Eukaryota > Metazoa > Chordata > Actinopteri > Siluriformes > Pangasiidae > Pangasianodon > Pangasianodon gigas. The sequence continues at coordinate 3,278,321 of CM040470.1, forward strand.
GGCATAGAAGCAGTTGCATCAAAATTTGACTGAGACAGACTTCCATTACTTGTTAGCTACATTAGCCTTGTAGCTCCTGTGCAAAACTTGAGAAGCAAATAACACGAAATGTCTTTAAAGATTTAAGTTAAGTGGAAAATTTGATCTGTAGCAGAAGTAATACTGAATATCAGTGTCCTAAACCTGCTAGTTTGATTGACACTGCCAGCGGATTGGCTTTATACCGGATACTGGTTTATGCCATATTGTTCAGTAGAGTTGATGGAAGAGGTTGGACCATGTGTGTGCGTGTATGGCAGTTATCTCTCCCTCCAGCTTCCATCAGACGGAGGTGTACTGTAGTGCTGAAAGTGAGAAATGCAGCTGCCCGTTTGATCCGCTCACACCACTGACATTTAAAGCTGCCGATCTGCTGATGCTTGAAGGCAAAACTACATCTTAAAGTACAACGAGAGGAAGTCGACTGATTTCACTCCACTCCATCTCTCTCTTCTCCCCGCATCCTTGCTCTTTTTCTCATCAGAGCACATGCAGAGCAGACGGCATTCCTCCGACCCTCGGCTGCAGCACTTCATCCACCTCCATTTGTTATCAGCACTACTGGGGCGGTCCAGCTCTGGCTCTGGCCTTCTGTTCTCTTATCTCCTGATTTGGATCGAAGGAAAGGTGGAGGTGTGTGTATGTGTGGATAACCTTTCAGATGAATTAAACTGAGTTGAGTCTGGTGCCGGAGACCCTGCTGGCTCCAAGGCTTCAAAGGCGAGTGGCCCATAATGGGGTGGGCAGGCACTGGTGCCCACTGTGCCAATGATCAGGGCATCTTAAAGGGCAATTAGGAAGGTACAGCACTTCAGGAGAAGCCAGTGACACAAAACAGCACTCGTCACCTCACTGTATGTGTAGTAATGTTTATAAACTTCGGTCTCTTGCCCCAGCCCCCCAGCCCCCCCCCCCTTTTTTTTAAAAAAAAAGCTAATTCATACCCCTACCTCTAAAGAGCTCTGTAAACTGTAAACTTTTTCTTGGGTTGCCAGGAGTAACGAGGCCTGACACACACCCTGGACTTCCCCGACTTCCCTGTCCAAAAGGATGAATCACCTTTCAGTTTGATGGACACTTTCAGGCTCGTCCAAATACCCTTTTTTAATCTCCCAGCTTGCACACTTCTGCCACCTTCAAAAACGGTGCCGAGCATCTAAAGTGGAGGAGAGAAAAAAAAAGCTTCAGGTGCAGTTGAAGTAAACTATCACTGTATTCTGTCTCCAGCCCTTGTGTCCTCCCGTGTGTGAAGAGTTGCCGTGGAGCGTCCCCGTGGTACAGGATTAGCTCCGCTCATTTAGAGCCCTGCTCTGGCTCCACAGATGTGGCCTTTGAGATTGAAATGAACTTTCCTCTGCAAAGAGCGAGTTAAAAGACATTTCTAAAGAGGGAGAACGAACGAGTGAAACATAGAAAGAGAGAGGAGAAAAGGAAAGCTTTACTTCTTCTCAGAGTCGGTGTGCATTTCCTCCTTTTTCACTTGGGCTTTGACAAGATAGCATGCCTCGTTTTTTCTGCCAGTGTCGTGATGAAGTCTTCAGGAAAGCAATAATACGATTGTAACTAATTTACATGGCAACGACTCGGCATGCGTCCGTAGTAAGCCGCTGTCAGCTCCCACGTAAACATTTGCATTTATTCATTTGGTGGATGCTTTTATCCAAAGGGATTTACAAAGTGAGGCAGAATGCAGTCACAAAGCTCTTAAAGGACATGACAGCAAGTTTCCACCAAGCAGCCCAAAATGTGTGAGAATTTTAGGATTAAGAGAGCCACAATGATACACAAGGGTTGGAATGAGTGCGACTTAAGAGTGCCACGACTACTTGAGTACTTGCAAGTGATGACACTAATCCATCAGGAAACAACTGGAAACATAAATGCATGAATGACAGTATAGTCTATTGCAGGGGTATTTAACTAACATTACTCAAGGTCCAGATAAGCGACTAACATTACAGAATGTTGACAAGTTACTTTTTAATACTTAACCATTAGTGATTAGTTTGTAAATATAAATAAAACAGGTTAATTTGAAGTGTGATTGTTTTGTTTGACACTGGTGCTTCATGTTACCACTTTTAACTAGAGATTCTATTAACTATTAGTGTGTGTGTGTGTGTGTGTTTATAAATACATATACAGATACTATAATTAGACTATGAGCAGTTAGTCTGGAATGTCTGTTTTGAAGCAGAGAATATATGCATACTTCTCTGTACAGTCGTCTTTACACATTCTATAGTCAGGTAGTTAAGTAGTCAGTTTATTTTTACAATCCATGTCACGACTTGACTAATCAGACCAGAGAGGGTAAATTAAAAAAAAAAAAAGTCTGTGATCAGTGAGCTGCCTTCAGATAAATAATTTATATACATGCATGTGATTGGCCAACAGGACACAACAGAAGATCCACTACAGACACTTTGATAGTTCATGTTTAAAAACTAGAGTTGCTGAACTACGGCTAGGCGTTTTTTTGATCCTCCTAACTATGGTATTTTTCAAGTCCTTGGCTCAATCATCTGTAGTTCTGTGCTGGATCCGGCAGTTGACGATAGTGACACTGAATCTGAGACTTGGGAGCTGGAGCCCCAGTGACAAGGAGACAGTGACCAACTCGGGCAAAACACGAATTAGTTAGTGTTGCATTTCACAGATTGTGTGTTTTTGTGTTTCTTAAATGGTTTGTCCCTGGCCCAGGCAATATGCACAGCTGGCCTGACTAGTACAACACACCAAGATCATTGTCTCTCATTTAAAGATAAAACAAATACTCAAGTACTTAAGCTAATTGGTCGAAATAATCACAGTCTCTACTACAAGAGCTAGACAGTCAACTATAAATATGCTTAAGACGAAAGGCCAACTTATAATATTGCTCCAAATAATATGAATTTAGTACATTTTTGAAATGAGTGCTCTTCAGTCCTCGCTTGTTTTTAAGTCTAACTGACATGTTGATTAGCACATTCTCTGAGACAGTTTGAGATTTTGACTCTGGTTCTTGCTCTTTCGCTTCGATCGGGCTCTCTAGTGAGCAGATGATGAGAGGAGAGAGAGAGACGCAGTCAGCGAACAAAACGAAATGAACAAAGGAGTAAATAAAGCAGCCATGGTTCGGTGCAGAGCTTTTCAGCGTGGCTAATTCATGTTGGCTGGGGCCCAGGTGCCATGATTAAAGTGTGTGTGAAGAGTGATGGCAGCAGCACTGCTGCAAACACGCTCACGTGGGATCACACAGCCAATTAAGCTGCACTTAAAGGATAAAATGAAACCTGGATGCTTTGAACATGCACACAGATGACCCTGCTTTAGACTCTGTGTGTGTGTGTGTGTGTGTGTGTGTGTGTGATTGAGTGAGAGAGAGCGAGAGAGAGAGAGTAATTTAAAGGCTGGTCAGAGGCCTTTTCATTCTTAATTATGTGTAAACAGTAATCACATATGTTCCTCCAGTGCTCATTTCAGTGTATTTCTCCAGTGTGTCCTGGACCACTCTTATTCCCCACAATGCATCAGGAATGGTAGCGTTTAATGTTGTTACGGCCGTCTGTGGCTGTATACGAGCGTTCCTCAAGCACACCAAGGTTCCATGCCTTCAATTATGATCTGTGTGAAAGTAAAGGAAGCAGTCGAGCTTACAAGTGTTTTGGATCGCTCATTAAGCACCATCTTCTAGAATCGTAGACGCCACGGCCGCAAAGTGCCAACATCAATGTTGTTCATTATGGGCGAATTGATCCGGTACCTCGCTTTTAAAACACTGCCTGCAAGCACACTCGTAAATAGGAGAGTGCCTAATTAAGCCTAATCAATGCTTCTTTATGGCCTGGGCACATGCGTTTCGATCCGTTAACCAGCCGGTCCTCTGCTCTCACTCTGCGTTGTTGCGCTCCTCAGGGTTTTCGCTGGCGGAGGTTTTACACAAGCATTGCTGAAATCCTAATGCAATTATAGAATGGAGGGGAGATGGGAAAAACTGGAAGGATCATTTCTTTTAATTACAGAATACAATGCATGTGCCGCTATTCAGTTTTTATATTGTGTAGCATTTTATCACAGTTTACATTTATTATCTCAGCATTTTAAAAAGAGTTTAAAGGTACAGAGACTAAACGTCCACACTGATACCCCTCTGTCCGAGACCTGTGCGAGAATATTGAGAATCAGGATTGTTTACGTGCAAACCTACTGAATTACAGAATTAGCACAGTAGGCGTTACTCACTAGGTTAGCTTTCACATACTAGTTTGAGTTCACTCGTCAGGCCATTCGGACTCACCACCCAAGACAGGATCTGTGTGGAAGGGACAAGTGACAGCAGCCTTCTGATTGGTGAGGGTAGAAATTAGGACTGCCCACTTTACCTGGAAAGGGGAAAAATTCATCCGGTTTCATCTACAGTATATCCAGTGATGTCTGTTTTTTTTGTTTTTTTTTTTGCGCTAGAAATTCTTTATCAGGCTTTTTGTAATCTCCATTCAGCATCTGGTCAGGAGGATGAAATGTTGCTGGAAAACAACAGAACAGCAGATGAGAGGAAGCAGTGTACTTTTCTTCTGAAGTGTCAGGGTATATTGGATAACCGGTTATCGGCACATCATGTTCTTTTCCTCTTTCTTTGACTCTCATTCCATGTTTCTTTCTCCAGCCCTTTCACACTATTCCTTCTTCACTATGTCTTCTGGTGTCCTAATCCAGAGTCTGTGTGTTCCCCTGCCATCCCTCCATCCCACACTCCCATCCAGCACTCATTTATTATTCATTATCTCCTGTCCAAATCTGAATTTCATCGCAAAATGAAAAATGGTAATTAAGCCGGGATGAGAATGTATCCGTATCAAGGCTCTCGGGCGGCACAAAAGGTGCATATCTGCCTTCCCAATTTCCCAATTGCTTTCCCAATTCCAGTTTAAAAATTGAGCCAAGTTCTCAGCGTTCCCCAAGGTGGCTAATCCCACAGGTATTGTCCATTTCAGCCATCAGAAACTTATTGAGCTCAAAATCTCCATTGAGCTCTGACCATTTAATCAATGTCAATGTAATGTCAGTGTAAGAAAACTTATTATATTATTGCTAGATTATTACTTTTAGTTAATTAGGTACATCTACCTTGTCCCTACACTGTTTCATCATGTCCACTGGCAATTAAGGTGCCCTTTCTGTATAATAATATATACTAAATGACATTATATCACATGAATTCATGATCCTGACTGGACAGAAGGTGCTGATTAATTTTCTGTAACGTGACTAAGATAATAGCTTCAATCACAGAGACTTGTATGGCATATGCTCCATATAATCGAAGACTAATAATAAATGAATTGCAAAAAGGAGACATTATTTAATAATATCAAAGGAGGAGTCTCCAGTCACAGGGCTTTGTAGCATACAGAAAACATCACGCTTTCTGGTTTCTCTGTAACATGACTAGCATTTCTTTTGTCATGAATTTCAAGAGAGAGAAAATGAGAGGCTCATGAGGGAAGGACTGTTTGTGGACATTCCATTATATTAATTAATTAACTATAAACAGATAAAAAGCTGCATTACACCACCCTGTTGTTGATTATTTTTCTATAACAGCACGCCCCAAAGTCCTTAGGTTGTTTTTCAGTCCCCCTCTACCCTGTCCATCAATGGAAATGTACCACCATAGGGACCAGTTTGTGTTAATTATCCTCTGCACTTCATCAGTGTCACTTTCTGACCACAGAACTGCTGCATGCTGGATATTTTTGTCTGTTTTTTTCAAACAGGGAAGTGTGTTCACTCTCAAAAATCCTTAAACATTCAAGTGTGCTTTGTAAGAGGAGCAATGTCTTGTTCCAATTCTCTCTCTATATTTGCCTTTGTTCCTTTCTCAGTGAGAACAAAGACATCTTAGTTAAACAATAACGAGACGTCTAGATTTCTGCCAAAGTGGAAGTTTCTGATGCGTCTTATGAGGACACAGATGATGTCCATTGTGGCAGTGTATAAGACATCAAACTTAATATGGACCACATAAAGATTATCGCAGACCAGAACTGACTTCCATGAGAATGGACCAATAACAGCACCTTATTATGGGCCAATTTAAGTGCAGCCAGACGGGCCCGGTAATGGACGGTGCTCACTGGCATTCTGTCTTTCTCTTCCTGTCTTTGTATCTCATGATCAGCAGTAAGGGGCATCCGTATTGGCTGTGGAAAAGAGCATCTGGGAGCGGCGCTCGCTCAGATGAGAAGCGAGTGTGTGTGTGTGACTAAGTAGGACAGAGAAATTGATGGCCCTTCGCTGTTCGCTGACCTACATACAGACACAGACAAAATAGTTCTCTCTGTGCTCACGCCGAGAGACTGTTCTGCCTGCTCTCTCTATCTCTCTCTTTTCTCCCTCACACACACGCACACGGAAAAACAAGACAGCTTACGTGCTGTTTCTCTAAACACACATCTGTGAGTTTTTAGTCTTAGCTGTGCACACAGAAAGTGTGTAGAGGGAGCTGGGCATGTCTGGAGAGCATGCAAGACAGCATGCACATGGATGCGCACACACACACACACACACACTGTGTTAACCCTGTTCATAAACTCTCAGTTCACCAGTATAAAGAAATTTGCATGGCAGGCACACACTGGATGCCAGACTCCAGCACCACCTGTTCTCTCTCTCTCTCGCTCGCTCTCTCTCCCTCTTTGTGATTGATGTGCGCTCGTATGTTCTCTGTTGTGCATGTCTTTGCATGTTAGCATGAGCGTGAGGAGACAAAGCCGCCGGGATATGTGTTGACAAACAGGTGTGTAGTCGGGAGCACTCGCACGCACTGCATCCGTTTTACTCTCACGAAATACACAGCTTCCTCATCCTGGAGACGCACAGGTTTGCCTGCTACTAGGTGATGTTAATGCTTAGCTGTTATATTGTGTTATATTAACACTGCTAGCTCAGATTCCTACCAAACGTCCTTCATGTGAATAGAGGATTTTTATTATATATTTTGTTTGTTTAGTAGTTTGTTTGTTGTTTTTGTTTATTGAAACTGACTCATGTTATTTGCAGGGGCTTCCCCTCAAAATAATTATTTAACTATTTTAAGATATTTATTAATTAATTAAGTCATCTTTTTTAAACACATGATATGGTGTCTGTGCCAGTCTCAGTGAAGGAAGTGTGGTCTCTGTGCCAGTCAGTCCCACCAGAAACTAATTTGAACCGTTTATGCAACACTCAATCCTCTGTGTATTTTTTTCTTAAACCCCACTTTCTCCCAATTTTGTCATTTGCCAATTCCCCCTCCTTTTTGAATGTATTTTTCATACATTGGATTGACTGGGAAGAACAAATACACACACACACAGAGTTACAGCATTCTGTATCTCTTGTAATTGGTAGATCATTTCTGTAAGATAGGTCCTTGGCTCTGTAAATGTCACTCAGCCCATGCAAAAACAGTGAACCGGTAATCTGAAGCCAGCGTGCTGGCAAATGAACTGAGATTTATGTTGAGGAAGCTACACCCTCACACACACAGACACACACACACACCCACCTGCACTCTTCTGCTACAGTGGTGTTTGTGTGTGACGGTTGCTGACTGATGGCTGTCTCTCTAACTCTCTCATCAGCACTGTGGCCTTTGTGCTTCCTGTGTAATTAAGGACAGAGCCGGCCTGATGCGCGTGTAATTACATCAGCCTGACTTAGAGGAAAAGACGGAAACAGAGATGGAGGGATGAGATTGTACTTGTTGCTCTTTCTTCTGGCAGACAATTGTGTGTGTGTGTGTGTGTGTGCGCGCGCGCAAGTGGATGGCATGGATTCCTACCTGCACTGTAAACGCCACAAACTTGCATGCACTAATCACAGCCCGGGAAATTTCAGAGGCTCTTGTTATTGTATATAATGGAAATGATTTTGTTCTGTAAGGTGGAGCTGTCAGGAGTGCATTTGCTGTGCCCTTAACCTTACTTCTGTGTGTGTGTGTCTGTGTGTCTGTGTGTGTGTGCGTGCTTTCAGTGATTAGCAAGACTACATGCGATCAGTCGAGTGTCTCTCTTATTTAAAGGCAACGAAAGCCTGCAGTGCTCACACTCGCATTATATTGACAAGTGCCTTTTCCTGCGTGTGCTTTTAATTGCTTCAGAAAGAGCAACAGACTGTTCATGTTGTGGGTTAAGTCAATAGATCTGACCAGAAGTAATTGTAATGTACTCACACACAGACACACACACAGCAGAGACAGCTGACTGAGCCTGCCTATTTTCACAAAGCCAGGATTGCACTCGCATGCTCATTCATTCATTTATTCATTTGGCAGATGCTTTTTATCCAAAACCACTTACACGTGACACAGAAATTCTGTCCAAGGAAGAAGGAAAAGTTGGAGTGCTAATACACAGGATTGTTACAAGACAAGCTGCCATAATACAAATAAGTTTACACTAACGCTATTAATCCAGTTTGATTTCACCAGATTATTTGAGTCTTCATGCAGAGAGGATTTCATCAATTGAGATATACTTTTTAGCTTTTTTTAGTGCCACTTAAAATGGAATTAAAGACAAATTAAAGGACTCACAGACACGCTGTAATCAGCATACTGTGATATTTGTTCATTACCATTTTAAACCATTTATCATACACCTAGATTTTAGCCTTTTAGTCCAACACCTGGGTTATTCAGCATGTGTGTGTGTCTTTTGTTTTTGTAGATTTAGGGGTAAAAATTGTTGACTAAACAGAACACAATTAATTTTAATGCAATATTGTGTAAATATAGTAAACTGTGATTACACAAAACTGTTCATATCATGATGACTACCAAGCTTTATTTGCCTGTGAAGCTTGCCATGTTTGTTTGTGTGTGTGTTTAAATGCATTTAGGTATTTTTGGCTGCACCATTTTCTCTCATTTTAATAAAACAAAATAAAAGCATGGTCCGGTGGTGCTGATATATCTCAGCTGCTCTTCCTTGAAATTTCACACGCAGCAGTTAATTGGTCTCCTTCCTCTTCTAGTCAGCATTTTGGTGCAAATGGGGCGGTTTGTTCTTCTTTTGTTTGCTGCCAGATTAGATTTATTTATTTATTTATGTACATACTGTAACTAGTTTGCTCATGAAGTTCCTCTTCTACATGCTTCCACATGTTTCCCTTTTCGATCTGTCTCTTTTGCACACTCCTGTGTGCGCAGGGCAGATCAGGCACCCCCTGTGTCCGCTCAACACTCAGTAGCACACTCCTCGTTGGTCTACACTGAGGCGTGTCACATGCACACCTCTCTCCAATTGGCTGAGAAGAGGGCGGGTACTGAATAATAAACTGAAGCTCCGGGCAGTAGTGGTTCAGTGACACGAGAATGAACCAGAGAGAGTGAGCGAGACAGAGACAGCCGGGGTCAGATGTCAGCAAGGAGAGTGCTTTACCCCTGCAGGGGAGGGGCTGTTCTCTTGGGGCTGATCCGCTTCTCTCCCTCTCTCCCCCGCTGTTGCTCCTGCTGCTGCCTCAGCGCTCGCTCATTAGCCGCTCGGATTTACCACGAGGGGGAAGTAGGGCAGAGATCATTAGCGATTTGGAGGGAGTGATTTGTTTTGTTCTACAAGTTGTTTTGCACAATGTCTTTGTAGCAGGAATGAGGTTTTTTTTTTTTTTACTTCCTATTCCCGTTAGTTTTAACATTTAATGTTGCCATTAATCAAACGTGGCACTTTCTCCTGCGTCTGCAAGACTGTAGACCTCCGTCTCGCCACTTCTATCATGAATGGTGTGTGTGTGTGTGTGTGCGCACGCGGCTGGGCTCATGTTGCTAGTGAGAGTAGCCTGAGGCTGAATATGTGTGAGTCAGCAGGCTTTGGAATGGGGACATGCTGATGTATGATTTTAGGAGGAGATATCAGCAGAGGACACACATTTGCACGACCAAA
>CM040470.1:3288370-3312091 GCA_022758105.1 Pangasianodon gigas
AAAAAAAAAAAAAAAAAAAAAAAAAAAAACCAGTCTCTAGTTGAGACCACATTATGAACTTGAGTGATGTAGCTGAGACTGAGGAACTGTCAGAGCCAGAATTCACCCTCCATGCTGATAGACCTGACATTTTATATCTCTGTGTCTTTTGTTAGTGGTAAGGTTCTTGGGGGATGGGGGGGTACACTTTCTGGTTAGGCTACTGTCTCTATTCAGAGATACATAGTGGATGTAGTAAAAATTAACTGTGGTGCACAAAGTGAGTAGAGAAACAGGACATTTTCAGACACTCATTCCACAGAGGTCCAAAGTTCACAGAGTGTCTTCTTTCCATCCAAAAACTGTTGGTTGTTTTACAGAAAATAATTAACATCCATAATATCTGCTGTCTCATAAGTCTTTGATTAGCCTGTGCTAGCGTGCTACATTCGTGTAATCAGTGTCCACGGCCATGCAGTTGGACGTTAATTTTGGACAAACTGTGTGTCTGCGGTGTAAATAAAATATCCGTCCATGACTTTTATCTGCCTTGAGCATTTTTCTTGCCATAGTGCAGGCTAGACACTGCGTCTGTTCATGCCCTGCCAATTGTCAGCTGTGTTTCTCCGTATTAAAAAGGTGTGTGTGCTGGTGAGTGTGAATTGTGTGCACGCTCCTCACTCTGACAGAAGTTAAACCTGTCTTTGGCATCATCCCAATGGTCTGTTATGCAGTTGTGTAAATGCTTTGAAAGAACTGGAAGAGGACATTAGCTCGCAGAAGCATTTGCACTCATTTATAACTCCCCAAAGGAAAGATGTAGGAGTTGAAGCTTTCAGACAGAGCTTGACAGTTTGAACATTTAACTGTGCTAACTTTCTTCCTTTACACTTCCTCCGTTGACTTGTGGAAATTAGGGTCTCCTTGGAAGTCTCTCGGAGCCTCTTGATTTGTTCTGCCTTAAATACATTGAACTGCTCTTTAAGCAAAGGTCACTTGGCGTTCCATCAATTTAGCATTTAAATGTTTTTTTTGTGTGTTGCTCTAAGGGCAGAATGGGATTCAAACGTTAGAGACCCTGGCTGAGAGGGAAGGAGAGAGATGTGCTGCAGTGTGTGGAGACACAGGCTGCTTGCGCCTGGCTAATAAGTGTGAGATACAACTCAGTCATCCGCAACGGCCAGCCGACTGGCACTAACACCTATTATCTGGCATGCGATTGCAAAATCGGTGTGTTGTCGTAAAAGCCAATTGTTTAAGGTTGAGAGAAAGTTGGAGAGCGTGGAAGAGAAAGCGAAAGGTGTTGCTGCCGATCCCGAGGGGTGGGAGGGGAAATGGAACGGCCATTTCTTAATAACACGAGGGAGGCAATTGCGTCTACCATCTGTTGTTCTCAAGGGGGCATGGGGAAGGTGTGAGGGAAGGCACTGTGGATTCAGGGAACAAAGTGGGCGACCACAGTAGTGTGGGCAGTCATTAAATGGGGCAAGACGGGTTGAGTTTCAGTAAGAACCCCCATGCTGCAAAACTATCTGCCCTCCTGGATATCAGCATGTGTGCGGTCCAAGGATGAGAAGGCAGAAAGTAAGCAAAGGCATATGTGGTGTGTTGTGTGGCTTATTCCCCCGTCTGTTCCAGCAGCAATGCTCACCATCCATAACTGTAACAGAGACGTCAGGCTCCATGTTTGCTGGATCCCTCAACATCTGCCATAGCAGGGTTAGCGGGTACATGTGAGAATACTGCGCTGAAATGCTGCATGTATATGCAAGGCATGTTGGTCTGTTTGGATTTCTGTCTTGTAGTTGGTAAACCTGATTACCCTGTGTTTGAGGGGTTATCATCACAGCACTGCCTCTCTTGGGTCAGCATTGGTACTACATTATGGCACTGAAACTGCACTGTGCAAGTGACAGCGAGACTCTCTGGTGAAGCCAGATGTGTGCTAACCCCTCTCTCACAGTGTCACCCTCCTCCTGGGCTTCACCACTGACAGCTGGCTCATGACGAGTGATATGTCAGATATCAAATGTGGCACTTGCAAGGTCACCCTTACACTTTCTCAGGCATGTTAACCAGTCCACTACTTTCTCCCGAATCCTGCCCTTCTAGCAGCCTCACACACCCTCCAGAAGCGAGACTGTAGTGTGAAAAATATCTCAGCCGGCTGCTCTTGTCTGAACCCGCCGTGTCACACCTACGAGACCGGAGGTGTATTTCAAAGGAGGCAATTACTTGCAGGAGAGCTGCCACTACTTTCTGAGCTTCATTGCTCATATACCTTGCTTATTCCTCTCTGTAGCCCAATTAGTTCTCTTTTCCTTCTCTAAGAAGAGGTGTGCTAAAGTAGCTCCCGGTCAGAGCGAGAGCTTTTATTTCACCGATTACAGCTCCCCTTGCCAGGTCCAATTTCCTTGCTTAACAGTAAATAATGAGAGGAAAAGATGAAGGGAGGTGAACAACTTGAAGTTGCAAGAAGAGGTAAAGGAAAAAGGGGCGGGAGAGAAATGGGGGGAGTGAGTTGATGAGCTCTGGATGTTTTCCGAGTGTCTGAATCAAACGTTAGTTCCTTCAAACCAGCGCTGCACAAGATGCCCATGAGGTGTTTGTATAAGATGGCGGGAAAGAATGATTCTGTCCTCACACTATGACGTCAATGGCAGCCTTCTACAGTGTGCGTTGTCTCAGCAAGGTGTGACACACTGTGAAAGCAGACAGCCCACGAATCAACCTCATGAGCTCTTCACAAGCCCATCCCCCTCTCTTATGGGATGAGAGAATGGTTCTAACACACACTACACACTCACACTGCAAACAAATATTTCCCTCCATTTATTCTATCTGTAGCTTGCTGCAGTGGGGCTTGTTTCTCCTGAATGAGGTTTGGAAGAATACATTTCAATCACAACAGTGTGGATTTCAAATAAATATCTGTTTATTTAGTTTATTATTTTGCTACATAGGCAAGTTAAAAAAAAAAAACAGCTGATGTTAAATATAGATAATCGATGTTAACTATATACTTGTCTAATGTTAGCTAAGTTGAACATACACTGATAGATTTTATTTCTCATTAATGAATTTAAAACATACTCCATTTACCATGACTGAAAGTAAGTGTTCCCCCTGAGGCCAGTGGAGAGCGTGTGAGATTTTGAAGGGCGCAGGGCTTCCAGGTGGTGTCAATTTTTATCGCGGGGTTCAGGACACTTGCACAAATAATCAGTCCAGAATGACACGTCGATTGGCTCATCTCCTGTTTTATTGAGGAGAAAAGACTGTTCTTTTGGTGTCTGTCTGGGTGATAACTCATACTAGGCCTGGTAATATAGAGTAAACGTCACTGGACATTGTCGCAGTGTTGCCAAGGGTGGTGGTTGTTCTGCACTGTGCATTCAGTCCTTGTGGTAGCATCCTCATTTATTTGCCCTCTTATCAGCCCTGCTGTCCCTTATCTTCTCTTATCTGTAGTGTGTTTGTGTTGCAGAGTCCACAGCCCTCTGTCTTCCCTATCAGCCGCACTTGACCTGTGAACCCACTTATTTCTCCTCCTGGAGCAGCCAAGGTTCCCGGGTTAGAGGTTAGCTTCAAGTGTAGATCTTGGCTGCAGTTTCCTTTTTTTTATCTGTTAGCTCAGATTAGGATTTGACTTGGGGAAAGCCCTGCGGGTCGAGTGTTTAAAAGGACCTCGTTAGTAGGACTCGTGTGGAGGAACACGGCATGTTGAAAGTTGTGCCTTTGGATTGTGTTCTGCGCCAGATCCGGGTTGTCAGATCTCAGCTAACATACATGATTTAGTAGATATGGTAATGTGAAATGCATGGTGGAGGGAAAACAACTTGTATTATGACATGTATAATGTATTTAATATAGAGATGCATAAGCATTCCTTGTATGCTGTAATGCACACGCATCCATCTGTCAGCAGAAGCCTGTGCTTAGACTCTCTTTTCATGTGGCTTCCTTTTGTGCATGTCACTTGTCTCCATAACACAGCTGCTCTTGAATATAGAGATGATGCTTGTGATGATGAAGTGTGTGTGTGTGAGTGGCACTCACAAGCATGTGCAATAGCAGGTACTACCGAACATTTCGACCGGAATAAACAGACAGCAAAGCAACGGTTTGCCATTCATCGCAGCTTGTTTTCTTTTGTGTTCCCACAGTAAGCCCCCTCTCAACACTTGGCAATGGCAAGTAATTTCCCCTTTTGAGGCTCAGCCATACAGATAGAAAATTGCTCTTTGTGCATCGCCATCAGAGTCTAATGCAAAAGAGGATTGCAGATGCCTGATGAATTCCGGCAGCTCTTCTTTTTTTGGGCCAGCAGGAGAGGGTTAAGCTTTTATTTAATAAATATGAAGAAAAAGAATACCATGGTCAGTGACACATTTCAGATATTGGCTGCTCCCATATTACCATAAAAACGAGAGCTTGTTATACAGTGAAATTTCAATGAAGGGAACACAAAATGCATTTAATGAAATTCAGATGCTGGAGAGCGGGTTTCCGTGAATCTCATTAAGCAGGCTTTGTGCTGTTTTCCCATCTCCCTCTTTGTGTGGAGGAGCCGCTTCACCATGTCTAATAATGTCAGAGATTTCATCATTGGCCTGGTTTTAAAAAAGACAATGTCTGTTGGGTGGTTAAAGGCAAAATGATGTTTAAGGCTGTCATAGTTTTCATCTGATACTTGTCCTGATTCACTACTGATCAAACTGACGTTGCAATTCACAGAACATGACCCTTATTTTCTTTTTACTTTTAAAAAATCATAACCAGCACATTATTTATTCAATCCCTTTTTGTTTTCTCTCTGTTTCTCTGCAGGCTTTGGCTTCGTAACTTTTGAGAATGAAGATGTCGTAGAGAAAGTCTGTGAAATTCATTTCCATGAAATCAATAATAAAATGGTAAGTGTTCTTCATTTTGCAATTCTGCCAGTAATGTTACCTGGATTAATCTGATTTCCCATTTGCCGAAGCCCTAATGGCGTACGTTTGTTGACGTAGAATGCGTGTGGATGTAAGCTGCAGATTTCAGGCATAGTGACATCTATGCTCTGTCCAGGAAGCGTGAAATTGTGTGCGAGTGTGGCCTAGTGTATCCTGTCAGGTAACAGTAAGAAGATGGAAACCTGTTCTTTCTGCTCCCTGCACTTTTGTTGGCAGAGAAAGGGAGAGAGACAGAAACTGATAGACTTGGCAGCAGCTGACTTCATTAAAGATGGATTATCGCCTTTGTGATCCTTGTAATGACCAGCCTTGGCCCTCGAGCTGGCTGAGTCACACATCTCTCAGGGCCACATACCCAGGATGGGCAGTCATTTTATGATTTTACGCAGAATCTGAATAGAAATATCACTTTTGGAGATTTACTTTTATAAAGACATACACAGATGGTGCTGGATGGAGTTATCAAGTAACAAGTTTAGGAGAAAGACTTTACCTCCTATAAATTCCTATCTCTCCTTTCTTCTCTTTATGACAGAGCTTCATCACTCCGTCACACCGCACTGCCTAGTCTCCCCTCTACAATTCAGTGAGTCCTACCCAAGACTCTTCTGGAGTCATGGAATACTGAAGAGTACATGGAATACTCATGGAGTCTGGCTATCTAGTGCAAAGCAGAACTACGAGACCAAGTTCTCAGTGTTCCCTTTATTACACTTCCACAATCACTTTTCTTACCACTCAGCTGAAGGAGCTGTCTGCATTCACAGGCTGCTGACCAGTGAATATAAGCAGAAAGATGTGTAGATCAGCAGAATCATAGAAAAAGATAGATGGCTACGTTGATGGCTGGTTTACTTAGACAAGTGCTTGACCTAGGCTCCGTCCACATGTATACGAAATTTTTGAAAACATATAGTTTTGAGATACTATCACTGAGCTGGTGATATACTATCACTGAGTTGGTGTCCTCATTTCAAGTCAATTTTGTGTTTAAGTGTGGATGGAGATATTTTCAGAAACATTATTTGTATGGGTGGGAATGTTTTTGAAAACTATGTTTCCAGAAATGTCCATATACATGTGGACCTTAAAAGAGCAGAACCTGGTTGTGGGGGTACATTGATGCCCTAAGATAGCAGAAGCTGAGGGAAAAAATCAGGGCTCCATAGAACTCCTGCCCACTGCCGCCGCCTTTCAGATGCAGAGTGGGTTGATTGACGGGGACCACAGAGCAGAAAGCAGTAGGAGACTGGAGACACTGCTCTCTCTCCCTCATGCTTTCTCTGTCTTCCCTCGGGTACTATATCTGTGTACCAGCAAGTGACTGATGTCTGCCTTTGGCCCCTCTGAGACAACATGGGATGGCTCAGTGAGGGCAGGACTTGTGGGCTTTGGGTATCAAGAACAGAATCCCTGTTCCAGATACACACACACACACACACACATTCATTTTCTGTCCTCTCCCTCTTTCCTCCCCCCCAACCCTGTCACACACCGCCTGTTCAGATCTTGGGGACAGACGCAGTATCTGGCTTCAGATTCATGAGAACCAGACAGTGCAATCAATTTTTATATGATAGTGCATCAGATGCTTTCATCACTAGGGAGCACCAAAGCCAGGGTACTGGTTCCACATCTTATCTCTGGCACTTTCCTCCCCCCGGCACTGTTCATGCCATCCATCGCATGCCTGTCTCCAAAATGAGCCTGCCAGGAAATTGCATGCATCATTATTACCAGATGAGTAACCTCAGGGCAGACAAAAAACCAAAAAGAAGTGAGTGGAAAAAGAAGAGACCATATTTCAAAATGCTGCATTTAATAGAGGCCATTTGGTTCATGTACATGACAACAGTGGTTCTTCTCTCACGCTGGTGACATTTCACTGGCTCCGTTTTAAATGAAAGAGATGTAGGAGTGAGTAAGAACAGCTTAGGTTGGAGCACGGTTGAGAAGAGTTTGGTGCCTTCCTGCTCCTGCTTTCAGTGTTCATTTCAGAGCTGAAAACTCTTTTTCTCTGCCAGCAAGATCAAAGCAGGCTCAGAAGCATCACCTGCTTGCAGCCTCATTGCTTATTTGACTTGCTAATTTGCTACCATCATCCTCATCATTATGATGACTGTTATTACTATTTTGCAAACCTCAATCCGGTGCTTCAATTGGGATATTTGGAAAGCTGCTGTTTTCCCCCCTATTTCCCCTTTCTTCTTTGCTGTAACCATCTGTTGAGGTAACACTTTAAACTATGAGCCAGGTGCCCCCTTACACCTACAACCCAGATGGACCTGGGAGGGATTCCAGCGCAGCAGGGGACTGGGAGAGAGGGAGAGAATGCGACGAAAAGAGGGGAACCCTCCTGCTGCCAGCTGCCTTTGATTTTCCACTTTGGACACACGGCAGCCTATAAAACATTCAGGAGCCTCCTTCCTTCATTATGCTAAAACTAAAGCTTGGTTAAAGTCACATATTGCTGGCCTGATATTGGACTTAAAATGGACCTGACACGATGCTCATATCTGGAGGAAATGGACAGGGATTGGATGGATGGATGAGAGACCAGGAAGGGGATAAAGGCTTTGCCAGTGGTTTTGTGTTGAAGTATG
Source organism: Pangasianodon gigas (assembly GCA_022758105.1). Taxonomy (NCBI): domain Eukaryota; kingdom Metazoa; phylum Chordata; class Actinopteri; order Siluriformes; family Pangasiidae; genus Pangasianodon; species Pangasianodon gigas. Next base: position 3,295,908 of record CM040470.1, read on the forward strand.
AGGTAGGGGTGGAAAAAACATTTCAGGGGCAGCACAAATTTAACAAGTGGCTCCTGGATGAACCGACACTGTCCTACCATCCTCCCTAGCCTGACTATCAAATATTGTATTACAGTGTGTATTAACAATACAGTAGACCAAAGTCAGGAAGCATTTCAGTCCAGTCCACATTTTTATTCCCAACTTTTCTAATCAAGAAGACAGAGAATACTGAATATGATGCCTTGTTGATCAGGGCTAGAATTCAAATCCACTAAGGTTCCCCAAGATCTAGATTGGTAAACTCTGATTTTGTTCGGTAATGTGATGCTGTCTCTCCTTATCTAACTCTGCCACCTTCTCACGCATAGATCCCCTAATGTCCGTACTCCTTCCTACTCCTTGTCCTCCCCATCCACTCAGTGTCAGCAGGGTGACTAAACAGTGAGCCATGATCAAAGTCAACACCTTCCAAAGGACTTCATACAATAAACAGTGTCATTTAGAAACTCGTTAGTCATTATTTACAGCCTGCTGGAGGGTAGTGGAGAATTACAGCTCTCTCCATAACCCATGGAAAGTTATTCCCTTCTACACTTGCAAGAGGCTCTTTCATCTGATGCCTCATGTCAGGATGAGAGGAATGCCTGAATGAACTCTTCTGTCCACAGACCAGACACATGTGAAAAGGTACATGGGATAGATGGAAAGTGAGAAAGAAAGAGTGATAACAGCAGAGCTCTTCATTCATTCACAGACTTTTCAGATCTGATTAGCGCTGCTGCCGCCGCTCGCTCTCCCTAGGGCTGCTGGGAATCAGGAATGAGAGAGTGATTGAGAAAATGGCCTTCGCTTACTCCGTCCCTTCCTCCCTCCCTTTCTCTCTTTCCTCAATGGCTCCTGATCACTCCCTTCTTGCTTGTTAAGATGTGAGTTCTGCCTCATCACCGAAATGCAGGAAATGGCAGTGCATACCAATAAGCCTTGTTCTCTCCCTTCTACCCCCTCCCTCTTTCTCTCCATCTCTCCTTCTCTCTCCTTTTGTCATTTTTGGCACAATTTGGCTCCAGCAGTGGGACAGTTATCTGAGGAACTGGCTGCTGGTGCTTATCTGTTTGCCTGTAGAGCAGCTTGAGTGACCATCTCACAGATAATGACCCAGTCATTAAGACTCAGTGCTCCTGCTCAGCCTCAAAGACTCCGACAGACTGAACACTCGCTTCCCCAGATGTTGGACAGAGAGAAAGAGAGAGGGTGAGCAAGAAAAGAGGGATCTAGTAGATCGGAGCCTCTGCATCCTCTCATGTGACATTTATCACAGCCACTTGGAATGTCATTAATTTGTGAGGTGTGACTAATGGACTGATGTAGTGGGTGATGATGATGGATGAGCAGGAAGGCAACACACACAGACACACAAACATACTGGTTTTGCTGCTTTTCTGACAGAATGCCTTGTGATTCAGACCCCTCTATAGGAAGTGTATTTAGTCATTTTATAGCCCCTTACTCCTCTCTGCTAAGCTAATCTGGCTCTGACCATATTGCTACCTGCAAGCAATGCTTAAACCCCCAAAGGAGCGACTGATTGGTAATTAATTGATGGACACCACTACTGTTCAGCTCACTGCCTCCAAAGCCTCCCTCTTAAACCAACACTCTGGAGGTCTGTTTGACCCTTTGTGCTTTTGACCTCACATTGATCTAAGCAAACAATTAAGTTTCTCTGTCAGTTACTATACAAACACACGTACTCATTGGCTGCTTTTCTGAGAGACATCTGTCATTTCCTTGGTTTCTTTTCTCTGGAAGATTGGTTTGAAAGTCTAGTCTTTGATAGTTTGCACATCATGTTTTAGCTTTCGGACCCTGCATCAGTGTAATAATTTTCTTAAAGCTGGGGACTAGCAGACCTGCCAACCTTGACGCATATAGCATGGGAAAGCCCCGCCTGCTTGTTCTTTGTCACATTAGTAATCTCTCAAAAATGCCACTTGTTACTTTTAGTCCTACTTTCATGCATGTAAACTATTTAGTGTCTACAGTTAACTGAAACAAACAAGCTTTCCCTGCAGACCACCTGGTGATTATTGTAAAACCCTGTCTATATGCACACTACAGTCTCCTCTATTCTACCACTGCTAACCTTGTTTAAATAATAAAATGTGATTCTGTGGAACTTATTTTAAAAAATAAATTCTTTATAATAAAAATCTTTATATCTTACTCTGAAAATCCTATTGCGTCAAGGTGTTTCATAGAAGTGCGATGAGCCAATCAAACAGCAGCCTCCTTTTTTTTTTTTTTTTTTTTAAATAAGGTCCTCTTTGAAACTATGGCAACCAACATACCATATATGGTTAAGTGTGTGTGTGTGTGTGTCTATTTAAATGAGCTCAATGATTATGCCACTGTGCAGTGAGCTTTTTGGCTATGAACAATTATTAGGTTTTATTATTTATACTTTGCTTACATTTGATGAATCTCAATTATATTGTGCATATGAGACTTATAAATGTTATGCGTAAGAAACGATTTTGAACCTTTTAATCACAATGTTGATAAATGAAGGCCCTGATGTGTTCCCTGTTTTATCACTCCTAAATCATCTTTTAACTAATTACCAAACAGTTTAAGAGCTGATTTGATGAGCATTAGAACATAGAAACCAGTAAACGCTGCATTCTTGTGTATATCCACACTTTTTGTCTAGTTAGTATTTAAGCTGAACATGTTTACTGTAACCAACTGCCAAACTCTGACGTATATTGCAGCGGAGAAGGAAACTCTCCTGAAGAAAGCTAATGAACAACGCAGATGAGCTGTTATTCAGAGCCTGACCTTGCCCAGGGAGAGTAGTGCTGGAAGCTGACTTGCACAGTACATTAGCTCGCCTTCATACAAAGGCTGAAGGAAGACAGAAAGCAGAGGAAAGTCTTCCTCAGGCTACAGTGAGAGCTGTATTATGTAGCTTTGATGGGAAGGAGAGCTATTAGTATGGTGTACAGAAGCATCAGGCTACATGCAGTGAAGTATAGTGGCTTTCCTCCCCCCCCGCTGAAGCATATAGCTTCTGACAGCATCGTTCAGGGGGGCGGTTATGATGGAAGGGGAATATAGATTTCTGTGTCATAGGCAAAGTGTATCAATAATGCACACGCTCCAATGTCTCAAAAGTAATCTCACTCATGCTTCTGTGAATTACATGCTGCTGTAAAGCTGGGGCTTTTCTGATGGCTTTGAACAGCCAATCAAGCAACGTTTTTCTCATTTGTCATGTGTGTAACTGTGAGTGTCAGAGAGTGTGAGTGAGTTTGCATGGTTGTGTAAAAACTCTTAAACTCAGAGGCCACAGTATATAAGGCCAAACTAAAGACTTTTATAGATTTTTCATACATCAGGCTTTGTGGCTTATAATTGAAGTGCTTGCTGTCTAGAGATGCCTTATGCACTGATCTGAAACTCACTTTTCCTCATAAAACAGCTCAGAGATTGGAATTCTGTGCTTCTACGCTCGGCTATGGCAGGGAATGAAAGCACTCTGAGCTAGGAAGGTAAAGGGCTCATGCCCAGTCGAAAAGGCTGCATATTGTTTTTTATTGAAGTGCTGAGAGCTAATGTTCTTAAAGATGTCATTTGTGATATGTTTTTTAGTTGAAAACAGTGGCCTCAGGCCTGAATATTCTCCTCGTCGTATAGTCTGGTCCTACAGAAGCGCATTGCTTCCATGCAAAAAAAAAAAAAAAAAAATTCCCTGTGAGCATCTTGTTATTATGAGAAAAACATCTTGTTACGAAAAGAAAAGCACCTCCTTACTACGTGACAAGCATCATTATTATGAGAAAAGCATCTCATTATAGGAGAAAGCGTCTTGTTACTAAAAGAAAATCATTGTTATTATGAGATGTAGTAACGGGACGCTTTCCTCGAAGTAACGGGATGCTTTTCTTGTAATAACAAGATGATGTTCTCGATTCTCAATTACATGGCAGCAATCTGTTTCCATATATTCCCCCAAAGTGACCACTTACATGTAGTGTAAATCACCCAAAAGTCACTAAACAATTGATTTTTGCTTTCCATTAAATGGCGTGAATGATTTTCTTCACTATTTTCATTTGTGGGTGTTTTTTTTTGTGGTGATTGCTTCATGATTTGCTCACCACTTTCCAAATCTGTCTCTCTGGACATGAACTTTATTGTAACCTCACTCTTGGTGTTACAGCTTTGTCAGTTTTCTGCAGTGCTCTGCATCACAGGTTCCAACCATAATCCTGGAGTCCCGCCTATCATGCAAATTTTTGTACTGGGAACCTGGTGTACATCGTCCTACGCTGTGTATAATTTTTCTCTCACAGATTTCTACAAATGACAATGTTTACTGACAATGAAGCTTGAATAATGTTATGTATGCTTCTTGAACACAGTGGGCTTTATATTATTGAGAGCATTATTTACTTACTTTACTTACTTGTGTAAAAAAATTTTTCTTATGTTTGGATTTTCAAGGTGCTCAATATTGATGTGTCGGTTACTTTCGCTTTGGCCAACTTTATGAAGGTGAACTTTGAACTTCGGTCTTGTGTACCAGTAGAAGAATGACTAGTTTATTTGGTTGTTAAAAAAAAAAAATGGAGGAGCCAGTGATTATTAAGTAAACTGGTCTGTTTCCATGTGCTAGGCAACTTTGTGGCAACTATGGTGTGATTTTTCTGTTTTTCTTGAACTAACATTATCCTCCACTTTGTGTAGCGTGTGTATTGCTGCACATTTCCGATGACTGAGTTGTAAATGAACAACACACACACAGTCAGCTGCAGATTTGAATATACCATGGTTAAATTAAAAAAAAAAAAAGCAGGGCAGTAATGCATTCTTGGTATGACAGGGTTGTACACATGCTGTGCTGGAGCAGATAATGGATTCTGCACTTTCCTGGTGACTGCCAGTAACGCTGCCTACCTCTGTTCTATAGGTTTCGTTTAATTCTGTTCAGCCGAAAGTTCTTTTATGCTTGGAATTATGTGCTTTCTCCTTTGAGAGGCAAATTGTTGTGCGCTCTGAGTGCAGCTATATAATTGCATATATGTACAATGCAGTGGTGCTTGCCTGTGTGTGTGTGTGTGTGTGTGTGTGTGTGTGTGTGTGTGTGTGAGAGAGAGAAACACAATGTTCACGATGTTATCTTCTGACAGACATGCCTGTAAGGCTTTTTGCCTTTCTGCATTAAGTGGGATGAGAGTGCATTAACTGTGATGAACACGTCAATGTTAGTGATGTGAAGTTAATGACAGAGGCAGATGTAGAGCCTTTACTGTCTATAGAATGCGCAGAATCTTCTAGAAAGTTTTACACTGTGACCAATTTACTCAGTGATTTGGTCAATTAGAGTTAAAGAGCTTGCTTAACTATTATAGTAACTAGTTAATCAGGCAAACACTGCTGGGCAGATATTTAGGTGCTGGATCTTTCTCATTCTCAGTGTGTGGTGCTGGTACGTGTGTATCAGGTACAGCAGTATTCTTGTGGTGAGACACAGTCCACCAACCAAATGTCTCCAGTTAAATGGTCAGAGACTGACACTGATTAACACAAGAGGACAATTAACACACAATGTGCTCTCTAACTGTACACCTAAAAGGTGACCAATAAGGCTGGTAAGAAAAGTAAGAAAATAATCAACAACAGGGTTGTATGATGAAGCGGAGTTACTGTTACCAGCCAAAGTTTTTCCAATATCCTGAAATGTTTTCTAATTGATAAATGATTGACGTGTCATACGTTTTATCCATTTATAGTTACATTTTATGTTGTGGGACAAGTTAGTCCCTATTCTTACTTACAACATAGCAGTAGTAAACAGTTGTTCCATTACAGCTGCTACAACACAGCAGCTGCAAACAGTTGTTCCATCACCAGCCTCTCTTTTTGAATGTAATAAGACAAAGGAAAAAAAAACAGAAAAAACTTGTAAAGTGAAACCTACTGACTGTTACAAAGCTCTGACACCGGAGACTCCGTCCATAAATTACGCATTTTTCATTGTTAAATAACGTTTTTTTTTTTATCCTCTTATTATTAGACTTGGATAATGTAGACTGTCATACAAGTCCCTGTGAATGAGCTTTTACTATAGACATATTAGAACGAGTACATTAATATAAACCTGCAATTTGAATTACAGCCAGCACTGCTGTCAGAGCTGCTGTTATAGAATTATATAGAAAATGACATCCTCTGACCAATCAGATTCGAGACGCACACTACTGTTGTGCTGAGGATGTGATCAGCGGTAGTTCTGTGGTGGTTTATAGAAGCAGATGGACTCCAGTCAGTGATCATCAGCATGCTGTGGTGGACTGGCACTTTTGTGGGCTGCTTGGCAGTGTGGCAGCTGAGTGGGAGAAAACTGATTGTCACTCCCTTACTTTCTCCTCTTTCTCCATTACCCAAACCAGCCTAGCCTCTCTCACAACTCTCACCCAGAGAGAGTTTTCCATACCTCCCAATAGTCTCCACATCCATGTGAAAGAATCACTCCTTTACCATCCTGTCTCCAAGCTTGTGCTCACATTCTCACATGGGATGGTAATATCAGGACTTGAAGAGGACATTTGAACAAGCTAATAAAACACACACACACACAGCATCCCTGGAGGCCCTTCCTACTCACTGCTCATCCAGAGGCTCATTTTTAACCTCTCGCTGCAGGAATAACAAACCTGTGCTTGTCCTCAGTGTAACAGGAATAGCTGACGTTGACACTCCTTGCAGGGTAAAAAAAAAATTCTTATATGTAAAACTCGGTGTTGAAAGTTGACGCTGCACAAAAGTAGAAAACTGCATTTCCCAGTAGCAAGGAGGTAGCGTTGAATGCTTGATTCTGATTAGTCAGAAGGTATTTTTTTAATTTTCTATAACAGCAGGTTTATATTAATGAGCTCATTTTTGTAACAGAAGGATTATAAGTTTAGAAATACACAGGATAAGATGTTGCTATCCTTTTGTGCTAGTACGTACAAGATATTCGCCGCTGATTGTTGAAGCAACACCGAGGCAAGAAGCTAGTGAGACGAGAAGTTCTCAAGTGGGCACCCTTCTTCCTTGACGTTTCGTTGATAAGCCCACTACGCCTTCAGAGGGCTCTACGGCGAACTCTGGCATCTAACACTCACCCCCCTCCTGTGTCCTACCATCCCCTAGGTTACCTCGGGGCCCAGCTGGGGTCCTGCTTTTTAATCCACAGCCACTGGCTACTTCTCTCTGCTGCCTCTGACAAAGCTTTGATGGCCTCTAATCCCCAGGGCAGACTTTGGTGGTCCAGCCACGATGCTGAGCCTGCACTGCTAGCTAAGCATAGTGCAGATGTTTCCAGAAGCCATCCATACTGTCCTCCCAGGGTACAGTGAGTTTGATGATGTAGACGTTCCTGCGTGAAGAGGACCAGAGCACCAGGTCAGGCCTTAGGGTGGTGGCAGCAATCTCTGAAGGAAATGCAAGCTGCCAGCATATGTCGACCAGCATCTTCCAGTCATGGGCTAAGTATAGTTGGCCTCACTCCGGCGGTAAGGAGACACTCCTGGTTGCCTTGACCCCCTCCCAGACAAAGGCAATTGCCTGTAAGGGGTTTATTGTGGTGGTAGGTATTTAGGAGCAGCTTGTTTGCTTTCCAGGATGGAAGCGAGGTTCTTAAGGACTTGGTTGTGACGCCATGTGTACAGTCCCTGGGGGAGACTGACCTTACAGGCTGTGAGTATGTGTTTGAGGGAGGCTGGCAGGGAAAAAAGGGCACACCCTAGGTCTTCGCCCAACCACTGATGAAGATTGGCTGGTGTTGGAAGGACGTTGTATGTAGCTCTGATAGTAAAGCTCAGTCGACTTGCTTCCATTTCCCACAAATCCTTCCAGCTGGTCTTCCTCTTCTCCACACCTTCCCACTGCGTCCACTGTCCCTGCTTGCCAAGGGAGACTGCCTTGGCCCACCTTGCAGCCTCTTCCTGATGGTGTACTTCCTCCGTCCTGAGGCTGTGGCCTCATTCCATCATGGATGACTTGTTAGCCCAAAGCCTCCCCTTCCTTGCTGGACATGTCTCGCAATGTCTGCTTGTCTCAGCGCTGCTGCTGCCTCTTCCACTGCTTTGGCTGGTCCCCATTTGCACCCAGGTCTCAAGGTTGGTGCATTGCTGCACACCACCACATCTCAGGATTCATTCGGTGTCTTGTGGAATCTTATTTTTGCACACTTGTACTTGGACCCCATCTCCAGACAGGCCTATGTTGGTGAGATACCGTGGAACTCCAAGCCACTTCTTGATGTAAGCTGTGACTCTTCTTTCCATCCCTACATATTAAAATGTATAATTGTTGATTTTGTGATGTTTTCTGTCAGGAGATGTTTATTTAACCTTTATGGAAGGAGTCCCTGGTGTAAGTCACACACAACATGCCATGTTACACAGCATGCTGCATCACATAACTTTCCTATATCAGCATCCCCCCAAGAGCATTATTCCTTACATCTTGACTAAATAGTGAAGTAGCACTTTATACACTGTATCTCATTTTCTTGACAAGCACAACATGAAAGTTGAATCCAACATTTTGTCTGTTGGTTAGAAACCAGAGTGATGACTCAGAGGTTTCTGGCTGCTAAGAAGGCTAAACTGACAGCTAGATAGTTTTGTTTAGCAGTTTTGTACCATCATGACAGTGTTAGATTTTTTAGTTAAGATAAGACATGTGTATGTGTGAGGAACCAGAAATGTCAAATTCTTATTTTAGTGTCGTCTTGATATAAAATTCGGGGTTGTGGCAGCACCTACTCGGGTTAAAAGCAACCTGCGAGGCAGCCCGAGGTCTCGCGCGCGCGCGCACACACACACACACACACACACACACACACACACACACACACACACACACATTTATATGGAGTGCTTTCAGAGCTAGAGGAGGCCGTGTGTGATCCTGCTGGAAAAATCACAGCTCTCTGCAAACGCCTGTCGTCCTGAAGAGAGCGAGAGAGCTGGCCGCTTAAATGGAAAGGATTCGGCCCAAGAGGCAGACTCTCAACAACAAAAAAATGTGTGTGTGTGTGTGTGTGTGTGGCACCAAGGAGGACAGCTGGAGCTGGCAACATTCTCGATATTTCCGGGTGTTGATTTACAGAGGTATCATTACCATCAGATCAGCGTTAGCGTGAAGTGCACTGTGTTGTTATCGAGCATGTTGATCTTAGTCACTAAGTAAACATGCATAACCTTCTTCTCTCTCTACATGTGTGATCACCTCATTTTCTTTTTCTGCTTTCTTCTCCTCTGATTGAATCTAAAAATATTTCCTTGATTGTCCGGATGAATGCTGAGTGTGAGGTATGATGAGTGTCAGCAGGAGAGCTGTGTGTGTGTTCTCCTACACAACAACTGTCTTGGCCTCAGTTTTTTCTGACGTTTAAGGAAAGATGAAAATGAATTCTGAATTGCAATAGACTTTGGGGGGATGGGGGGGAGAGCAGCCTTTAGCCCCTCAGATGGACAGGCCCGAGGCATGCAGGCTGACGAGTCGATCACCGCTGCAGCAGAGCAGGGCGGCACAACGTAGCAGACATTTTCAGCGAATACAAGCTTGGCCTACCAAAGAGCAGACTCCTGTCACAAGCTCGCATAGATATGAGAACACACGCGGGAGCTGTCAGGATGAATCTCACCGCTCGAATGATATTTGAATTTTCATCATATTTACAGTTTTATAATGTATGATCCCACCGTCTACTTTTAGTCGCCTTACGCAAGTCTGCTGAAACACACGTTTGTGAAACTTTTTTGGGGTCTTTTGTGTGTCTTAATGAATAAATACACGTCAGTTTCAGTATATGCTGCTCATCAAAAGTTTTTCAGCAGCCTGCATTGGCTAAAATTTTAGTTAAATATAGAGAAATAGGTATACGTGAACTGTGAATGTTTGTGATGGTTTATTTCATTGGGGGAAAAAAAACCTGCTTCACCAAACAAGTGCCTTTAATAAAAGTCCCATTATAATCAGAGACTGGATGATGAAGAAAGATTTAGGCATTTGATGGACACTTGTTTATTTTTTCCTTATGTAATTGCCAATAGTGGGTAAACTGGAATAAAACGTCCATGTGTTCAAAAACTTTTGACTGGTAGTGTATATTATCTTTAAAAAAAAAAAAAAAAAAACTATAAAGTGTGTCCTAAAAGTTAATTAGGTTCTTGAGTGTTCTTTTTCTAGACTCTACGTATCAAGCCTTTATAGTGAATAGGAAGCCATTTGGAATTTGTTAAAGGTACATTAAAATTTTTTTTTTATCTTGGATGTTTATGTGGAGTCGGTCATTTAAGAAATGTAAAATCCAGCTGAATATCAGCAACACTAAAAAATGACTGCATACATGAATATTAATCTGAAACATCTGAAGAAAAAAAAAAACAGATTATGATTTTCTTTCCGTTGTTTATATAACGCACACGCACAGACACACACAGGAAATGTTCCTCTGTCTGCAGTATAAAATTATAGGCTCATTAATAATCAAATGCATTTCAGTACTTAATCTGTTAATTAATTAAAATTCAAATGCACTTTTAAAGAGAGTTTGACAGCTGTAACACATTCTTCTGGCTGTCACGTCCGGCTCTGTTTACCCGGCTTCAAAGGATGGACAAGATTCTCTTTGCACATTTGATTTTTCTTTGCTCTGCATGGTTGCAGGTGCATCTGCTTTGCATGAGTGTATGTATACGTGTCTCTTTTTTTTTTTTTTTTTTTTTTTTTTTTTTAAAGCAATATTTGGACACACACAGCTGAAAAGCAAAGCCAGTGTCCTCCTGTCCCTTCTCGACACCGTTTGTGAGTGTGTGTGTGTGTGTGTGCGCACGCGCTCAGAGCCCACACAGGTCTGCTGCGGTCAGAGCTAAAGTGTCAGCCATCGACAGGGAGTGAAAGAGAGAAGTGGAGAGGAAGGGAGGAATATTTTGGCGATATCTGTCTGTCGATTCAAGCCTGTGGGAAAGTGCTTTAAATAAAACAACAGAAAGGCGAGCAGATGTCACGAGCAGCACTGAAGAAGTAAACAGGGCAGAAATAGTGTGTCTACTAATAGTATGCACTAAATTGTGTAATGTGCATCCATCAGGGGGTGCTGTTTTGTAACAGGGATGCACACACATTAGGGGTGAATGATAGCTCATTTCACAATATTTCTCAAGAGAAAAAGAGACAGATGATAATGGTCTGTATCATGGCACAGACATTACTATTACATTTGTGACTGAAAAACTCAGTTATTGGAGTCTCTTACCAAAACACAAAGGATTTTAACAGTAATGTAAATTGTAATAAACTAGAAACAAACCAGATAACAAAATTTACCAAACATAAAAATAATAAGAGTTGGATGTGAGCTGTTCTAGGAAACGTGTGTGTGAAAGATAAATAAGAAAGCACTTCAGAAATGCCGTCGGTGGAAATTGGTCTTTATTTTCCATGTCTGATGATGGCAGGTAGTGGCAGGTTAAACATCACTAAAGTTTTAGGAATAAACATGATGTAATCATAGTAACCAGTCTTCATGATGTGTAAGCATCATGTTTATGCCGCCGAGTTGTTGTTGTGCTGTTGGTGACACCTGTGTCTCGTTGTGTCTGCAGGTAGAATGTAAGAAGGCCCAGCCCAAAGAGGTGATGTTCCCCCCGGGCACACGGGGCAGGGCCAGGGGTCTGCCCTACACCATGGACGCCTTCATGCTGGGAATGGGCATGCTGAGTGAGTACCGACACACACACACACTCATTCATTCATTCATGCTGGCCGGGTGTGGATCATGTTTGCATTGAAACAGTTTTCTCAACAATTTTCTCCTTTAGCTCATGTTTGTTGTCCGATGTTTTGCATTTGACCCTAGGCTAATGTAGCTAAGAATTATTAGTAATTATTTCCATGTACACATAGTTATATACTTGATTTGAACATCATAAAGCTATCACAATCTCATTTTTAAAAAAAATTATGGTGTAAAATAGCAGAGAGGAGGCTGTATTTACAATGTACACTTCATCTGCACTTCATCTAGAGCCTAGGGGTTTCCACAGACTTCCAAAGATTCTGTTTCACAAAGCAAAGCAGAACATGATTGGTCCACCAGCTCAGGTGAATATCCCACTCATATATACGATTGGCTCATAAATAGTTCCTTGTCAGCTGGATCAGTAGCGAGGTTCGTCCCCCAGCAATGATGCACACTGAAGATAGAATAAGGTTGAACGTTGCTGATTGTCTACCTGACAAATGAGGTCACTCTTGATTAGCGGTGTGATGTGCCAGGCCCCTACCAACCTGCGGTCCTGAGCTTGGGGTCGTCCCATATGGAAATGAGCCTGTGAAGGCGGGGCTGGGCATTGAAAGGCGTATGGCAGTGCCCACTGGACCACAGGCTGCATTACCAGCGCAAATGAGGAGGAAAATTGGGATAATGCTCTATTAGGGGCTCACCAATCCATCTGTCTGACCTCTGCTCTGGCTAATGACAGCACCAGTGAATCTCAGGAGCTCCTCACTGCTCCAGAGCCACCATGCAAGCTTCCACTTTATCATAGTCATCCCTATAACACACACACACGCACAGCACAGCACAGTGGGCAGTGGCTCAGAGGAGGCACCCTGAAATGAACAGAGTCTGATTCATGTCCTTTAGCAACAGTGCTGTGGTAGCAGCAGTATGTAAATGGCATTAGGGCCGCCTTTTCTCGCCAGCTTTCCCCGCAATCTGGCCGGATTGAACTTTTAACAAGCTGTGTGAACTTTTCAGAAGTTCTTACGGTTCAATGCTGTGGAGGATAGGGAGAGAGTTGGAGGGGGAAGAGAGAGAGAGAGAGAGAGAGAGAGAGAGATAGAGAGTGTCTTTTGAGTGCTCATGTGAAAATATTAACTCCAGACTTATCCACACTCGCGCTTATCTAAATGAAATTGGAAAATGCAGGCCAGCGCGACATAACTTAGTATAATTTGCATTCGAACGGGAGGAGGAAAAAAAAAAAGGCATCCGAAGATCAGGACTCATTATTTAAGGAACTGTAGGTTCCCTTCTACGCCAGATCTCATTAAAACTCCTTCCTCGGCTCCTTTGTTTACCAGTCCTAATCGAACCATTTATCTTTATTGTGTTGTGCTGCATATATGTTTGCTGAAATTAATACACATTCGAGCTGGTGCGGAGTATGGGTGTACCAGATGGATAATTGATTTTAAAGTGAATCGGAACCGTTGAGCCATAAAATAGGTGCATTAGCATGCATATTAATAACGGGAAGAGGAGGGAGAAGCGACAGCAGCAGTAGCAGCAGCTGACTCTGGTGCTCCAGAGGAAGCGACAGTCTTTATTTACCCAACATGCCTCATGCTGAGGTGCTGCCTGATGCATGATGGGTAAATAACATCATGACTTTACCATAGCGTTTTACTGCTAACTGTTTCTTGCTGTTGAGTCTCTACCTTTTCACCTAATCTCTAAAGCCAGTGACTCAAGATTTTGAGAAGAATGACTTGAGAAAAGGCGTTGGTCCTACAGCAGGGCAAATCTGATTTGTTTCTTAGATCCAAATTTTTTTAGACGGAAACTTTGCATTGCAAATTACAAGTGCCTGTGTCCGATTGGTTTGTTTACGTTTGCTCACATATCCACATTGTTGTGAGTACATTATACGAAAGCAGGTGAAAGACATCACATCTAGTCACCGTTTTCGGTACAGACAACCATGACCAAAAGTAAATAAGGTGGCGAAGGCTGGGCGATATGATATAATATTGATATCATGATAAATTATGTTACAGTACACTTTTCTGAGATATTGTGGATAATTTATATTTATATTGTGGATAATAATTTTTTTATTATAAATGTTTTTGTTAATATTAAACAAATTTAATATTTATAACAGTTTATTTTTAAATGCAACACTAATGTATTGCTGACAGTTTTAGCGCATATATGTGTGTGTCTGTGTGTGTATGTATATATATATGTGTGTGTGTATGTATGTATGTATGTATGTATGTGTGTATATATATACATATACATACATACATACACACACACAGTCAGGTCCATAAGTATTTGGACAGTGACGTAATTTTGCCTGTACAGAGGCAATTCTGTGGTAATTTTGTGGTGGTGTACAGAGGCAAAATTAAGAAAATTTTGTCACTGTCCAAATACTTATGGACCTGTGTGTGTGTGTGTATGTATGTATGTATGTGTGTGTATATATATATATATATATATATATATATATATATATATATATATATATATATATATATATATATATAAAATATACATACACACACACACACACTGATCAGCCATAACATTAAAACCACCTGCCTAATATTTTGTAGGTGCCCCTTGTGCCGCCAAAACACCTCTGACCCATCGAGGCATGGGTCAGAGAGCCCTCTGAAGGTGTGCTGTGGTGACGTTAGCAGCAGGTCCTTTACGTCCTGTAAGTTGTGAGTTTGGGCCTCCATGGATCGGACTTGTTTGTCCAGCACATCCCACAGATGCTCGATCAGATTGAGATCTGGGAAATCTGGAGGCCAACTCAACACCTTGAACTCTTTGTCATGTTCTTCAAACCATTCCTGAACAATTTTTGCAGCATGGCAAGGCACATTATCCTGCTGAAAGGCCACTGCCATTAGGGAATACTGTTGCCATGAAGGGGCAACAATGTTTAGGTAGGTGGTACGTGTCAACGTAACACCCACATGAATGCCAGGACCCAAGGTTTCCCAGTAGAACATTGCCCAGAGCATCATACTGCCTCTGCCGGCTTGCCTTCTTCCCATAGTGCATTCTTGTGCCATCTCTTCCCCAGGTAAGCAATGCACACACACTTGGTCTGATGCACCATTGTAGGTGCTTTCAGCGGTGGACAGGGGTCACCATGAGCACTCTGACTGGTCTGCGGCTACGCACCCCCATACACAGCAAGCTGCGATGCACTGTGTGTTCTGACACCTTTCTATCATAGCCAGCATGAACTTTTTCAGCAGTTTGTGCTACAGTAGCTCTTCTCTGGGATCGGACCAGACGGGCTAGCCTTCACTCCCCACGGGCTAGCCTTCACTCCCCACGCGCATCAGTGAGCCTTAGGCGCCCGTTACCCTGTCGCTGGTTCACTGGTTGTCCTTCCTTGGACCACTTTTGATGGGTACTAACCACTGCATACCAGGAACACTCTACAAGACCTGCTGTTTTGGAGATGCTCTGACCCAGGCGTCTAGCCATCACAATTTGGCCCTTATCCAAGTCGCTCAGATCCTAACGCTTGCCCATTTTTCTTGCTTCCGACAGGTATTTAATCAGCCAATCTTGAGGCATCAGCACAGTGCAAAAAATCATGCAGATACAGGCAAGAGCTTCAGGTAATATTCACATCAAACATCAGAATGAAGAAAATGTGTGATCTCTGTGACTTTGATCTTGGCATGGATGTTGGTACCAGATGGCTGGTTTGAGTATTTCAAACTGCTGATCTCCTGGGATTTTCACACACAACAGTATCTAGAGTTTACAAAGAATGGTGCAAAAAACAAAAACATCGAGTGAGCGACTTTTTCCTGGTTCAATGTGTTGTGTGTTCTGAGATGCTTTTCCGCTTACCACAGGTGTGAAGAGTGCTTATTTGAGTTACTGTAAACTTCCTGTCAGCTCAAACCAGTATGGTCACTCTGGTCTAACGCACAGGATTTTTTTATCCCGCACCATTCTGTGTAAACTCTAGAGACTGTTGTGTGTGAAAATCCCAGGAACTCAGCAGTTTCCTGAAATACTCAAACCTGCCCTTTTGGTTCCAACATCCATGCTATGATTAAAGTCACAGAGATCACATTTTTCTTCATTCTGATGTTTGATATGATCATTAACCGAAGCGCTTGTATCTGCATGATTTTTTTGCATTGAGCTGCTGCCACATGATTGGCTGATTAGATACAGTCAGGTCCATAAATATTGGGACAGTGACACAGTTTTGGTAATTTTGCCTCTGTACACCACCACAGTGGATTTGAAATGAAGCAGTCAAGATGTGACTGAAGCATAGACTTTCAGCTTTAATTCAAGGGGTTTAACAAAAATATTGCATTAACCGTTTAGGAATTACAGCCATTTTTTACAGAGTTCCTCC
>CM040470.1:3312191-3345302 GCA_022758105.1 Pangasianodon gigas
AAATGGAGGAACTCTGTAAAAAATGGCTGTAATTCCTAAACGGTTAATGCAATATTTTTGTTAAACCCCTTGAATTAAAGCTGAAAGTCTACGCTTCAGTCACATCTTGACTGCTTCATTTCAAATCCACTGTGGTGGTGTACAGAGGTAAAATTACCAAAACTGTGTCACTGTCCCAATATTTATGGACCTGACTGTAGCTGCATGAATGTACGGGTGTTCCTAATGAAGTGGACAGCGAGTGTATATAAGAGCTTTTGAGATTAAATAAATAACAAAATTGACTATAAAAAGTTGGATTTGTGGGATTTTTTTTTTTTTTTTTAAATCAGAATATCAAACTTTAATTGTCTCCACACCCTGTACGTCTCCTCTTCCTCTTTGCTTTGCCCCTCATGGAGCAACAAACTGGTTTCAGTATTCATTAGTCAGATGAACTTGACTGAAAAGTGTCCCAGTGCTGTGATTGGACCAGTCACTCTGTAACCAAGCGTCGACTGCTCTGCCCTTTCAGTTAATGCTGTAGCTAGAACTTTCTTCTGCTGACCCGAGACCAATTCAGCGATTGATTGTAGCGAGGCTTTGATTAGCAAAGATTAATCCTGAAAGGGCATCTCCCAAGTGTCACGCTTAAACATGCTGGACACACTCTTTTACCCCAAACCCTGCTGAGGCCTATTAGTCGTGAACCACCCTGGGTTATGCAGATAGCCTCGCTGTGGCGGGTTAGCAAAATTCCACCTGTAGCCATTGTCATATCTGCTGCTTTGTACGTGATGCATTTCAGCCAATTTTGCACCCCTGCTCCTCAATTAAATGTCACTGGTTACAGCCTGAGGGGCAGAACACTGTAGATACACTAAACGGCATTTAGCTCTGGGTTTTTCAGGACTCCTCCATCTAGCCGTGACCATTTCTCTGCGTGACTATGATCTCTGTCGCAATTCGCACACACGTGACAGAATACTGTACGCACTCATGCATGTGTTTATAAAGTGCTAGATCTGTCTGAAAGAATTAATTTAGCGCGCTTCCTACTTGCTCACACACTGCTTGGCTTTGCATCCAAGTCTTTCCATTTGGACAACATAAAATCAATAAAGCGTGTAAATAAAAAAAGAGTAATAAACCAGGCCAAAAAAAAACGATCTGCCGGAATAGCAACAGAAACGCTGCCACATCTCTCGGCAGCACCAGAGAAGGAGAGCAGATGGTGGAGAAATTCCCTCATGACACGTTCTGATTGAAGCTCTTCGCAGTTGCTTGCAAACATACCGTCGTAATATCCGTGTGCGTTTGGTGATGCTGCGGTGCATGATGCTGTACTTGTCTAAGCCAAAATGCTAAATGCATGGTCTCTTTCATGCTCTCTGTCTATTTTTCTGGTCTCATTCTCTTCTTTATCCTTCAGTCTCTGTTGATTAGCAGTCCAGAAGAAAACTACAGTGATGTATCAGTGGTGGTATAAATAGTCTGTATAAGTGTGTACAGAGTATGTTCACTTTCTCAGAACTGTTGATTACAGCAAGCAAAAAAGGAACTATTTGTAATTAAAGCTCCCTCTGCTGCCTGCAAGGCGAACTGCATCTGCAATGAAAATACTGACATGGATTCGCCTTCCTCAATGTTCGCGATGTTGACACTATACATTCCCTGTTGATTCTCTTCTGAGGAAAGAGACAGAGCTGTGTAGCTCTGTTCCAGTTGGGACAGAGCTTATTTCTGTGCCTGAAAGATGTAAGCCGTGTTTACGCTGTACGACTTTTAGCCAGATTTTGCTGTTGCAGAAAAAATCACACATCGGAAAAGTATTCTTTAGTCGTGAGTTGAGGTTGTGGATCTTAGAACGCATAATGTGACTTGCTTAATGCGACCAAAGTGCTGGCAGTATGAGAATTTTTTTCTTAAATCTCAGAGTGTGAGTGCTGCTACACTCCTCTAAAAACCACTAATAGGGGGATGGCACAGGATGACTTAAAACTCACAGGACAGCCTCAAACACATACTGTAGTGTCAAAGGTAATACAGAAAAATGATCCTTATTACCTCAGGCTCACTTTGAAGATGTTTGTGCGAGTCCATGAGCGAATGTGCAGATCAAGCTGATTGATGACATAAGCAGAACGTAGTAATATTCTACCTTTAGAGGATCCGCATTGTATAATCTGACATGGACAACACACTGTATCGTTACAGAATTCAGCCCAGATATTACTGGAATCTTGTACAGTGTGACGAGTAATAAATCTTAAAAGACTGTTATAAAATTACAAAACTAGTTAGCTGCACAACATCCAATATTACTAGCAATTACTGCACCTGTAAACTTAGCTTTTTCTTTCTGATGTGTCTAAAATGTCGTCCTCTCTGTGTCCCCCTTAGGTTACCCAAACATTGTGGCAACGTATGGGCGTGGATACACTGGATTTGCTCCGAGTTATAGCTACCAGTTTCCCGGTAAGTTACTGTATGGTGCTGCTAAAAATTAAAAACACGGTTCATGCGGTTGTTAATCAGAAACACATAACTAAGATTTTTGAATAAGTGAGTATGTGGTCACATGACTTGTTGCTGTATAAATAATATATAGGATATTGTAGCCATGGCATCACAGTGCATGCTTGATCATAATGCATATTACAGTGGCTGGTGGAGCTGTGCGATTTTGTGAATTTTATCAACTTAAGTGATTTAGTATGTGAATGCTAATGATACAGTATGTGAATGAGCGTATAATATTATACTGCCACATGCACCACAAACATTAGCAGTAGTGCTACATTATGTGTTTGTATCACAAAAATGTAAAAATCATTCCATTCTTAAGGCGGAAAAACATCACAAGAATGTTTACTCGTTATTGATATCTTGCATAGTTTTATGGGAACCATGTGAACAGCCGCTGCCTTCACATCGTCTTTCATCTTTATACACTTTTTTCTCTTTTTACATTAAAGAAAACCCTTCCAACAGTTAGGCTGAATCCTAACTGAATAATATAATATGCTCACTACATAGGGTATAATGTAACAGCATTGTAGTTCATTGTAAAAGCAGTGGAATGATATTGAACTCGATATGTGGTTTTGAGAAAAGAACGATTTCAGTCGGAGCCTTCTGATAACTTGAACATATTTTTATATTTAATTAAAACAAGCATACATTATTAAAAAGTACACAAAAGCTGTGACGTGAATGATATTCTCTTTTTAGTGAAAACATTTCTTTGCCTTACTTTTTTTTTGTGAAATCTGTCCTGACAGGTCTAATAGTGAGTGAGCATACATGTTTAATTTCCACAAATAGTTGCACAATTTTCCTTGCCGTTAGTGGTCTGCATTATAGCTGCAGTGAAACTGAAAGCAACCAGTCTGAACATGGCAATTGTGTGTTCACTCAGAGCTGCGGTCTGTGTGTGTGTGTGTGTGTGTGTGAGAGAGATGGTTAGAGTGATGAGGGCTCTTGGCGGCGAGATGTTGGCACCGATACACGCCGGCTCGGCCTACGCCTCGCTGCCTGTTGACTTCCTGCTTTATTTAAGCCTCTTTACACATGCCTGTTTGCTGCTCCGGACATCGGTGGCACACGGCTGATAAGCTTGAATGGGAAACGTCTGACAGCAGCTCAAATCTCCGTAATAGGTTTTCTCGAGTGTGTGTGTGTGGAGGAAGGATGTGAGGATTCTGATTGATACTGGTCTTACCGTCTCACGTTCAGGTTTAGTGCTGCAGGGTGGAAAGCATCTTAATACTTTTGCGATGTAGGCTAAATATTTTGGCTTTTACTGAAGCGCTTCAAGTCGTGACAGAGTCGAGTAGAGTCATCAAAGTAAAAGCCTAATTGCACACTTCAGCTTGCCGATTGACCTGAGCAATTAGGACCTCGTTCTTCTCCAGGCTTCTGTCAGTTTAGCGGGCGGAGAGCAGCTAATTGGAAACTCTTTCAATGCAGCATCGTGTAAGGAATCCATGAAAAAAATCATCAAACCACATATCGATCATTTGATCCTGTCCGTTTAAAGGCAAAGGAATGTGGAATTTCATCTACAAGCCTGCTGAAGTGTACACTGAAAGGAGAGAGGAGAGATGGCTAGAATGAAGGGATAATATGTAAAGTGTAAATTGGGAAGCTCTGTGTGTGTGTGTGTGCGCGCTTACTGATGATCAGGGTTACTGATCATCAGCGCTGTGTAACATTAGACCAGGGCTTACATTAGACCAGCATTAGCATGGTCGCATCATTAATGCCACCCACGTTGAACCCCAGCAGCTCTCTACTTTCTCCTGTGCTGCTTTTAAATGCCTGTTAGGCCTCCATTAGGCCTGCGCTCCACTCTCCTTCTGTTTGCCTCAAAACAATTTGAAAAAGATGAAAAGTGTGCACATAATTACAGTCTGAAAAGTGCTGGCCTCTGGGGAAACCTGCTCTCTTCTTTCTTTCTTTCTGTCTGTCTGTGTCTGTCTGTCTATCTAAATTTGTCGTTCTCGCTTGCTCGTTTTGTACTTCTACATTTGGTGCTGTTAGAGAGGCTTTTTAATGTTTTGGATACACTGCATGACTTTCACAACCCTTACATGTTTATAAAAAAAAAAAAAGAAAAAAAGACTGAGCATGACACACTTTCCCACTGGACAAAACATACAGGCAGCAGTAAGTCTATGAATTTACACTGTAAAGCCTCTCATGCTCTTGCTATAACAGTCACAAATCAGATAATTAAGTTTATATGCGTTTTAACAGTGGATGATATGACAAATATCATATATACATTTCTATGATATCACAATATGTATCACAATATATAAGTTTGCTAATAAAATGCCAGCAAAATAAAAAAAAGATCAGTTTAGGTGTACTTTTATTTAATATCTACCAAAATAAATTGAAATAGAGAAGAAAAAATGAAACATAATTAATTTTTTTAATAAAATTTTTTACAATTTTAAAGATTCAACATTTTATAAAATTAGCTGCCACAGCTCTCTAAGCACCTTTCTACACTTTTCTGGCTACGTGCGACAAAATTTTTTGAAGTTTTATCTGAAATCATTAGAAGTGACTAAACACGGTTAGGCATTTGTGGTGTACGTAGTAAGTCCTTGGTGACTTTTTTGACTAAATGAACCTGACCCTATATTGCCATGGTTCTCATAGACAGGATGTCCAAGATTTTTTTTTTTTTTTTTTTTGTTCCAGTGGTAGGAATCACAACCCACAATTATCGAAGTTATTATATTTATTATTTAATTATTATAGTTATTAGTCTGTTTGACTGGTTACCTGTACTGAAGGGGTTTAATACAAACCTCACTAACTCAGAAATAATGTCACCTAGAATCTAATTTTAATCAAAATGTGTTCTGCGGCTCCAATAAATAGTCAGATATTTTTGCACATATTTAAATAACGAGCCTAATATTTAAAAAGCTGGATCATATTCATGAAATAAATTTGTCCTGAAGGGGTCTTTAGAAATTATATGACAGTTTAAAGGGGTCTCTAGCTGCAAAATATTTGTGAATTTGTGCTGAAGTGAATGCTTTTAATACAGATCTAGCTTTTGATACTGATATGTAGATTGGTGCATAAATAAACAGTGGTGCTAAAAACAGTAGTGAACACTAAAACAGACAGCCATTATTCAGTTCAGTGTGTCCAGTTTAAGGACTGGTGGTGGTGTTTTAGCGTATCTGTCAGAACTAATCCCCCAGCTTTGGCCCCATAACACCCTCCCTCCAACCCCCTGCCTCCCCTAACCCGATCCATGCTCTCGGCGACTTTGCAGTAGAGTGGAGAAGGTGAGTGTGTATTGAGAGGATTTGTGGAAGTCTGGGGGGGCAACTCCGTTCAAAGGCGTGGAGCTCATTTTGTTTCAAAGTGCTCTCTGTAAGCCTCATTCCGTGTGGAGTGCATGGGGGGGATGAGTGAGAGGACAGAGAAAGATTGATGCTCCTTCTGTTCCCTGTCAATGAGGGCATACCTCTCATTTTCACAGACCACCCATATGCACGAGCTGCTCAGCTTTCTCAGAATGAAAACGTTAAACGCTCTGTCTGTGGAAGGTCACAACAGTGTGTCAGCTTGTGCTCAGATCAAATGTACATTCTGCATTTATAAAGAGTGTGTGTGTTTTAATTATATACGCACAGTACTCTGTGTGTGTGTGTGACCAGTTTAAAGTTTGTCCTGTTAGTGTTGCCACAGTTCGGCGCTCTACTGTTACCTGGGCTGAAGCATTTCTGTCTGTAAGTCCATCCTTAGACTGAAATGTTTAATCCTTACATGCCTACATACACTAGATTCTGCATTAGCCACTGCTAGCTTTGACAATATTATACAATGCTGGAGTATTACTTGAATGAAGGAATGCAGTGTTCCTCCAAACATCTGCTCTTGCCATTTCTATCTTTTTTTTTTTTTACACACACACACACACACACACACACACCCCACGGCCTCACAGGTCATCAGAGGTCTTTTGGGAGTGACAAGCTTTTCTGTTATCTCCTCCATTCTTTCCCATATATCAGTGAATGCAAAGAGACGAGATGGGCAGGAGAGCTGGAGGTGGCAGGACACATCTCTCTATCTACTCCAGCATCAGCACTCATCCTCCCTCACGCTATTTCTCTTTCTCTCCTTCATCTTTATGAGACACGGCCTGACTCTCGCACACTACTAAATCACATGGTTGCTCTCACTCTCAGCTCGGCTCCACTCGGCTTTATTGTCACAAATGTCACAAGTTGCATCATCACCAAAGAAAATCACATGGCTAAATGAAAGAACATGACTATTAGTCAAATTATTAAATGTAAACAAAGAGTGACAGAAGAAGGAGAAGAAAAGGAGCAATTATTTGGGGGAAAAAAGTTGATAACTTGTCTCGCTGTTTGCCCCTCAGGTGGTGACGGGATGACACAAATGATTTCAATACTCTTTAAATGTATGGCAGCTTAGTGCTGTAAGGCCACTCCTGACTCTTTCTCAGTTTTAGTTTGCTCTTTCTCCATCACTTCACAGGTGTACAGACCTCATGTTATGATTTGATTTTGATATGATTATTTATGTTACTCTAAATGCATACCATTTTAAAATGATTAATTTTCTAATTTATCGGTTAAAAAGAAGTGTAAATATGAGAGTTTTCAGTGGCTGAATCTCACGTGTTGTGCTATGTAGTGCCCAAGGTAGGTGTTACAACTGCATTGTTACACCTTATGTTAGTAAGCATGAATAGGGACTAGGAAACATTTGGTTGAATGAAGACAAGTTGGAAATGTCAGATTTTTTTACAAGGCCCAGGTCACCTAAGACAGGGGTTCACAAAATTTTTATATACTGACCCCTCCATATAAACAAACTATTAAAAAGAAGGAATATACATATATATATATATATATATATATATATATATATATATATATATATATATAAAAAATTATATTTGAACCTTCTACCCATAGAACCCATTTTTATTAATTATTACCCATTATTTATATGCACAATAACTTCACAACTCACAGCCCAGTATTAATGTTCACAACTGTAATAAAATAAAAACCAAATCCCCCAGATATGCTTCATGGACCCCACTTCAAGTACCACCATCTAAAGCTAAAAAAATCACTGACTGTAATCAGGTGAATTATATTATTATAATTCTATTATGATAAAATTATGATATTGAAACTTTTCTTTGCTTGAGAAAGCTGCAGAATTTTCACTTTGTGTTTTTTGCCATATGTATGTATAGTGTAGAGGTAAAAAAAAAAAAAGAAAAAAAAGATTGCAGTCTCATTAACATTTAAATCCACTTAAATGCAATTTTTTTTATTAAGAAATTAAAACTCAGATTTAAATTGAAAAGGAATTGAAGTCAAGCGTGCACATTTATGTGCAGAAGTCCGAGAATCGTTCAAGAAAGAATCATGATTCATCTAGGAATCAAACATTTTTTCTTGTTTCTAAGTATCTCCATCTCTCATTTCCTATTACATTCTCTCTCTCTCTCTCTCTCTCTCTCTCTCTCCCTCTCCCCCTCTAGCCCTCTCTCCCTGCACTGACAGTAAACAAAGAGTAACAGCACACAAAGGCAAGAGGTGAAAGTCAGTAAGGATCGTTTTACTGTGGCACAGAGGTCATTGCCGTGAACAAACACACACACACTCACTTATCCCTCTGTAACTTATTCGCTTGCACAGAGGGCATACAATGCATAACCTCTCCTCCTCTTCATCATGAACAGGAGCGGCCCGTGCGCGCACACACTCTTATTTGGACAGTGTGAAGTGCTGTGCTGTCATTATGGAAATTGGCCATCTGGAAGGAGGAAACATCGGGGAAGAGCTCGGCTTTTTACGGCTTGGCCTGAAACGGCACTTTCGTTCTCATTCTCCTGTCTCGCTCCGCTGTTCTCCTGCTAGCCTCTCAGCTGATGTGTGTGTGTGTGCTAGAGCTTTAATCAGACCTGAAATAATGAACTCACTCCGATCGCAGCATAAGAACATTCAGTCTGAACCCGAGACGCCCAGATCATGACCTTAACCATCACTTTAATCAAACCTGACATTCTTAACGACAGCGCATGTTAGTGTCTAATGACAGTGACAGCTGTCATCAGATCTTCTGTAAACAGAAGCAAAATTAATAATTATCAGTCACATCCAATAAAATAAGTTTCAAATTAAAAGAAGGGTTCATTTAGCACACATGTAGTCATTTATGGGTGTGTTTAGTTTTACACATGACATGCAATGCAGAGACGGTATGAGCAACCTGCTTTTTTCCTTATTTGAGCCACACGTTATTCACTAGGGGAGTGAATCGACTCGGCTCACCACCGATATGACTTGGCTCAGCACCGATACAGTTGTTCATAGCTGCCTTCTGTAGTACACATAGACTTGTGTTCATGCACATACATGCATAAGTAATGATCACACATATAAAGGGCAGAAATGCATATACTCATCTCTGTGTGTGAGTGAGTGAGTGAGAGAGAGAGAGAGAGAGAGAGAGAGAGAGAGAGGAGAAAGAGAGAGAGCTATAAGTGGTCCCTTAGCATGGTCAGCTCCCACCTCTCACAACCTCAATTACACATTTGGATGTGAGGTACTTAAAGGCTTTAATAAGCACCTAGGACCCTGCTGCTTGTGTGTGTGCACGGTGTTCAGACTTGTGTGAGCTTGCCTTGTTTGGAGATCTCGCACCTCCTCACTAATGTCCTCATGGACAAGAAGAAGCTGTGGAGGAAGAGGTGCAGAAATGTGTGTGTGTGTGTGTGTGTGTGTGTGCAAGTGATTAAGAGCTTTAAAAAGAGAGCATGAAATAGTCATTTATCAGAAATCAATAAGACAAGTCATGATATTTGAGGATTAGAAGTCATATTTAGCCCTTGTGTTCACTTTCATAATTAGCAGTGTTGCAAAGCATTGAAGCCTGAAGCTATCAATTCAGCTGTAACATTTTTTTTTTGTAAATCCCCAATTCATCTCTCTTTTTCTCATTAATCATCAAAATAAACAAATGATGTAAATGGAGCCCTAAAACAGCTTTCAGGTGTGTGTGTGTGTGTGTGTGTGTACGCATGTGTAAATAAGAGACGTAGAAAATGAGACAGTGACTCAAATCTTATTTTTGTTTTACATTACACCAGTCATTTTTTTAATCATCTCTGTAATTTAAATATGATTAAGCATGATCATGTTCTTAGAGAAAATGAGCTGAATGAATTTTTATAGTATTGCTGTACTCTTAATAATCTCGCAAGTCAGATTTTCAGATACAGAGATTCTGGTGCTTTTGGTCACATAGCCAAGAACAGGCTACTGTGATGAGAGTTAGACTGATTACTTGACTGACATTTCAAATGACCAGCCACAGAGCTCTGTTTTTGTGTGATATAGAGAACCACAGGAAAGTCTCAAGGACGGAGGAATTTTTGTTTTCACTGTAGCACTGTAACGACTGTTTGTAGCTGCTATAATGTAAGGGATAACAGGAACTAACTTGTTTCTTGGGCATTCCACAACATTAAACTTAACAAAAAATGGTTAAGAAGCATGACCTTGATTAATAAATGATAAATTGTAATTGTTGCCAAATGGCTGTGGTATAAGAGGGATAAAACACTTCAGGACACTTCACATTGGGCCGGGTATTCCACCACCTCATCATTGATTAGTTATAAAAATATGAACAACCACAATTTTACAGATGTTCCAGTCAGCAGAAACACAAGAATATCTTGCTGACATGCCGCTAACTTCTGCAAACTGAACACTTTAACTTGTATATACAGGATGCCAGGAACTTTTTAACTTTTTAACATCAGACTTCGTAAAAGATGTGTCCAGGTGAAAGGGTGTTAAAGGTTGTTGTGTTTTCCTGTCAGACAGATAAACTTGTGAATGGATGCATGTAAGTAGCCAAGAGGCTAGTCATGGCTAGACTGACATACAATATATGTCAGGTGGTCTGTGGACGGGGCAACAGAGACTACAGCAGTAGTAAAAATAGCTCATTTTGACCCAAACAGAAAGAAAAGTTAAGACACTCAAATGCTGGACAATTCCCATTGTTTCGCTTGGTATTTAATCAAAAATGGGGTCCTTTTATTATTAGTGCCATGTGTAATGGACCGAAAACTCTGACGGTACACAGATGGTACGCATTTCACATTTTTCATTATTGACTCTAATCTAAAATGTTAGAAAGAAAAGATTTCTCGAGCTCGATCCTGAACTTGGGTTACGGTCTGTGTGGCGTTTGTCATGTTCTCCACGTGTCCGTGTGGGTTTCTTCCAGGTTCTCCGGTTTCCTCCCACCTCCCAAAAACATGCCAGTATGTAGATTGGCTGTGCTAAATTGCTCCTTGATGTGAATGTGTGATGGACTAGCGTCCCATTCAGGGTGTATTCCCGTCTCACACCCAGTGTTCCTGGGATAGACTCTGGAAGATGAATGAATGAGGCATTTCTTTCACCCATTGAGACCAGGTGCTCATCTTTAAAGCTTCTGAATGTGATGTCCCATTTTCTTATCATCCTCTCTCTTTTTCTCTCCTCTGTCTCCCATGCTTCCCGACTGTACTCAGAGTGGTTCAGCCCAGAGCACACATCACCACACCTGTGTACTTCTCTCTATGTATTATGAAGGCTCTTTGCTTTGTATTGAGTGGCAGTAAAGATGTAATAGTGAGCCATAAAACATGCTTAAACTCCAGCAGTAACCTTGCACGCACACAGATTTCCTTCAGCCGCCGTCCATCTCTGTGTTGCACAGGAAGAGTTCGACTCTGTTTGACCAAGCTCTTGCTTTCATCTCCCTCTGCTTCACAGCTTGCTGGGGATTTGTGTTTGTGTGTTTCCTTTTAAAACCCCCACAGTCGTTTCTTGAGTGTTTGGAGAAGGCCATTAAAATGCATAACAAATTAGGAGTGTTTACTCTGGTGCTAACGAGTGGGAGGCCGTGGTGGCCCCGCTAATTAATAGTGGCACTTCGGGCTAACAAGACTGGCGTCTTGCGAGGAGGGTGGAGTCTCTTCCTGCTTTCTCTCAGCGTTCTTTGATTTTGAGATATCCTCTAAGGGAAAATGATTCCCAGGGTGCCCAGTGATCCTGGATCAGTCTGGTCTGAGGATACAGACAGAGGATCAGTGGAGATCAGGCAGTGTTTCTGAGGAACAGGTATTCCTCCTGACTTTCAGACCTGTCAGATGTTTTTTCCAACACTTTGATAGAGGGAAGCTTTTACAGAGGACCACACGGGTCAGCACTCTTCATCCTAGGGCCTCCAAGACAGCAAAAAAAGAGGAAAGGGGAGGCGGAGTGAAAAAAGCAAGCTGTAACCTTGACGGTGTGATGAGTCTTCCATTAGCCACAGGTCAGACTCGCAGTAACCCGGCTATTTGTGGCGCCGGTGTGAGAAATTATTTATTTTAGCGGACGTCTTTCTGCTTGCTTGGCTGCTTCAAGAGACGTCGTGGCCCCAGCAAGGTCTGAGAGCCACGCAAAGTTTTGATGTTTTATGATACGTGTGAATATGGCTCTCATGGAGGCGACCGGGGGCGAGTAAGTCACCTCCATAAAATACGTCCGGCGGAACGGTAATGAGCGAGTAATGCGGGCCAAAGCCATACATCACAGTGTTACAATAGCCTTATTACCCACGCAGGGCACAGAAGCTCAGAGCGCCGCCCCCGTGTGTATCCAGCTGTGTAAGTGTGTGCTAATGCGTCATAAATTACACCTCGGCTCTGTACTTTCAGTCCTGTGCCGCTGATGAGTTCAGACTCTAGTTAGGCTTGCGAGACGGTGCCTGTCATACGCTTTCATATACAAAATGACATGCCATTATGGAGCTGGCGAAAATGAATGCAACACGGCTGTCTGAAGTGCAGCTAATGCACAGAGAAGAACAATAGCGTATATTTCTGGGAAACTTTTCTCCGGCTCACCCCTTTTAAACAGTGGCTCAAGTGTGTGTACTCATCAGAGAAAAGCCTATCCTAGAGAGCTCCTTTATTTAACTTTATATAACTTCTTTGTTTAAAATCCAGATGGTGACAGAAAAGATCTCCGTATTAAATGAGCCAAACTGTTCAGCCATGTGCTATATTTTGGACATAATGAAAGTTACACAATACGTTAGTTTTGTAGTGGAGCTACAATGCTAATGTAGCTCATCAACAAGTATTGTCTATTATTATCAACACAACTTCCAGCTTTCAAAAAAAAAAAAAAAAATCTGATTGCGGTAGTCTATCCCACAAAACTTTCCAGTGTTCAGCTACATCATGAAGATTATTTCACGTTTATAGGTGACCTTAAGTCACATCAGCATACCTGTGACATTGCTAAAGATCTAAATATGGTATGAGGTTCTTATTTACATAAATTATTTTACTTATCTGTAATAGCGTCATAGCTGTAGTGTAATATCAGAAAAAAAAAGCAAGAGCTCAATACTGAGCATGACTTGGCTGACTTTATCCAGGGGACTACATCAGGGAAAATTATGTAAAGTTGATTTTTCATTGACTTGTTCCTTCAAGGATCCTCAAGTGCATCTTAAGAATCACACTTTCCCAAAAGCTCATGCTTCCATGAGTTCTCCTTTGGGTGGAAGAGTGTGTGTGTGTGTGTGTGGAGATGAGCTCTGTACTGTGTAAAGAGGCACCTGGGCTCGGGGCCACTCACTTCGATTCAGGGCTTTGATAGCACTCTGCCAAGCCTTTCTGAAAACAACAAATGCCACCAGCTCGTGGCAGAATGCCCCAACAATAAGCTAGCTGTCAATCCACAGATGAAAAGATAGCAATAGCTGTTCTCCCCTTGACTATTCTTATTTGTCATGATTTTCTTTCTCTTTACGCTTATCTTTTTCATACCGTTTTCTTTTCGAATATGACGGAGAGGGGCAAGCTTTCTATTTCACACGACCCTGCAGGCTGAAGAAAGGAGGAGCAGGCTGAGCCTGGCGGATTTGGCCCGGGAGTCTCAGCTGTATTTACAGCTTGATCCTCTTTTTATGAGTGCTGGTGCTGCAGCTTGTGAAGTTTAGCCCCGCTCACCGGCAGATTTGCTGTTTCAGGGCCTCAGGATTCGACTGGAATCGACTGTTGTTTGGTTTTCCTGTGTTGTGCTCACAAGCGTCTGCCTCTTAATGGCAACCCTAGTTTCCCGGTTGCTAATTTAACATTCCAGTGCACTGTATAATTGCATAATTGCATAAGCCTGTAAGTGATCCTAGTGTTACAGCTGACAGAAATAACAAGTCCATCCCTCGTTTCAATTCTGAATGAGAGTTTATGACTTGTAGTCCTTCATTCCTCAGCAGGTGCTGCGGAAATGAAAGGATGGAGTAGGTAGAAGCAGAGCTTGAAGAAGCAACTAGAAGGAACCAGGCACAAGAGAGGCTAATATTACAATAGTTGTCAAAAATTAAATGTACATTAATTTAACTTTATCTAAATAACTACAGGAAGCATATTGCTACCAGTTTAGTGCAAACTGCATGTTTAAATCATCACACCACTTTTCTCAAAAGTCACTGTTTGACAAAATAGTATATGATTACAAAAATCTGCCTTTAAACTATCAAGCCTGATGCTGGTTTGTAGTGACACCATACTGTGCTGAGGAAAAAGTGTGATTCCAGCTTGTATTTTATTGTTGCTACTAGCTTGTCACATGTGTCAGAAGCCACATCAGCAAGTTTGTTTAAGACACAGTTTGCGGTGATTGTCCGATTTTTTTTTTTTTTTTTTTGAACGCTTTATATTTACCTGCTAGTAAACTGGTAAAAGCAACATTAGCAAGTGCAGTGAAGTGAACTTTGGTCACCAAACACATCTTGGCTGATTGACGGTTTGGCTGATTTGTGGTAAGAGAGAAATTCTCCTGGTTGAACCATCACTGAGTGTCACTCAGCACCTAGCATCAAAGTTCTCATCCCAGTATCTTTAATCAACATGAACATCATCGACATCCACCAAAGAGAAATCAGGCTGAAGGAGACAACTATTACTGGCCGAGAGCCAGATATTTAAAGAGCTGGATACTATTTTGACAGCAGTCTTGGTGAAATCTTTGCTTGCACTTTTCCCTTCATGCTAGTTTTGATCTTATTGGAGCATGGGTTCGGTTTTGGCAAACTAGCAGCTGCAGGGCTTGTGCTGCACTGAGCATGAAGCATTTTTGCTCTGTGGCGTGATCAGCTCCTCTTCCCCTCTCTCGACCTGAAAGTGAGTGTAGCTCCAGGCCCACGAGGAACCCTGCCATACAGTTTGGGACGCTCTCCCGAGACCCCTGGCCGAGGCTGTAAGCAGATGTGTCCTTGTGCCCTCCCTGGAGTCCTGCCGTCTGTCCAAGTGCAGCTTCGGATGACAGCAGGGGCAAAAACAACACTGTGAATTGAAAAAAAAAAAAAAAACTAAAATCGAAATATTGGCTTTATCGCGCTGGTAATAAAAGGGCCATGAAATTGATTTAATGCCGCAGCGCCTCTCTTGGGCGGCTTCTCACAGCACCAACGCAAAACAATGAGCTGGCAAGAACTATTAATTAACCCTCCTAATCCGGCACAGTTAATCTCTCTGAAGAACTTTTTTGTGCTAAGTTTGAGAGCAGGGCAAGGGAGCAGTGACGGGCGACGAGGGAGACGAAGTACTCGAGCAAAATAAAAGCATTTGACTTGTGGCTCTGGAGAGGACCATTTTACGATGAAAGGGGCTAAGAGGTGGACTGAGCGAGAGGAGACAAGAGGATGTGGTTTTTGCGGAGAAACACGAGGTTTATGATTGTGATTACCATAGATTTGGTGCTGTGAAGAGATTAATGAGTGTGGATAAGAATAAAGAAATGAAAAGTGCAATTAGAGTGAGGATGCTAAGCCAGGACAAAGTCTGATTGTAAAGTGACCCTGATAAGGGATTTTTCTTTTTTTCCATCCTGACCGAATGACCACAATACTGCAACGCTGGAATATTCTGAGTCTTTCCTTAAAAACAATACAAATCCTATAAGAAGTAAACATCAAAGATATAGTTGTATGCAAATGTTTGGGCTCCCCTCACCAAATTACGTTTTGTTGATTTTTGAAGTAAACACAACCAGTGCATCAAACTATTTTTTAAAATTAACACTTTTCTGCAAACGTTAATGCACAGTTAACGCCGATGTTAATACGTTCTGCATCTGTCCCTAGGCAAGAGGACCTGAACATGATGTACTAGTGTGTAGACTAATTTCCTTGTCCTGATTGGTAGGTTGGATGTTGGTGGTGTGTATCGTTTGTTTTTCATTCTTTCTTTGGCAAGAAACTTGCTGGCTGGTACAAAATGGGCTAGCAGGCCTAAGCCCTTCATCTCTTTCAAGAGAAAAAAAAAAAAAAAAAAAAGATTGCCTTCCACATCATCTTATTTGCTGTTAACAAATGGCTTGAAGTGGATTTAAAAACAAAAAATATTTTTACCAAGAATAATAGCAACACCAGTGATAGATGACACCGCATCTCCTTCATCTCGTATGCTATGATGCATATATACACTGGTGAATTTTATATTCAAATGCTCTCCTTCCAGAATGTTTAATTTTATCAGCAAGAAAACTGATGTGTTGTCAAAAGTGTAATGCTAGTTACGCCACCCACTGACTATGGCAACCAGTAGGAACGCCTACTGGCGACTTCATAGTACAGCGACTGGCAACTTGCAGCGATAAAATTGCTGTATGTGTGAACATACCTTAAGACTTTTAATAGGCCTCTCTGCTAATCATTAGGACCTTTAAACGAGACTGGTGTGTTAGCTGTTGCGGGAATTGGAGTGACAGTGAGGGCTGGATGAGCTGTCCGAGCTGAGCTATGTCTGATTACATGCTATCACTCCATCTGACTGTGAGTCCCATCTCCACTGTCGGACCCCCACCGTCTGATGAGCTGCTGTCACACACTGATCTATGCCTTCATTAAAGTGCCCGGTCTGTAATTATATTTATTATAATGTAATGTCTCAGCCGTGTTACTCTGATGTATGTCCCTAATCAGACACCGCTAATGACAATGTTTGATTACAGTGTTCAACAAACAAACCTTTGTGTTGTATTTAACATTATTTACTGATTCATGTGTAATGGCTTTTGATTTGACCACCGTCTGTGAAGCTTCACTTTAAAACTCGCCATAACGAGTTCAGTAATCTTAATCTTGACATTTAAACTCAGCCTTGATCATATGCATCTGATGAGACACATCATTCTCCTCGATTAAGGCTCTTTAAGAAGACCACATGGCTTTTGACGGGCCTCATTGGCACACACGGAGTGGAATGGCATAATAGGCACTCAGTAACAAGCTATTAATCCCCCTGTCCCCATCTTTTGGGGGGGCGGGGCGGGGGTTGGGGGGTGATGAGGTTCTGGATGGATGCTGCGGGGCAGACCAGCCAAGCTTAGCCAATGACTACCATTATTCATTTTCCTCTCACTGTGCCTGAGATCAAGAGGCACATGTGCGCACGCACACACACACAGGCTGGCTGGTACCTAAACCAGGTTTTCCCAGTCCAGTCCTCAGGGACTCCCCAGACCAGTCATCTCCACAGAGCAACAGTGCGAAGTCTCAAGTATTGCTCTGTTAAAATAAGTAAAGGTGACATTAGCTAATTCACAATGAAAGACTGATTTAAAGTTCCATCTAAATTAAAACCTAATTATGTGAGTATTCTTTGCACCTAACATTAATGCTAGCTACCGCTTCAACACATTAACTAGTATACTAAATACAAGGTGGTGTTTCGGCCATAATACACTGGACTCAAGGGCAATCAAGGGCACTGAATACCTACATGACTTTCACAATCTCAGAATCATTGCACTGTTCACACGACTTTTATCACACAGTACACAAGCGATCACAGACAAGGCTCACACAGTGCACAATCTTTCACTCTGCCAAACCATAGGTGAGTCCCACATCTCGCTTTCTCACAAAAATAAGCATGAGAACTGTCTATTGTGTCTATCTGCACTAGACAAAAGTATGGAAACAAGAAAAAAAAAGAAAAATGTGGAGGAAGGATTGTTTGGGGAGATGTATGCAGCGAGGATTGTCTGTTGTGCAAAGAGAAGGTGGAGGTATACTGAAAAGAAACATAGCTGTTTTTATACTGTGCTGCCAGAAATCATGTTGTGTTTGTTTTTAGCTGATCCTGACAACCATTTGGGTATGGCATGCCAAATCATATCTAATAGGAACAATATTATTGTGTTTATATTTTGCCCTCGCACTCCTACACAAATAGCTGGATGATAAACTGGATTCAGGGATCTGCTGCGCATGACAGGAGATGAATTTGATTTCCTCTTGGGCCCTCATCGATTGTTTCCCAGCGCTGTTCTTGCTGCTTGTTGTGGTGTTGCTCACATTAAAGATTCAACGCAAAGAATTTCAACCATGCTTGAAAAAATCGGAGCGTCTGTGATCCCCAAAATTAGTCTGCATCGGGAAATCGGGGCTATAATCCTGTAGCGTGCATTTGACGTAGGAGTCAGTGAGTCTAAATCTTCTATTCTATGACAGCATGTTGAACCACTGAGGCAAGAGGGCAGGCTCTTTGGTTTTGTTAAATTATAGGGTGTACTTTTACCATTTGGCTTGGACTGATATCCAGCTGACTGGTGAATATTTGGTGTGAATGGCCCTTTACTGGCCATCTGACCTCTTCACACTCCTCACTTGAACAGTCCTATAATTTTTTGCTCAAGTGAAACATTTCATTGCTTGCTGTCTGCATGTGTGTGTGATAAAAAGCAGAACTTTTTACAGAAAAAAAGCCATCAGTCCCCATGCATGAACCCCATGCTGTTGTGTTGAATGGAATTATGGTGCTGAAAAGGAGTCAGGCATGTTGTGAGGAGTGAGAGAGAGAGAGAGAGTGAGGGAGGGAGGGAGGGAGAGAGAGCGCACGAGTGAGCGAGTGAGTAAATGGGAACATGCCGCTGACTCAATAAAGAGGTATGGAGGAACTTTCACAGATCGAAGCCTGAGCTCTCGTCACTACTTCTCCTAATTATTTCATTTGAGTAAATGATTGTGCTGGCACCCCCGTTATAGTCACTTTATTCAGTCTGCCTCACAGCAATGCTGCACATGCGAGAAAGAGAGAGAGAAAAGAGTGTGAGAAATAAAATGTTTATGGGCATTGCTTATTCATGGTTCTCAGTTGCCCTCTACATTCCATTTATGCTCAAACTGAAATCTTTATATTTCCTTCACTACAACTGTTCTTAGAGCTTCACTAAACACAAGTCTACATGGATACAGTACCACTGTCTGTTTTTAATAGGTTATTCTCCAACTGTACATGTGAATTGTACATGTTTAGGCTCTAAGAAAACTATAAAAAGTGGCTCTCGTTAAAAGTGCTATACAAATAAAAATCGAATTGACTGCTGGTAAACAACATCAGTATTATCATGATCACAGAGCAACAGTAGTGTAAACGTTTATGAGTACTAACAGCTTGTGTGTGTTTGTGTGTCAGGTTTCCCGGCAGCGGCGTATGGTCCGGTGGCGGCAGCAGCGGCAGTGGCAGCAGCACGAGGCTCAGGTAGGGGCGCCCGAGGAAGAGGCAGCTACGTGGCGTACCCACAGAACCCGGGGCCAGGTAAACACTCTGACCGCGTGTGTTCTGTGTGGTTACGGCTGTGTCCATCCTCTTCTGCACTCTACACTTACACACCTTAAACAAGAGAGTGGCAGCTTTACCAGTTCTCCCCAAAACAACTAAACTAAATCACTAGCACACCTTTTCCAGATCATGATTGTTATATATTCCCTTTTGCTATAAGTTCCAATTGTTTTTAAATAATTTTACGAGTATGATTTAACCCTCAGTAATACACGTGTATATAAAAGTGCACCAGTAAGCACACATCCTGACAGAAAAGGAGGAATGGGATTTTCTCCTCTTTATCACTCTTCATGGATCGGCTCGTCAGCTTCAACAAATCTGCCTCCTCAGTAGTAGTAAATAAATCAATGGCTTCTCAGGAGAGTCTGCTTGCCTTTAGCACAGTTTAGAACTGAGGTGACGGACATCTTTAATGGGCAGACCGACACCCCGGGGACCCCAGTGCTTTTTGTTCGGTAATTAAGCACCGTCCTGGAGTGGGTACCCTCTGGGTGATGTGCTGTGATTGGATGGGCTGCAGCCGAGTTCTCCAGTCGTCGACCGCCGTCTGTTTTCCATTTCCCGCTGAGCCAAGATGAGTCCATGGCAGATTTTAGTAGAGAGATTCACAGTGTAATAAAATAGATAATGTAGTAAGACACATTAAATTTGCATGCACAGAACTTGTGCATTTGACTAATTTTGCATGAGAAATTTACTGTGTGGAGCACTATGTTACCACTTCTGCTAATTACAAATAACCATACGTTCACATTAGAGGGTACCAGTGAGAGACAGTAATAGCCAAAATTTATGTCTCTTTGTTTCAAATGCATTTGTTCTATTTACGTTACATGCTGGCTTCATCGACGTACACTTTCCAGAGGCACCACTGATCTTTGCCACTTCCTTCCAATGTTTATTTTACTTTGTAATGTTTCTATAGACATTTAATGATGAAACCACGGTTAGAAGATTTTCTTCCATTTTTTGTGCATCAAACAGTAAATGGGAACTAATTGAATGGGAACTAATTGGTACGATCTAAAGCTGTGAGTGGCAAATTGAAAAACGTCAGACCACACATGGCATTGGATTGGTTCGAGGAATTGTTCAATTGCGATTTGTTGCTTTGTGTCTTACCTAATTTGCATAAAGTCTCAATTGAAATGTCGCTTGTCAAACTGTCGCTGAAATCAAAGCTCCGTGTCACACGTACATGGAAAATGAATGGTCACTTGCTGCTTTGCTGCTTGCTAGTGTGAACTTGGGGTAATAGTTAATCAGATGATGATGTTAGGCCTCAACAGCAGTCACTAATCTGAGTGATTTATTGTAGTGTTTGTCAGTGCTACTTTGGTGATATCTTAAAATTAAAATAGTTGGTTAACTGTCAGGCTAGCAGCTTGATTAGCGACACATGCCACACTGTGTTCAAAGGTACCTAGACTCATCATTTAGACACAGTAAACTTTCAGCATTGGCAGTTTTACATATGAGAAGTTGATTATGTGGGAATTGTGTGTTTTGACAGAGTTTTGACAGCGTCAGCTTTTTCTGTTACACTGGGACAGGTGTCTGTCTGGCCCAAAGCAAATGAAATGTCCCTATAAATCCTCCACTGGTGTATTTAACTGATATGTAAAGAGCACTCAGCCACTGAGAAACCTTGAACAACAGAAATGACCACATTGGGTGCGCAGTTAAGCTAGTGTACTTAACATGTCCAGTGTTTATAAAGGTGACTCTACTTCTGTACCTTACAAATACTGTAAAAGGCTCACAGAAATTAAGTAAAGTAATAGATTAACTCAAGCTCTCGTACAGTGATAGCTGAGGAAATGTTTCTGACATGCACCACTGACTCACCATTTTTTTGAAATGCGAGATAGTCGGAGTATGTGAAGCACCACAGACACAAGGACAACTGGAAATCTGAGTGAATTTTTCTAACTTTAATATACCTCTACCTAATAGCACAAAGGTGAGGGTATTGTAAAGTCTCATACCAGTTGTTTTTTTTGTTTGTTTGTTTTTTTTTTAATTGTTATAAATTCCCTTTAATATAACGTATTATTCAAAAACGTTAACAAATTGATATTGTTTTGCACTGTGTTTTCCATTCTTTATTACCACTACAGGCCAAAATATGCGCATAAGCAGGTAAAAAGTTTCAAAAACATGTCTTCTTGTCAAACATAGTCATGTTTATTGACATCTGGTTTACCCAAGGATGTTTGGATATGATCGAGGTGGTAATGTTCTGTGTTACACATTTTACTGTCTGTCTGTTCCTGAATAAAATTCCATGCTTATTTTTGAAGTTAGTATTACTGACGCTTTTTGCTTTTAACTCATAGTGTGTATTTAATCATTGTATCCTATCAAAACAACTTGAAATAATGTTATATTAAACTCTTGGCTGTTTTAAATATTTCGTTTTATACATCAGATTGTTGACCGCCTATCAAGATGCGTATCGTAGCATGTACAGAGAAGAACTGGGAGTCCTATTATGTTGACTTCATTCTCTCTTGCTCTTCTTATTGTCCCTGTCTTAGTTACTTGGCATTAGTCCTATATCTGACTACAATACTTCTAGAAACACATTTCTTAGTTAGAAAAAAATTCTGCACTATCATCTGGAGATTGTGAGTTCGAATCCCAACAATGCCACAGCTACCCATGGCCGGGAGCCAAGAGAGCAAAATTGGCCATGCTGTCTGACCGGGAGGGTCATACTCCCTCTCCCCTGTCAATCAAGCAATACTACACAGTAGTTCATGAGCTCATGTATGTAGAAGAGGGTAGAGGGCGGCTGTTTTTCTCACAGCATGGGTAGCTGGCTTCACGTGTCTTGATGGAAGCATGTGTCAGCCTTCACCTTCCCCAGTTGGTAACTGTCGTATGATAGCAGGAGAGCAGGCTGGTGGGTGGAAATTGGCAGGTGACAAAATTGAGGAGAAAATGGGAAAAAAATCTTTATACTTTTATCCTGATTAAGAAATCTAGATTTTATGAATATGTAATCGGAAGTACCCTTACATGGGCCCACCCCTTTGCTTTTAAAATGTTGCAGGACCCATTTATATTTGCATATAGGTTATTATATACAAACACTCAGCGTTTTTTTTATTTCATGAATTCCCCTAAAAGAATTTGCTCATAAAGATATTGTACAAGTTTGCACAAAACATTGCTCAGGTGTAACTGTTTTAGCTCTTGGCTGAGAGGCTAGCACACGGAATTTGAAGTACAGTCTACAGATGGAGGCTGAGCGTTGACCTGTCTATCTGTCTCACTAGCTGTCCCTTTGACTTTCTCTCAGCTGGTCTCTGTCACTCTGACTGCCCGTCTGTTCCTGGACCTCACGTGCAGCTGAGTGTGTGTGAGCGACAGGGTGCTGCACCACAGGAGGCGCTGCCCTGTGGAGGTCTGTCTCTCTCACTTCTATTCTCCTTGCCAGCCTCCATAGCTGGCTGTATGTGTGTCCGACTGCCGCGCTGGCACATGCTGTTGAAGTCACCCCTCCTACTCCCTCTGTCTCTCTGCCTCACTCTGTTACTACTCTCCATTCACTGGAGGAATTTGAGTATCTCCATGGAGATCTTTTTGTCTTCTCAAGACCTGGGCGATATGACGATATAGAATATTGATATTGTGAAAAATTGTCAGTCCCCCTTACCAAGACATCATGGATATCATGATGTCTTTTTTTTTTTTTTACATATATAATTACAAACTCACTGGAAGCACCTGATTTGATGTTAAACTTTTTACAGATTTATCTCCTTTTCAGTATAAATTTTTTTTTAATAAAAAAAGTTTTATATATAAAAAGAATCTGTAGACATCTAATAAATTATCAAATTTTTTATTTAAAAATGCCACACTATTGTTTTGCTGGCTGTTTATTAGCAAACCTATAATTTGTGATCTAAACATAAATATCTACAAACCTACATATTGCGTATCATAGAAATTATATTTACATTATATCGCCCACCCTTAAACCTTTGTCTCTCCTGTAGGGCTTCACAACACCTTTCTTCCCAGATCAATTCCCAATCCTCCTTCCTCCCTCCAGAAATTTAGAGGAGAGTTTGGCTCATTTTTGTGTTATTCCTACGCTTCATTTCTCCTTCATTCATCTTCAGTAAGTGCTTTATCATGGTTAGAGTCATGGTGGACCTGGAGCCTGTCCCGGGACACCGGCCCATTGCAGGGCATCATGCACGCTCATTCACACCTAGGGTCAATTTAGAGTCCTTTGAGATTTTTTTTCTTTTCACTAGTATCTGAATTCTCAACTTTCTCATTCTCAACTTGCTGGTCAGGAACCGAACAGTACTTCTACAGTGCCTCTTGTCAACAAAATAGTGTGTTTTGCAGGTGGTCAGCTGTCCCTTGCTGCTCAATAATAAGTCTATTGTGTTGAAGGTTAACACTGCCTGCAGCTTTCTCTTGAATAAGCATTCTGCAGTAGGGATTATAAAATGGCCTATCACCGCTAAGTTTAACGTGAGAGTCCCTCCAAGCTGTGGCCTTGCACAATACCAGGCATACAGGTGTCAGAAACTCTGCTTTCACTAATGAGGCTTGAGACAAATGTTTTTGTGTAATTATGCTGTCTCCATCCCAAGAACACCACCACCACCACAGTTGGTCTCTCCACAGGATCAGTCAGCCTTTTCCTGTTGGTCAGGCTGTAATGGGGAAAAGGTCAGTATTTCTCTTTGTTTGCATTCTGTATGCATACATTTGCTAGTGGGTCATCATCCTCCTCCTTGTCAGCAGCTTCCTCTGGCTCTATCCTCTGGACACATTATCCTGATGAAACAAGGAGGAAGTTATTGTATGAGGCCCCATTCTTGCTTGATGAGGCCTGCGGCTGTCTAGACACGGAGCTGCTCTCGTTTGGCTGAGTACTTCCCATTATCTGGAGATCATTATGCATTTCATCCCAACAAGCACTGTGATCGCTGCCGAGAGGCTCAACAGAGGGCCACGTTGGCCTGCATTGCCATGGCGAGATTAAACTGGCTCCCCAGCTCTCACGTGTGCCCATCAACTGACTCTCGCGTACACACAAACACCCACACAGCTGCGGCTCCGGCTCGTGCCAAAAGGCCCGACAGCGGCTCCTCACTCTCAAGGATGCTCCATGTGACACCGGTCCCACAGGCTCTCGTCGCGGGAAGATAAATGTTACACATAAAGGTTAGAAAGGTGCTGCTCCCCCTCTGTTTCAGGATGGTCTCCTCCACACAGCTGTGATGGGCAGATGCTCAGACAGGGCCTCTGGGAGGAACCATCCTGAACTTCAAAGGGGGAAGCGTACTCCAGAGGTGCTCAGCTGTAGACTGCTTTCATCTCCCCACTCACAGAGAGAGATAAGGTCTCAAAGAAAGTTTATTTCATCTTCTCATTTTCCCTCCTTACCGTGACCTTTAAAACAGTATGAAAGTGGAATATGAAAGCTTCATCCGACTTGCATTACTTTACAATCACTATTTCTTGGTGGGGGTTTTTTGTGGTTAAAGTGACCTAGAGATTGATGCAGGTTTGTTCTCTGGTTGCTGGAAGTAGTGGAGCTCGGTAAGACATGAGCTTGAGTGGCAGACTTTTCTGAATGCATGTCTGGTAGGTGTGGGCCAAGTATCATGCCTGATCAGATAGTGCCTGATATGTGACTTGTTACTTTATTCAAATGAAAGTAAGTTTGCTCTGCTCTGTCTGAGCTGTTTACTGTTCTCCGTGTTCAGACGCCATGGCCGCTCAACAGTCAGGAGTGCAATGTTCTCGCTTTCACTGTGCAGTTCTACAGCTTTGTGGCACCACATTGTTGTCTGTGTTTGTACCCAGTGGTGTTGGGGGCATGCAGACACAAGTAAGTCTTGCAATACTCTGAAGGGCTAAACTGTGGTGCTTTGACCACAGCCGCAACTTTTGAAACCACTGTTTTTGGTAAGCGAGTACACAGCGCCACAGTGTCTCACTGGAATGTTCTCCATTCTCACGTGAGTTTCTTCCCAGGAATGCAAGTCCAGATTTCATCCTTCAGACTTTCATACTTCTGAATTGAGTCATGCATGGCATTCTAAGCATTTGAGCAGCTAGAGATACGGATACTGTTAAGACAGGAGTAAATCGTCTGTTAACACCCATTAGCCTCTGTCAGAACAAAATGACAAGACATTTAATATTAACTATTTGGGAAATGTCAGCACCGGCAGAATGACTCATCGAGGGGTCTTAATTACTCATCGTTAATTCAGAAAAGGCCTGAAAGCTAACTCTGGGCCTCTTCGTAAGTGGAAATGAAGTGGCTAATTGTAGCACCTCTGAAATTCAAAGCTCATTTGGGAAGGCATCTGACAGGTTTATTGACATTTGGCCTGGAAGTGCAGTTGATGGCCACCAGGGATTTGAAGTGGAAACAGCGCGTATGTATATAATCATTGAAGCTTTGGTATTAGGATAATCACATTCTACTCTTCAAATTGGCCCTAAAGCAGTAAAATGGTGGGAGAAGATGCACTGTACTGACATGTGAGTCCTCCTTCTAGTCTTTCTTTTGTGAGTAAAAAAGTCATACTTTCAGGGCAGTGGATTGGAATTCCTTCTATGAGGCAGTCATCTGGCAAAGTGAAAATGAGAGAGTACCATTTATTCACTTGAAGAGAGCCACACACTTGATGGAAGTATGCAGAACGATGGGGAGGGAGGGCCAGACAGAATAGCTGAAGACAGTTGAATTAGCAGTAGGCGATGGCTGTAACCCTTCAGGGACTGGGCAAAAGGCAGAGAAAGGAGAGGAGTGATAATTATCCACAGAAATGAACCTCGGAGAAACGATTCGCACTGTTGGACCCACCATTCCAGTCGCCATGGCAACGCCGACCTACTCATTTGTTTTGTAGATGAGTAATTACATCCAATTAGACCACGGGATTAAAAAAAAGAAATGGCGAAGAAGTGGTCTTTTGTTTCAGGCCGATATCTAGAACATTAATAATTGGATGATAAGAGGTGGGGGTGGCTGACGATAAGATCTGTGTGCATTCGTCCTGAACCACTGTTTCGACTTAAAATCACCAACACCTACCTGAAAACCGGGATCTCTTGCTCATTGTTATATATGCATACTTATTCTTATGCGTGATGTACAATGAGACTTGGCTTCGTATAGGAGCTATTCTAGTAGCAGCATCACCAAGCCTCTGAACAGCTATACTTTCGGAATATATTGTGCGATGACCACGTACGCACGAGTCAGTAGAGTTGTTGTAATCTGGTCTAGATCAGAGTTCATTTTGTTTGTTAGCTTCCTAACCTATGTGAATAACAGAAAAACAAAAAAATGCACAGAAATGACATTGTCCAATAGTTTATTTTGCTATGTAGTTATTTAGAAGTGTTTGTAGACTACACAGTCAGGTCCCTAAGTATACTTATACTTAGACTTTCAGCTATAATTCAAGGGGTTTAGCAAAAATATTGCATTAACCATTTAGGAATTAAAGATATACATTTTTTACAGAGTCCCTCCATTTTCACAGGCTCAAAAGTAATTGGACAATTGACTGATTCGTGGCCAGCTGTGGCCTGTTTCCTCCTTATTTCTCCTGATTTCATTTCAAATTAAGGAGATAAAAGGTCTGGAGTTGATTCTCAGTGTTGAATTTGCATTTGGTAGCTGTTCATGGGAACCCTTAATATGCAGGGTGTCGATGCAAGTGAAAGAGGCCATCATTAGGCTGAAAAAACAAAACAGACCTATCAGAGAGATAGCAGAAACTTTGGAAGTGGCCAAATCAACAGTTTGGTACATTCTTAAAAAAGAAGGAAGGC
This sequence comes from Pangasianodon gigas, assembly GCA_022758105.1. NCBI lineage: Eukaryota > Metazoa > Chordata > Actinopteri > Siluriformes > Pangasiidae > Pangasianodon > Pangasianodon gigas. Next base: position 3,339,223 of record CM040470.1, read on the forward strand.
ACTGGCGAACTCAGCAACACCAAAAGGCTTGGAAGGTCACGGAAGACAACAAAAGTGGATGATCACAGAATTCTTTCCTTGTTGAAGAAAAACCCCTTCACAACATCTAGCCAAGTCAAGAACGCTCTGGAGGAGGTCTGCGTATCATACAGAAAGGCCAGATTAAACTTCGCTTTAAAAAAAAAAAAAAAAAAGTTTTGATGCAAGATTACCTTGTACCAGAATGACGGTATGAAAAGTATGGAGAAGGAAAGGAAGGGCTCATGTTTAAAAGCAATACCACATCTTTTGTCAAACTTGTGGAGTTAGTGTTATGACATAGGCATGTATGGCTGCCAATGGAACTGGGTCACTGGTGTTTATTGATGATGTGACTGGTAATAGAAGTTGCAGGATGAATTCTGAAGCATATAGAGCTATATTTTCTGCTCAGATTCTGTCAAATGCTGCAAAACTGATAGGACGGTGCTTCCCAGTACAGATGGATAATGACCCAAAACATATTGCGAAAAATACCTTTTCACTTACTTCACTTACAGTAAAGGCCTGCCAAAGCATCTCAAGGGAGAAAACTAAGCATTTGGTGATGTCCATGGGTTCCAGATTTCAGGCAGTCATTGACCGCAAAGGATTTGCATCCAAGTATGAAAAATAATCTTAATATTTATGTTAATCAGTTCATCCAGTTACTTTTGAGCCTGAGAAAAAATTTTTGTTAAACCCCTTGAATTAAAGCTGAAAGTCTACACTTCAGTCACATCTTGATTGCTTCACGTCTAGTCAGAAGGATACACAAACTTGAGAATTAAACTACAACCGCTTGGGAAAAAAATGTTAATGTCTGCGCAACAAGAACATCCAGTCACAGGCAAGCGACAAGGACAAGATATGTAAGAACAGGGCGATCTACTAGATAAGACACACCGTTACACCCCTATACCAAATTAAACAATTATACACATTACACACAGACAAACATATGGAAATACAGTGAAGGTGGTAACAGCAACACTCAAGCTCTTCTCTATTCTTTAGTTTTTCTCAAGACTTAAAGCAGTTTCCCTTTTTGTTATGACATCATGTTTGTTTTAGGGCTATACCTACACACACACTCACACTGCAAGCTTTAACACACCACAAACAGGCAACTTCATTACTCCAAACATAGAGCTTGTGTGATGTTGCTGGTTGTTGTAGTTAGGATACAGTGTGCCAGCAGATGTCTGCTCAGCTCCAACACACCATTTGATGTTTGTTCATTAGCATGCAGCAAATTTGCTCTCGTGCCGTACGAATAAACTTTCTTTAATCCATACCCACTCCACCGCCACTGCCTCTCCCAAAGGAAACCGACAACACAATCAGTTCCGTCGTACACACCATGGAGAGAAACATATGCTTTACCAGGGAAAGATCAGAGAGAGACCATTATTTCTCTAACTTTGATGTTAAAAGGAAAAAAAAAAAGGCTCTTCGGCTCAATCGCACTTTGTTTCTCACCTTTGCCCGAATAAATCATTTGTATGCGCCGAAAAGAAAATTAGTGCAGGAAGATAACCGAGTGATTGCAGCACTCCCAGATGGTGTCTTTTTCATGCTCCTGCCATCCACTGAAGAGCCGCTTTCTTTTTTTCCTCGTGCAGGCCCATTTTTATTCATATCTTTTTACACTGATGGCACTATCATTAGAGGCAATCTACCTGAACAATAAAAGTCGTTTTGCCTGCCTTTATTAGATAAGACCTTCCCGGTTGCGAGATGTCGCCAGCTGAGGGTTAATTGTCCGTGTCAGAGCAAACAAAGCCACCATGTGTATTTGTTGTGCATGCTGATGTCATCCTTGTGTCCTGTCGCGTCCCTTTTCCCAAAAACCCTCTGAATCTGCCACCGCCTTGAACAGACCGTGGCAGGAAGCCGACATTGTGTGCACCTGGCAAGGCCTAAGCCCCTTGGATGGTGTTTTGGCTGTAGCTGGGGGGGGGACGGTTCTTCTCTCACCCCTCCTCTCCTCATCCGTTTAGCTAATGGAGGAGATTGTGGCGAAGCCTTTTGTAAAGGTCGGCGCTTGTTTGTTATTAAAGATTCTAATTAGAGTGAGGAGAGGAAGCCGAGGAAGCTTGTCTAATTAGTGAGGAGCCCGGAATCCACTTTGAAACTCAAGGACGACAAGCTATTTGCATGCACGTTAAAAATGGATTAAATAGAAGTCGTCACTTTCACGCTCCCTTTTTTCCCTTTTCTTTCTTGTATTGTATTTGGGCTTAGAACAATTAAAGCGAAGCTGAAAGGATGCCTATTTACCATGAAAGTCGTACAGTTACAGAACAATGAGGGAGTAGAAAGGGGGCGAGAGGGGTATGTGCCATCTCATGAGCTTTACACCAGTTTTCCCCTCCTCACTTTTATTGTCTTCCCTGAGGTTATCATCTTTCCAAACCCCTTGTCTGCCATCACCCCACCCTCACTCAGATTTCCAACTTTTTCTGGGTTGGACCCTTTTATTCGAGCTGTTCAGTCAAATACAGAGGAATGGAGAACACAGAGTACGCTGGGAAACCCAGCTCTCATTTGTGTGGAAATGCAGGCTGTATTAGAAGGGGACAGGGCAATGATGGGGTATTAAGAACATGCAGCTGTGTGGCACTGAGCAGGTGTGTGTGTGTGCGTGTGTGTGTGTGTGTGTGTGTGTGTGCGCGCGCACATGCCAGGTGCCTGATGAAGGCACATGAAAGGGACTTGGAGACAGACAATTGGACAGAAGGTGTCTAGCAATTTTTGTGCGTGTGAGAGCAGATGCGGACGTGGTGAGTCAGCAGCAGGAGCCGCAGTGGGCAGTGCAGACTCCAAGGCTGCTGCAGTCCTATCAGAGATGAGTCATTGAGAGAGAGAGCAGTCTCTCTGCCCCCTGCCTGCAGTTGGTTTAGGGACAGTGGCATTTAGTGGGAAAGACTTGGGAGGACTGCAGAAAAAAAGCACACCATTACCACAAAAGCACTTTCCACACTTTCCACTGTTTGTCTGTTCAGAATAGTTTGGCTTGATGATTATGTAATATGTACATATTGACAACTGAGTGATTATGTAAATCACCATTGATGTAAGATTCATGGTAAAGCTCTTTCAGCCATCAAAATACCAGTGATTATTTCACAGCTGGTGTCTAGTCTCAGATGCTCTGAGGATGAAACACCCATTCTACTGGAAATTGCACTATAACTGAATGGCAGCTACTTTACTAATACTAATGCCAATAAAGCTTTGTTTCAGCACCCATACACTCAGAATACATAGCTAAAAGCAGCAAGGAAAGTGTAGGAGTTGCCAAGCTTTTTGTGCAACCAGGGACCCGTTTAACTGTAAAACAAATTCCACCACCTCAAAACACTTTTATTTATGAACATAATCTATTCAACTATTGAACTATTATTCAACTATTCAAATATTAGGCTCATGATTTAAATATGTATAATAATATTTAATGGAGATGGAAGACATGAGGTCCAATTATTTATACACTTATACACTATAGGCGGACCTTATTTATTTATTTATTTATTTATTTATTTATAGTGACTGGGGTTTGGACTAAAATTCAAATGACCAGTCAAACAAGCTAATGACTATAAAAATATATATTAAATAAATATAATAAATAACTAGCTCTGCTATTTATGGACCCCACTTTAAGAGCCACTGGTCTATTATAAAGCCTTTGTGCTCTGTATAGGCAGTGAATGTTTTGTCTTTAGATTGTAAAACATATTCTCAAGGCCAGAAATACAACTCGTGAGGTTCTCCATGAGTGTTATTTTTACACCATTCATTAAAAAACTCCCACATCTGATTGCGTAATGGCACCAAAACCTGTGGAATATGGGACGTTTCTTAAAGAAGATGCTGGGTATTTGAACAAAAATAGGTAGTACTGATGTCCCCTTGCTGCGTATTCTTCCAGGCCCTTAAGGGAGATCATTATAGTCGCAGGTTTGTCTGATTCCTTTAAATAGCATACGTATTTCGGGCAAAAGATAACGCAGGCACAGTGCCATTCTCATGCTGCATGCTGTAATATGAAGCAGGCACATTACCCTTAAGGAAGTTGCGGTAGCGTCTATGGACATTGTTCTGCCAGCTAGATTACACTTTGTAGTTACTGACAGTATCATCTGCACTAGCTAGGTGAGGCAACGCTCTGAGCCCTCCTTTTTGCTTAGGGGCACTAATAAAAAATTTTTAAAAAATAAAAATTAATTTAAAAAAAACAGTGCCCAGAGTTAAATGCCTGTACTGCTTGCCTTGACTGAATTACCTGAGCTGGAAAGACCTGCAAGTGCTACCATTGGCTTTCAAAACGAAATCTCCATCTCCGGTTATTCTGACAAACTCTAAATGTCAGCTCACGCTAGTCAGGGATGCACGCTAGGCAGGGATGCGTTGATAATCTACTGTCTGAGTGAAAGGAAGGCAGTTTCGTGATGTGATCGTGCAGTGCTATGTGCTGATGACCCTCCCTAACATTTATGCCCAGTAAACATGAATGTGGCCTCCTTTATTGTACAGAGGACCTAATGCGTATTGCCGGGTGTTTAGTTGAATCTCAGAAATTATAAGAGGGTTTGAAATTGATTCTTGAAATTGTGTGAATACAAGTTTCTTTCTCTCAAGAAGGCAACAACAGATTCTTGAAAGGGACTATTGAAGAATGCAAGTGTGTGAATGAGGACCAATTTTCAGCAACAATCTGTTGCCCCACACTGATCATCTAGGTTAATCTGAAGTTCATTCGTACAGACTAGCTTAGTGACCCGGTGATTACCTCCTTGTCTGGCTGTTTTTATTTTTGTAATCAGTTGTAGCAGGTAGCCAATGGCCACTTCTCTCACTCCATTTTAGTCATGCAGTGTATTTCTGAAAATTGGTAGCTGGATATAGAATGAGCAGGTAGGATCTAGAGCCACCTAGCCATCTCTAGCCACTCTCACGAGCGTCACGCAAACAGACACACTTTGCCTACATGACTGTGTACAATGAAAGAGTTTTTCCCCAAATGATGGCGTCCCACCCCTCACCCCTTAACCCCCTTCCTTCTCCCCCTCCCCCATCCTGTATCTCCCAGGCTTTCCCGATTATGGGTTTTATTCCGCGCCCAGTGACCAGCGGGGGGCACCCTGCTCCTTTGCCGACTATGGCTCCCTGGGGCCTCAGGCGGCTCAGATGCTGCAAAGCGAGCACGCCACATCCGCCTGCAACTCTCCCCTGCAGCATCTTCACAGCCCGGATCAGTTTAAGAGCCCAGGTTTGTATGGCGCATTTCTGTCCTAGACCTTTGCTGCCTTTACCTTTGGTCTATTTTTAGCTTCTTTCCTCTTTTTGGTTTTGCTTTGATTTTTGACTTTCTTTTAGTTGCACTAGAAAGACACCTCGTTTATTCTTTTGGTGTTCATTAAGTTAAGTTTTACAAGACATGAACACCTGCATCTGATTGTTTGCCCCGAGATGCACTGCATGCTGGGTTTTATTTCATGTATTCATTTAGTTCTCATTTTGTATATTTCTCCCTTTGAGAGGTCTTTCATTTTGCGTGTTGTAGATGCATTCTTTGTTGTTTTTTTGCACGAAGGTACAGCAGGATGCATGCACAGATCGCTAGCATGCCAAAATGGATGACTCAGTCACTTTCTTTACCCCTATATTTATCATTAGCACACATACTTACGCATCTACTATGGCATGCTGTTTTCAAAAACCTAGATGAGTCCAGACTCAGACATATTTGTTTGTAGCTTTCAAATAAGGATTGGTGTTGAGTAGCAGTATAATAATACTTACAAACCAAGTCATTTTCCATTCAGAATTTCTACCACATGTCATTTCAGATGAAGTGTTAAAAATCACAGTAAGAAACTGAGCTAATTCCCTTCCTGTCACTTCATGTAGCGCATTAAGGCAGCGAGTCACCTTCACCTGACACTTGTCTGATCCGACTTCTAAAAGCGGGCATCCTGGAACATCCTCGCAGTGTTTTGTCTAGCTTGATGAGATGCTTTAAGCTTGTGTGGCATTAAAGAGTTATTTCACTT
>CM040470.1:3345402-3396657 GCA_022758105.1 Pangasianodon gigas
AAAAAAAAAAAAAAAAAAAAAAAAAAAAGCAAACAAAAGCCTGCAGGAGTTCCCTTTTAAACTGTCGATATAACACTGAAATCTCACCTGATACCTAAACGTGGCAACATCAATCCGAATTCTAGTTGCAAAGTCATTAACGGTGAGCAAGACGCTCCTGTCTCACAGCAAGTCAAGGCTCATTGGTTGGCCATTTTCAGAAGGCCCTCCATGGGCCTCCTTGCCTGTGCCGTCTAGAGCACTGCGAGCTTCAATACGTGACGCTCCGGTGTAGTGTTGCGTGCTGTTCCCCATCTGCAGTAGTCATAATGACTGCTCTGGTGGCAGCTCTAGCCAGGTGGTGCAAGGCCTGCCAGGCACTCCGCCTTGCCTCGCCTTGCCTATCCTGCCTCATTTGCTTTGGCAGCTGACAAGGAAAGGCATCTTAGTCCCTGTGATTTACACTGAAGATTACACAGATCTCCTGGTTTGGACCTGGGCCCAGCCTGTGCACATTTCACCATGCTCAGCTTTGCACGCTCTAAGACCCTGGACTGTAGGCTACACCAGTGATATACAGTACTCCTGGAGCACTTTCTAAAGAACAGCCATAATGTGTAAAACATCTGCACTTTCTTTCACACGCTGTTTTCAGAAGCAAAAGAATTGCTTTGCATTTGCTCCTTTCTTTGCCTTCTGTTTTTTTTTCCTCGACATGTTTCACTGCTTTTTCATCAGCCTTTATCAGGTAGACGTAAACGACACTTCAGCTTTGTTACCTTTTTTTTTTCTCCCCCCCAAAGCAGCTTCCAAGGCAGTAAGGTGCATTTCTGTCTCAGTTTTTGCAATATATGACAGTAATATTGCTTTTAATGTAGGTCAAGAACATTGAGAGATAAACTTCTATTGGATTAAGGCAATACTTGATATGAGGTGCTGTCAAACTGTCTCCTGTATCTTAGTTGCTGTGGCAAATAAACATAATCAATGCATCGTGGGGCTTTTAGGGGTCACGGCGAAGCACTTTATCTCATAATAGTAAGGAGGAAGTGTTTGTGTGCAAGTGTGTGTGTATCAGTATTAGATTAAGGAATAAAACACATGGAGGCATGCTTATGTCATAGCAGCTATAAACAGTCGTTCCCTCGGCAGCCTCTCTTTTTTCTCTCTTGAAGTTAATGAGGCAGAAAATGCGGATTCGTGTCATGTCGGAAAATTTACCTCTTACGGTTACAAACTGCTGGCGCTGAAGACTCCTTCCAAAAATGTTAGGTAAACACCTCTTCAGAGAGAACTTCACCATATCAACAATTAGACATCCCCCTGTGTAATTTAATAGATGGATAAAGAAAACTACCTTGGTGAAAGCTGGAGATCAGAGTAGCTGTTTGTGCTTGGTTTGGTGTTTGCCCTCTTCCCCTGCCGAATGGTAGCACTTTGTCATTCTGCAGGAAAAGACAAAGGTTTTTTCTCTTTTTTTAATAAACTAAAGCCCTAAATTTGAGCACCAGCGCAGGACACACAAGTCATCTGTGCCTTAAAAACTGCCACGTAATCACAAGCGCCTGGTTTAATTAGGATGGTGCCGCTGAGCTACCAGTCAAAGCCAATAAGTGTAACTCATGTTTGCCTATTAAAGTTAATAGCAGGAACAGTCTAGCCTGGGGGTTTAAGTTGAAACATAAATCCTCCTGCTCGCGTATACACACACACACACACACACACACACACAGAGAGAGAGAGAGAACAGTGCACTTGCCTGAACAGAATCCACCAATTACAAGAAATGAGGATTACTGTTGAAAGTGAAAACGGCTGTAATTGCTTAATAAGCAGGCCTATTAGAACGCGTGCTGTTTAGATAAGTCCAGTGTGGCTACTCCTAAGAAAGGCCTGGAGTTACGCATTAGTCTTTCTCACGTTCTCTCTCCTCATTAGCTATCTCAGTGTAGGCCAGGTACAGTAGCCTGAATTGAGTCATTCGTTACATGGACAGTATGAGTGTGATTGAGTGTGTGTATGTGCATGTGTGCTTTTCTGCAATGCAATTAAACATTTCTGCTTATTCCGTGCTCAAAGTTTGATGCATTGAAGTGGCAAAGAGGATTTGTCTTTGGACCGGAAGGACAGAATTATCTGCTTTCTCCAAGCGAACCGTGACTCAGACGCAGCATATTAGTTGGCGCACTGGTGTGTCATCCCGGAGCTGGCAGGGCTGTGTTGTGACGATGGCAGTGGAGGCGATTTAAAGGGTGCATTGTGCTTATGATGATCCTTCCCAGTCTCTTGTGTATGCCTGTCTTAATTTTATTGACCAGATTGCATGATTGTAATGACAAGCCTAATGATATTGGCTATTTGAACTGCAGAATAATGGGAGCTGACCGGCAAACTACGTATCTTCAAATGCTGTTGCTACATTTAGCTCTGTTGCTAACAGTCACTTAGTTGTGTAAAACAAGCCAGAAAACAGTAAACCACTATCAGAAGCCCTGTTCGGATTCTACTCTTCATGTGAGCTCAGAGCCAGTTTTTAGAGGTTTTTATAGTTTACTTTAAATGTAAACCCAGGAAAACAGCATCTTTGTTTCAAGAACTCATGCTTTCTTTTAAATAAAGACTTGTTTAATGTTAGTGAGCAAGTAGTAATCTATTACCTTTTAATCAGTACTTGCACCCACAAGTGACCATACGCTCACACTGGACACCTGACTCCTCTCGTTTACATTAGAAAACTTGCAAGTTTAATGCAGCCAGCGTGCTAAATGAGGCATTGTTCTGTAAACAACATGTCTGTGTAGTCTAGGAAAGTCCTGTAATTTGAACTGAAGTAACCGTGTGAGCTGTGCTCTCATCAGAGGACAGCTTGACTGCATGCTGGATTCATTGTGTGACTGCATGCTCAATGATCTTGTGCATGACTTAGGCCAAAGTGAGATTTTCCCATACAGCATGTGTACACACGAGAATATGATTTCGGCTAATCACCTCTGGTGCCCCTCACTACTTATAAGAAATAGAGATATCATTTAATACAGGTTTATTGACACTGTCTTCATAAGCTACAATTTATGGTAATAAGAGCTAAATGGCATTTCAGGTAATTAGTAAGCATTTCAGTGCCACTCTCTTTGCTGGTGTTGCGGTTGTTATTTAGCTTTTCTGTTCCCAGTCCTTCAGTATTTCTGAAAATTAATACAGATGTACATGTCCAATATCATATTCTCTCCACATATATTGCGGTTATGCCAATCTCCAGTCGATCTCAATTTGTTTCTCGGTCTGTGCATCACACTTGACACAGCCGTCTGCCTCAACATTGTGTATGTGCTTGTGTTTCTTTCACTCAGGCGCTAACCCTGCTCGGCCCGGAGCCTTCCCGGGTGCCAACAGTCCAGGGCCTGTAGCTGATCTGTATGGCCCAACTAGTCAGGAATCGGCCGTGGGGAACTACATCAGTGCTGCTAGTCCTCAGCCTGGCTCCGGCTTCAGCCACGGCATTGCTGTGAGTATCACATACGTCAAATCTCACCCCACCTGTAGTCTATCTGTTCTGAAAATACATACTGTACCTGTGGGAAATTTCTCTCTCTTTCCATCTCTTTTACGTTTGATTTATTTTTCTCTGGCCTTGTTTTTGAGTCAAAGTTTAATTGCATCTTAATCCTGAAGGCTTCACTTAGAGGAACATTTTAGCCAAAAATTAAATTTACCCCAAAATTAATTCAATCAGCCAAGATGTTGGTTGTTGAATTTTTTTTTTTTTGTTTTTTTTAACTTAATGAAAGTTCACGTCACCCAGAATTAAAATCTGAAACCACATAATCAAGCTTATTCAAGATTACTTAATGCTGCAAAGTTCTTTGAGGCAACCGTGTGAGAACATTAGGTTTGTAGTGCAGGTTTATTGGCTGATTGACTGATTTGTGCTAAGGAGAACATTGGGTGAATTTTATTTTTTTTGTTATCTAAAGTGAGGCTTTTTATTGCTAATGCAGCAGCCTGTAGAGGAGGGTGTGTGCTGAATTAATCGCCACTGTATGCATGCTAAAATCATATGAATCAGGAGCTATTGAAATCCATCAGAATAGTGCCTGAAATTTAGAGAAGAGGCAAAACAGCATCACAAACATATTGAGAAGAAAAAAAATAGCCTGCATGATTGGAAATGAGTAAATTGAATTTCAGTGTCTCTGTAACAAGCAGCTGCTTTTGACACCATATCTAAACAAAAGCACAGTGCTGCACAAAAGTTGCTTTAATTGGCTTTTTGCTGGCAGAGCGCAGATTCCTCCTCTGAATGTCACAGATGTCAGCGCCTATTTCTGAATCGCTGCAGCTCTCAATTTGGAAAAACGAAAGTATGCATTTGTAATGAAGTGCCAAATTGAAATTCAATTATTCACACGCTCAGTCTCGCACAACTAAGTGTCTTAACCGGCTCAACAGCAGATATGCGCTTTATGACAAGGTGTATAACGCCAGTCATCCCGGGCCTCCCCTTCCCCGCCTTTGTGAACCGAATAGCCTTTTTGTCACCCACAATTATATTTGCCGAACAACGCTAATTATAATACAGTTATCAAGTAATTATCCTCGTTCTGAGGATCACTTTTGCGTCGAGGCTAGAAACCGTTCTCCCTTTCTTTGCTTGCAGGTCGCGCACACACGAGTCACGTCAAGAATATTAGCCGACGATTTAAAAAAAAAAAAACTCCAAATGGCTTGAACTTCTACTCTGTTAAACACCCACACTGCCTTGAAATAGAATTGCGTGCCTCACATCCATAGCTTTATTTATGTGCAGTAGCGTTAAAGGCGATGCAACTCTGCACAGATTTGCTCAGAGATGAGAGGTTAATGTTTACTGGTGCGGTTTCAGGTTGAGTTAGTTCCTCTGAGGGTGTTATCAGAGCTGAAGGCTGGGCCGAGAGCGGATGATCTCTCTGAGCAGCACATTAGTACAGGAAACGATGCGGAAGGCAAAATGCTCCTCTCTGTTTATTTCTGCGACACGTGTCAACAATTAGCCACACCGCAGAACTGTAGGGGCCACAATCTGGCGAATGATTACACATTTGCTGCTTTATTACTCTGTATTACTGGCCCTAGAGGCTCCTTGGCGCTCTAGAGTTCAGCATTGAACTCTAAATGAGCTTGCGAAGAGCTTTATCATTAGCTGATGAAATGAATCAACTGTGTTAGAGCAGGAAAAACACTTAACTTTCAGGCCCTGATCTGAGTAATACTGAAATGAACACACAACCAGTAGGAATTTAATGTTGGAAGCTGTTGTACTCCACTGAGATGAATGTTAGTGGGAGTTGGGAGCAAACACTTCCCTCCAAATCTGTCTGATTAGAGAGCCCAAAGCTGCCTGCCAGAGCAGACGTTGATTTATTCATATGGATTAAACTTCTTTCTGAAGCGCTTGCGTCACGATCACAATGGGCTGATGACAGGCCCGATAAGAGCTGGTGTTTTTTTTTTTTTTTTTAAACGAAAAGACATGTTGACAGTTCGCCGTTTTGCCCCTAAATCTGCCACGTGGGCGGTTCGCTTCACCAACACAATCAGGAAATCAGACAGCGTCGGGGATTTGCATATGGAGGGGGAAATTGATCGTCTCAAGACTGAGAGGAGACGAGGGTGGACGTTTCGTCATTTTGGAGGGTGTTTGAAGTATTCAAGTTATCCTGCTAGCATGAATGAGAGCCAGTACACAGCAAACCTCCTGGACGAAAATAACCATGTGAGTGAGCTGGAGAGCTAATTTAGCTATGCCTGAAATTTGTTGTTTGTGATGCTTCAATTCTACTCTCAGTTAAAGAAATCCTTCACCTGAAACAGCTGACTGTGAACTAATGCTATTAGGGATCCCTTAGCATGGCTCAAGGACAGCCCAGCAAGCATAGGCTGAGTTACATAATGCGAGCAGGTCCCTTTCTAGCTTTAAGTTAACAGTTATTAGCAGTTTTTGTGTGAAGTACTATATTGCCTTTTGACACACTAAATCATCAGCTGTTTTTGGTAAGTGACTACATCTATATAATTTACATAATGTGCATAATGATAACATTTGTGTAAATAATACTACAATTAAAAGTAACGTTTTACATTGGGTTCCCTTTACTAACATTATTTACTCCATTAATTAACATGAACATTAATACACCATAAGTAACATTAACAAGTTAACACATTTATTTAAATGCTGTAATACACTTGCATTGGTTAACATTTATTCAAACCATGACTAAAAATAAAGTCCACATAAATGAGCAAAAATGAAATGACCGCATGTGACTAAATGTTGATGATAACTTGCTGCACTTTGGTCTCCAGGTGTAAATATTGGAACATGGTCACTGTAGCCTTCATTTTACTCACCTGTGGTATGAACATTGTCAGATAATGAAGCAAATAAGCCAGTAATCAACATGCACATTAATAAGTAAATGTTATTTATGGTGTATTAATGCTGAGGTCCATGTTAACTAATGTGTTAAATAATGTCAGATAAAGGGGACTGTAATTTAAAATACACATTTCGACTTACCTGTTAAAAGAGAATTTGAAATTAGCGTTTTTATATTCATAAAGATAGCACAGAATACGTATACTCTGCAAACACAGTAAGGCCTTCTGTTTTTTTTTTTTTTTTTTAAATGCCTGTACTACTCCTACGCTCCTACATTGAGCAATCAGATCAGTGTTTGTGACTCACTCGTGCTGACAGAACAATCTTGTGGATGAAAATGTACTTACCTTTCTTGCAATGCTTACTGACATTCACACTAACTGTATACTTTTAGGGCCCCTTGATTGCGACGGCTTTTACAAATGGATACCATTGAAACCTAACAGGTGGTCGGTCGCCATCTCAGTGGAGGTATTATGTTTCCTTTATATTGCTCAATGGTGCTTTGTATCCATCACAGTGTCAGCCTTTATAGACTTTTTTCAGTCCTAATTTCTCCTCCACCTGTTCTTGCCTTTATGGAACTATTCACGTTTCATACATTTAAACCTGAATGTTAGACTCGCAGGAAAATGCATGCAATGGCAAAACACAGTTGTTGTCTTCCACTTGCATGTTTTCTTTCAGTAGGTTCATGCATTTCATTACTAGAAGCTAGTGGAGAGTTTACACAAGCCTATGCTGTTGCTTTATCCTCAAGATTCTTTATCAGGGTTTCTGTGAATTTAGTTTTTTTCCTAAATAACAAAGTTTAAATTTAAAAACATCCAAACTGAGCATAAATTTAAGACCACTGCACCAACTAGTAACAAAGCCACATGAAGTCATGCAGTCAAATCGTTTACAATTTCTTTTTTTTTCCTCGATTGACAGTAGCATGTTCAAAACTTGGTATGTGCTGAGAACTAGCAATCTTAATTTTTACTGTTTTACTGAGCATTATCAATCATGTGACAGCAGCACAATGCAAAAAAAAAATCATGCAGATACAGGTCAAGAGCTTCAGGTAATATTCACATCAAACGTCAGAATGAAGAAAAAGTGTGATCTCTGTGACTTTAATTGTGGCATGGATGTTGGTACCAGATGGGTGGTTTGAGTATTTCAGAAACTACTGATCTCTTGGGATTTTCATACACAACAGTATCTAGAGTTTACATAGAATGGTGCAAAAAAAAAAAAAACATTGAGTGAGCCACAAATCTGTGAGTGGAAATGCCTTGTTGATAAGAGAGGTCAGAGGAAATGGCCAGATTGGTTTGAGCTGCCAGGAAGGATATAGTAACTCATATAATCATTCTTTACAGCTGTAGTGAGCAGAAAAGCATCTCAGCATGCACAAAACATCAAACCTTGAGGTGGGCTACAACAGCAGAAGAGCACATCAGGTTCCACTCCTGTCAGCCAAGAACAGGAATCTGAGGTTCTCATGGGTATAGGCTCATTGAAACTGGACAGGTGAAGATTAGAAAAAAAATCATTTCATCTTCAACTGTCCAGTTTCAGTGAGTCTTGTTCTTGCCTGACAGGAGTCAAACCTGATGTGGTCCTCTGCTGTTGTAGCCCACCTCAAGGTTTGAAATGTTGTGTGTTCTGAGATGCTTTTCTGCTCACCATGGTTGTAAAGAGTGCTTATTTGAGTTATTGTAGACTTCCTGTCAGCTCAGACCAGTCTGGTCATTCTCCTCTGACCTCTCTCATCTACAAAGTGTTTCAGCCTGCAGACCCTCCACAAATAGGATGTTTTTGTTTTTCACACCATTCTGTGTAAACTCCCCAGGAGATCAGCAGTTTCTGAAATACTCTTACCAGCCCATCTGGCACCAACAACCATGCCACAGTTAATGTCACAGAGCTCACACTCTGTCCCCCATTCTTATGTTTGATTTGAACCTTAACTGAAGCTCTTGACCTGTATCTGCATGATCTTACGCATTGTGCTGCTGCTACATGATTGGCTGATTAGATAACTGGTGAATATATATACACACAGGAAATTAACACTTTTTACTATAATGTAACTTTTACTATAACTTTGTTTTATTTACAAAACATGCTCTACATGATTGCCATTTCTTTGCAAACACACCTGGCAATTGCATGTCCATTGCGACAGCTTCCCGAACCAGCCATGAGAATGATTTCAGTATGATGTTCTTTTGTCAACGGCATTCGTAAAGACTAACTGAAAAAAAAAAAAAATTATATATCAATCACACACACACCCCGATCAGCCATAACATTAAAACCACCTTATTTGTCCAGCACTTCCCACAGATGCTCGATCGGATCTGGGGAAATTGGAGGCCAAAGCAACACCTTGAACTCTTTGTCATGTTCCTCAAGCCATTCCTGAACAATTTTGGTAGCGTGGCAGGGCATATTATCCTGCTGGCCACTGCCATTAGGGAATACCATTGCCATGAACTTGGTCTGCAACAATGTTTAGGTAGGTGGTACGTGTCAGAGTAACATGAATTCCTGGGACTGAAGGTTTCTCAGCAGAACATTGCCCAGAGCATCACACACCCTCTGCTGGCTTGCCTTCTTCCCATAGTACATCCTGCTGCCATCTCTTCCTCAAGTGAGCAATGCACACGATGTAAAAGAAACCATGATTCATCCGACCAGGCCACCTTCTCCATTGCTTCATGGTCCAGGTGTGATGCTCACCTACCCATTGTAGGCACTTTCAGTGGTGGACAGGGGGTCAGCATGGGCACTCTGACCGGTCTGTGGCTACGCAGCCCCATGCGCAACAAGCTGCGATCCACTGTGCGTTCCAACACCTTTCTATCATAGCCAGCACTAACTTTTTCAGCGATTTGTGCTACAGTAGCTCTTCTGTGGGATCGGACCAGGCGGGCTGGCCTTCGCTCCCTATGCACATAAATGAGCCTTGGGTGCCCATGACCATGTCAGCCCTGTGTGGCACACAGATCAGCCATAACATTAAATCCACTGACAGGTGAAGTGAATAACTTTATCTCATTACAGTAGCACCTGTCAAGGGGTGGGATATATTAGGCAGCAAGTGTAAGGATCTGAGCGACTCTGACAAGAGCCAAATTGTGATGGCTAGACGACGGGGTCAGAGCATCTCCAAAACAGCAGGTCTTGTGGGGAGGTCCAAGGAAGGACAACCGGTGAACCGGCGACAGGGTCACGGGCGCCCTTCATGCATGTGAGGAGTGAAGGCTAGCACATCTGGTACGATCCCACAAAGGAGCTACTGGAGCACAAATTGCTGAAAAAGTTAACACTGGCTATGATAAAGGTGTCAGAACACAGTGCATCGCAGCTTGTTGCGTATGGGGCTGTATAGCTGCAGACTGGTCAGAGTGCCCATGCTGACCCCCTTTCCAACACCGAAAGTACCTACAATGGGCAAGTTAGCATAAGAACTAGACCATGGAGCAATGAATGAAGGTGGCCTGGTCTGATGAATCACGTTTTCTTTAAGATCATGTGGACGGCTGGGTGTGTGTGCATCGCTTACCTGGGGAAGAGATGGCACCAGGATGCACTATGGGAAGAAGGCAAGCAGGCGGAGGCATTGTGATGCTCTGGGCAATGTTCTTCTGGGAAACGTTGGGTCCTGGCATTCATTTGCCTGTTACTTTGACACGAACCACCCACCTAAACATTGTTGCAGACCAAGTACATCCCTTCATGGCAACATTATTCCCTAATGGCAGTGGCCTCTTTCAGCAGGAAGCGCGCCCTGCCACGCTGCAAAAATTGCTCAAGAATGGTTTGAGGAACATGACTTCAAGGTGTTGACTTGGCTCCAAATTCCCCAGATCTCAATCCGATCGAGCATCTATGGGATGTGCTGGACAAACAAGTCTGATCCATGGAGGCCCCACCTCGCAACTTACAGGACTTAAAGGATCTGCTGCTGACATCTTGGTGCCAGATACCACAGCACACGTTGAGAGGTCTTGTGGAGTCCATGCCTCAGAGCTGTTTTGGTGGCACAAAGGGGACCTACACAATATTAGGCAGGTGGTATTACTGTTACGGCTGATCGTGTGTGTATATACACACACACACATGAGACCATGTTAATTTCAGCATGTAAAGGGTTTTCCAAGGCCACGACACACTTGCCTTCACATGGATGCAGACTTAAACCAATTTTATTTTGTGACAAGTCCAACTGTAAAGTTCTATCTAATAATTGGTCTTAGCTACAGCCTATTAAGACCTGTCAGTGCAAGTGGACTTAACTGCTCTTTTATTATTAAGAATGAATTTTAAAGGCTGTGACTTTGCTCTCGTGGCTCTGAAATTTTCACATCTGTGGAGCACTGAGTCAGATTCCAGACTTAACACACAGTAGTCTGCCCAGTCCTGTCCACTCGAATCACTTCCACATCACTATGCCTGTCTTTTCTACAGGAACAGCGATAGTGAGTGAGTCGAGGAATCTGTGGGTTTACTTCCCTTAAACAAAAATAAACATTTATTGAGAAAAAAAAATTGAAGCTGATAGTCTTGTCTGTATAGCAACAGAAAGCCGTGGGAACTGGAGCATCTATTGTACAACAAATTTCCTTTAGAGGTTCTAAGAAATTACTCAATCTTGGAGAAAGCAACAGTCTTTGGAATGCTTAGATTCACTCATAGCAATGTTTCTTACTACAATGCCTTAACAACAGCCTGAGCTATACCATCATCAACTGCTCTACCCTTTACAAACGCAAACCTCAGTAACTATGCTAACATGGAAAGTTGAAGTGTCCAGCTACATCTTATAGTTAATACCACAGCACTGTTTCATTCTCAAATCTGATTTGTCAGAAGGTGTTGAATAAACTCAAGTGATAGAAACAATAATGCATGCAGTAATATAAACCTATACTAACAACTTATTCACAGGGGCTTGTATGGTGGACAGTGTACATAATCCAAGGTAAATAAAGAATAATTTTAAAAGTGTTATTTACAAGTAATTTTTTGTCTTATTAACATCAAGAGAGAGAAAAAGAGAGGCTGGTAAAGGAACGATTGTTTATAGGTGCTATAATGTAAGTGATAACAGGATTTATCTTGTCTCATGGATGTTCCAGAACATTAAACCTGACTATATAAATGTAAAAGAAATGTGTGTCATTACTTAATAAGTAAAACATTTTAACTGCTGTGGTAAAAGAAATAAAACACTTCTGGATGAGCTGTTATAGCAAAATAATCAACATTGTCGTTTATTTTTGTATAACAGCATGACGAAGTGTTTCAATCTTTACATGTATTGTAACTGAGGTTACGTTGTGTCTAACAGTGGAGGATGGTAGTAGCTCTGGTGGTTAGCTGCATGTCGCACAGAAACTCACGTAACTTGGACTGTACCTGTTTTGATTCCTCAGCGTAAATCTGGAGGTCCTGGGAAGACGGGCCGAAGTTTCTAACTGGTCGTGTACAGGTGATGACGCGAGACTTCAAGCACTGCAGCATCCCATTGGTGAAAGGGACGGGGTGGCACCATGAAGAAGAAAAGAACAAAGGATATGTTAAGCTCATTTAAAAAAAAAGAATAATAATAATAATAATAATAACTGCTGTACCATAACCCCCACCACCCTCTTGTAACCACGTAACTTTTATTTCTGTATGGCATTTTATTTCTCTTTATTTTCTTTTGCTTTTAGTTGGTTAAGTTGCATAGTTGATTAAAAAAAAAAAAAAAGGTTTGGTTGGTTTGTGATCATTTTGATTTTTCTTATTTCTAATCATGTGAATTTTCTTTTGCCATTTTGGCAAGTGTAGTTTATGTGTTTACTGGTCATGTCTGAATTACCTTTGGTACCAATTGTTGTAAAGCTCCGATTTTATGGTGTCATATTTGCACAAAAACAGTTAAAGATCCAGCATTACAGCTATGAGAGAACATTTCATTTTGAGTGAAAAACGAGAGGGTAACTGATCTAATCAATCTTAGTAGCTGTTTTTAATTCTTGTGATGTCTCATTGTCGATCATAATTACCTATTTTTGGGCAATACAAAGAGGACTCCAATATTTTTATGGTCCTTTTTTTTCTTTTTTTGTAAGTGTTGTTTTTGTCATTTAGGGGAAAAAAAAAGAAATGTATACTACGGCATTTTTTTCAGATGAATACATTGTGAATTCAGATTTAAGAAAAAAGAAATGTAACTGTAAATATTATTCCAGTCATTGCATATAATCTACTCAGAATGGGGGGAAAAAAGTACATATTTTTCTGACCATGTGTCAAAAGAAATTGTTCCAGGGTGTGAATAAGCAAAAAGAAAATATAGGTCTTAACAGATTATTATCTAGGTGTCACTCAAATACAGTAAAGTACCCCGGTGACTAATCGGATCTATCAGATAGCTGTTTTTTTGCTTGCTGTGTAAATACTCAAGCTGAATAATTTTCCAAGTGTCATACCAGCATATTTACAAACCGGTGACTACAGGGCACTGCTCACAGTCAGAGAAACAGATAATGTTGTTGGAGGCGTTTATCTCCACTCTGGAGATTCAAGCTTGAACTTTTGAGAGAACAATGTTTCAATCCAAAGCACACTGTAGGTAATGTTAAAGAGATTTTACTCTGTGTGACCTGACACTTTTATACTCCTGACAAGAGAGAAAAAAAAAAAAAAAAAAAAAAAAAATTGTTGACTATATGACTATGTTATTTGGTGTTGTTGTCCTGTACACTCGGTTCCACCTGATTTTGGAACCCGGTATCTGGCCTGTACATTACAGTTAGGCATGTGCTGATAATTGGTTATACAATATAATCACGATATTGCACAATATTGCTGTTGTGCGCATTTCCAGTAAATGTGGTTACTCCGCCTTGCTCTGTTCAGGAGGAAACATTGAGAACACAGCATAAAGATCTTCTAAGGGTGCTTATTTTAGACATTCGAGAAAGCAGAACACGTTCTCAAAGATCCTAAATCACTGGATTTGAAAATTGGTGCATGAATAATTTTATTCATGATGTAGTCACTTTTAAAAATACAACATCGTGACGATAAATGTTGTATCCTTGATCAGACTATTATCCTTTTTATCGTGATGATATTTTATCATGATATAATTGAATATCAGCACATGCCTAGTCACAGCTTTTTGTTTTTAAATGAATCGAGAAGGCAGACCTTTTATACCATACCTCAGTGCTGTGAGTTTAACGGTGGAAATGCTTAGAAAAAAACGTAATTTATTTTATCAGCGAGTTAACAGGCAAACCAGACTGAGCTGAGTATAAGGCTAAATCATTGCACTGTGACCAGTGGAAAAGCCCTCAGACCGCTTCCTTTTTGCACATGTCGAATGCTCCTTGACCAGGGTTTCATGTATGAAGACTCCATATGAATGTCACTGCGAGGCGAGCAAAAAGAAAAGCAGTCTCTAGACCTCGGAGATCAGATCTCATTTCATGGCTATAGCCAGCATCGACTCTAAAATATTGACGTATTTTAGATTACAGCTGATAGAAGACACTGAATATGTTCGTGCAGAGAACCAGAGCTGCTGAGCTGACTTTTTCTTGTATAAAACACTTTTGGGTTTTGGTCAGAGATATAATGTTTAATGAAATGATTTTAAAGTGTGGCTTGTTGAAGGTGATGATTTGATTGATGTATATTTGTACATTTGTCTCTTGTTTCCTGCTGCAAATGTATACTACAGTTTTTTTGTTTCTGTTTTGGTTTGACTTTGTTTCATTTTGATGTACACCGATGCTCCGAATAACCAGGTGAAGCAAAATGCTGGATGCTTTTTACACAATCTGGAGATACGATCAAGTAATAATTTAAACAAACTGAAAAAAGATGACTATTGTAATGTTCAAATGTACAAGAAAAACATGAAATACAAAACTTGAAAAAAAGGACAAAAGATGTTCCTTCACTGATTTCAAGTTTGAAAGGGGGGGGGGGGGGGGGGTTGATTTCGTTGATATAGTAGTTAATATACTAATTATACTCCAGTGTACTGTGTACTCAGATTCACTATCGCTCCATTCCTTATCACCACACCCAAGCTTCACTTCATCACTGTATTTGGGAGGCATGTGCTGAAATTCATATTTGATATACGATATACCCACAAATTTATTGTGGATGCATCAAAATATAAAAAAAATATATATATCTATCTATCTGGCAGATTTTTTGGTTGTCTTTGTGCTTTTGAGGGAGAAAAAAAAAAAAAAAGTCCCATCTGAATACATTTGAAGGAGGCGATCCCATAATTCTGTTCACCAGACAGAACTTTCAGCCCAAATGAGAAGCAATTTTTATCGATGTATTCATTTTTTTTCCACTAGAGTCCTGTGATAAATGCAGTGATGAAACATGAAGCAACTATTGTGACATGAAAGTTTTAACATTAGCACAAGTGTGTAAAATCATGTATTGTAACCACATGCTATCTTTGATACCGTGTAGTGATTTCACTTTCCCATGGCCATACTTTCCCTCCTTCTCTCTCTTTCTACTACTTAATAGACGCTGTGTAGACTCGCTAGTTTGTAGCAGATTTAGGACCACTAAAGATCAAACTTTCTCAGATTTCATCTTTTACTTGCTTCATTTTTCCACGCGGTTTTCGACTAACCAAAGCTTTCACAAAAGAACTCTGTAATAATAATGCAAATTGCAGAAAACAGAAAAAGAAAAAAAAAAAGAAAACAAAGCATCACTTGGATCCACACCATTGATTTTTTTTTTAAATTATTATTATTAAGCAGTGTGCCATATGACCTTAAATCCTAATGGAGAACTGTCACTTTTGATTGTAGTTATAATATTATGAAGATTTTAATTTTATAATTAAGCAGTAAGAGCTCAGTGGAGATTTTAATGAGGAAATCTTTTACCTGATTCTCATAATTAATCATAATTACAGTACTAGTAAGCAATTACCTGATTTGATGTTTGTACACTTTAAAAAGTGCCACTCTTTCCTATGCCTTTACACAAATCTTTTATTTCTTTTACATCTATAAAGTTGTATACGTACACACTCAGTTGCCAGTTTATTGGATTGTGTAACTATCTTGACCTCTACACTCAATGGACAATAGAGAACGGATAAAATGGGACTGGCTGAGCCCTGTACAAAACGTACTAAAATCCGATACATCACATGATGCATCACGATAATAGAATTCTGTATTAATGCATCAGGGTTAAACCAATAAAACTGTTACACGTAAACCATAGAATAGCCTAATCTTTGTCCATTCTGTTGCTTAGCAACCAAAGCTTACTGTTAGTGGACTACACTGTGTGGCATAAGAATTGTTTATAGAATTGTTTTAGCGATTATTATTAGTAATTAATTAAATAATTTATTAAACACTGCATTTTAGTGTCTGATGTCTGCTTCACATCGTGCATAAGAACACCTTTATCCATGATAAAATCACTACCACATGCCCTCTCATGCCTTTATTTCATAACATGTGCCAAACAATTAGTGACTGTAGTCCATTTATTGCTGTTGCTGACTGATCAAGTCTCTAACTGGACACCTACAGGTAATTGTGTAACAAAATGGCCAGTAAGAATAAAACTCCAGCATTGTCGCTGTGCCTGATATACTCATACACACTTCCTACGTCACTAGCGTCAAAGTCGTGCTGAGATTATTCCACCACTCAAATAATATCTGCTCAGTGGTGGTCCGTTTCCACTGATGGACAGGGTAGAAGGTGGCTGACGAACTGTGCACAGCAACAGACAAGCTACAGTCAGTAATTATAGATCTATAATGAGCACCTATATGGCAGGTTTACCTGATAAACTGGCTAATAAGAGTACAAACAACGTAGGGATACCTAATAAAGTGGTCACTGAGTGTATATACAGCTATAAATGTAAAGAGGGAAAACTCTAAACTGTCTGGTCCCCCCCCCCCAAGGAAATGTATGAGTTAGAGATATTGACCCTGCTTTCATAACTTAGTCTAGGTGATCACATCTGCTATGTGCCAAGACAAAATTTCACAGCATCTCTAATCTGGAAAATCTCTCCCGGAATTCCAAGGAAACCATAAGTACAAAGTAAGCATGTCCTTAGTTATACAACATGCCAGAATATTCAACATGGGCATTATTGTTACTACGGACACTTTAAAATATCATTAATCCACACATTGTTTCATCTGAGACTTGAGGCTGTCTATACTCTCAGAAAAAAGGGTACTGAACTATACTTTGCTTGTTGCTGGGGTGGTACCCTTATCTTTTTTACCTTTAATATCTATCTTTCACCTGGAAATATGGATATAGTGAAGCTTTAAAAACATTGAAGGTACATAATTACCTGAGATTAGAGAGCACACCATATCTGTCTTTCTAGGTAAAAGATACACACTAACAGTACAAAAGGTGTACGCTTGACAAAGAACAACAACAGAGACAAGGAAGGGTACAGTTTAGTACCATTAGGAAGGTGATATAAGCACAGAGGATATCTAAGATTCCTTCTGTTCACCAGTCTGTGAAAGTTTGAAAAACGTTTTAGACAGAAATATCACCTTGGTACAGACACACACATCATAGCTGATTCACAAGATTGATTTTTCATAGATCATAAGTAAGGAATAACACACGAGAGACTGCGCTGTTATACAAAAATAACGCACGCCTGGAGTGGTGTGATGCAGCATGACACGCAAGCTGAGTGCCGTTACAAACAACCCAACCCACCATGATAAACTTCAAAAAGCTCTAGGACCGTACAACCACTTACAACCAAGACTCCTTCCATAAATGTTAAATAATCGTTTCCTAACAAAAAACGTCACATCAAGGATGATAGGTTCTACTTTGTTAAACAGCAACACATTTTTTTAAATCTGTTCATTATTAATGTTAGATTATCCCTGTGTAGGAGCTGTTACTAGTTATAATAAGAATAACATATTAGAGCAAGTGCACTGATATTAATCTGCTGTTCATGTTACAACTCTCTCATCTTCTCTCTTTTTCCATCTCCTCATTTTGACTAAAGCTGTTGTTCATTGCTTTTGAAGCAATCATCGAGAACACTGCAGGCTTCAATTTAGGCAATTATGGAATCTGATTCCACGTAACTGCATGAAAAACACTTAAGTGTTGACTGTTAACCATTGAGTGAGTCGACTTTTTTAGTGGCCTCAACTGGATCTTTTTTTTGGCTTTCATTTTCACTATGAAAAGTAGGCATGTGCTGATTCCTCACAAGTTATATGTGTATAGTGGCTACTTTATCCCATTTTTTTGGCCAAAATTTTAACGCAACGTAGAGTATTTCCTTCTTCTGTTTACCAGGCAATATCATACATGTAAAACAGTTAAATCAATTATCATTATATGAAAATGTGATATTGGCACATGCCTGCTAGTAAGGCAGGTCATTTCCAGCTGTACTGTCACAGCCCACTCTCCGGGCTTCCTACTAATTTTGCTATCTACAGAAAGAAAGAAAAAAGCAGCTTTCCTTTTCTTTCCCTTCCTCCTGTCTTGACACTTGCCTGTCTTCAAATGCTAACAACCTTTTAACGGCAAGAAACTGATGTCTGAAAGCATCTTTCAGGTCCTCTTGTATGGCTTCCTCAAGCCCTGATGTAAAATAAACTTAAAAAAATTCAAATTAAAATAAATTATTAAAAATCATAATAATAATTATGGGGTGGGGATTATCTCATGCCTCAGATGTGGAACATATACTTTATACTATATTTGTATTTTGCAATATTATTAGTAATAAGAAGAATAAAAACACGTTTCTGAAAGGTTTCCATCATCTACTGTGGTCCAGAAATCAATGTGTCTGGAAAAAAAAAAAATAAAGTCAAAGGAAATATTTTATTCGTTTCCATCATTATTTTGTTAATATAAATAATGAATCTAGTAGTTTATAGTCTTAATTATATTACTATGTAGTAAGATAAATGTCCATATGTATGCTGTGGTATGCAATATATATATATTTTTGTCTTCTGGGAAACATGTAAATATCTTATGTAGCTTCTGAAGGGCAGTACTAAATGAAGGGGAAAAAAAAGATCTTTAAACAAAATAATTTACACCGATCATCCTGTTCAAAAGTTTACATCCCCCTGGCTCTTAATGTAGTGTGTTGCCTTCTTGAGCATCAGTGAATATTTGCACCTTTTGTAATAGTTGTGTACGAGTCCCTCAGTTGCCCTGTGAAAAGATGGATCTCAACATCATATAATCGCTGCTGGAAAGGGTCAAATATGCAGAGGATGCTGGGAAAGCAAATAAATGTGCAGGACCTGGAAGAATTTTCTGAAGACTTTCACTGCAAGGGACAAACAATGGACTCATGAACAACTATCACAAAACATACAAACAGTGTTGATCCAGGTAACAACACATAGTATCAAGAACCAAGCGTATGTAAACTTCTGAACTGGTTCATTTGTGTAAATTCAGTGATTATTGTGTCTTGTGGACTATATGTAAACATCTGCTATGTGAAATAGCTTATTCAGGGCAGAACTAAATAAAAATCAGAATGCAATTTTTATGATCCCTCTTATTGTTTCTAAATTATTAACATTTTGCAGATTCTGCAAAGTGTATGTAAACTTATGACCCCAAATATATTTGCACTTACAGCCTACTTCAAGAGGAACACCTGTACCCAATCAGCCAATCATGAGGCAGCAGTGCAATACACTAGGGCTGGTTTGAGTATTTCCGAAACTGCTGATCATCTGGTATTTACACCCCGAATGGTGTGAAAAACAAAAAACAGTGTCAATTCTATTGGCAGAAACGCCTTGCTGATGAGAGAGGGCAGAGGAGAATGGCCAGACTTGTTGGCGCTGACAGGAAGGCTATTTCAACTTAAATAACCACTTTTTACAGCAGTGGTGTTGCAGAAAAGCATCTGAGCACACAAAACATACTAAAGTTTGAGTCGGATGGGCTACAACAGCAGAAAAACACATCGGGCTCCTTTCTTGTCAGCCAAGAAAAGGCTACAGTGTATACAGGCTCACCAAAACTGAGATGATGTTCTGCTCACCACAGTTGTAAACGGTGGTTATTTGAGTTACTGTAACCTTCCTTCAGCTTGAATTATACGTACATAATTAGACTTATCTCATCAGTTGTCGTGCACAGTGTGTCAAAAAAAGGGACTGCTACAGAATTACCACTGAGCAGACATTATTTGGGTGATGGATCCTTTCTCAGCACAGCAGTCAATGACGTGATACACTTATACCAGCACTACACATGCATCAGAAGCAGTAGCAATCCTGAGGTTTTTAAATACTGTGTACAATTACTGGTCACTTTATTACACACACCAACCTTGTTAGTCTCCCAGAGACTAGGGTTTTTTTTTTTTCCCTCCTGTACAGTGTATTAATCATAATCTATCCTTCATCAGTGTCTGTTTCTGTTCTAAGCCTTGTAGGGATGTACTTTTGAAAAAAAAAATTCACAGAGGTAGAAATGGCAGCAGTGTCAGCATGGTGTGTGAATTCTGGCTCTGGTCCTTAACCTTAACTTTCGAATAAATTTGGTTAGTTCTGTTTCCCAAAATCTAATTAAACTAGTAGCATAATATAACCCGCTGCATCCCTGACCAGGCAGTTATAAAGGATGCTGTATCATGTGTGTGTTATTGACATGCATGTGGTCTTTGGTTCTTGATGGCTTGCTCGCGGTGCATGAAAATAAATACCTGCCATTCGTGCAATTTTAGTTCTTTAGTCTCAACCAGATGACATCTTTAGTCTGAACCAGATGACATCACAGCACATCACCACATGATCTGTGCATTCTGAATAATGTACTCGTATTAGGTTACATCAGTATACATGTACATGGGTGTCACTGCTCTGCTGAGAATGGTTCAGCAACCAAACAATATCTGCCCGGCAGTGGCCCCATAGTGGACAATCACAGTAGAGGTGCTGCCATATTGTGCTTAACAGATGGCCTACAGTCCTACAAATGTCTGCACTCATAAATTGTGTATATGGAGTTAAAAAAAAACAAAAAACCCTGAACCATACGCTACACCAAAGCAACATTAGATTCTGCTCACCTTGTAGTACAACTGTTTAATAAGGAACCTTCGCTCTGACAAAGTAGCCTAACAATAAGTATGTCCACTAAGCTACTTACAAACACTTAATACAGCCTGAATCAGAATATAACATGCATATTTGTCATCCAACTCACATCAGATACAGAGCTGTCAGTCATCTAAACAGAAATGTTTAACAGCTTCCTTTATTCTAACTGTTTCACTTTCATTACACCGATGATGTTTTAAAAAAAAAAAAAAAAAAAAAAAAAAAAAAAAAAAAAAAAAAAAAAAAAAAAAAAAAAAAAAAAAAAAAAAAAAAAAAAAAAAAAAAAAAAAAAAAAAAAAAAAAAAAAAAAAAAGGCAGAACAATTTCCACAATTGAACAAGGACAGGCTTCAATTGTGTCACCTAGAAATATTCAGGTCAGCCTCCTGATAAGGCCTTCAGCTGGGCTGTGCAGATGAGGAGAGGGAGAAAAAACAAACAAACAAAAAAAAACACCACTGTGCTCTATAAGAAAGCTTCTTTGTATTAATGACACTGTGTTCTTGTTATTGAATCAAAGGCAGGACTTAAAGGAAAAATCCACCCTGAATTATTTGCATATATCTATATTTATAATTAACATGTGATCTTCAACAGCTCCAAGATTGACATTGTAATCAAATTCTGAGCTCATGTCTTCAATTTGGTTTCCTACATTACCCACAATGCTGATAGTGGTATCAACAGGATTTAGCCCTCGCTTCATCTCTACCTAAAGACAGTGATGCTGCAGCACTTTAGTGATTTACTCTGTTCAGCTCTCTTACCTCTTCAGCTGTACACTCAAACAGATTAACTTTAATGCTAATACTGCCAACACCATCATCACGCTCAACATCTCGTAGACCTTTGACTATCTCTGCTGTAACTCAGCGTAACTGAGCTTTTCTGCTCACCATAGTTGTAAACAGTGGTAATTTGAGTTACCATAGCCTTCCTGTCACCTTGAATTATACATACATAATTATAGTTACCCCATCAGTTGTTGTGCACAATGTGTCAAAAAAAGGGGCTGCTTCAGAATTACCACTGAGCAGACATTATTTGGGAGATGGATCCTTTCTCAGCACAGCAGTCAATGACGTGATGCATGTGTAGGGCTGGTATAAGTGTATCAGAAGCAGCAGCAATCCAGAGGTTTTTAAATACTGTGTACAATTCCTGACCACTTTATTACACACAGCAACCTTGTTAGTCTCCCAGAGACTAGGGCTCTTTTTTCTCTCCTGTACAGTGTATTAATCATAATCTTTCCTTCATCAGTGTTAGTTTCTGTTCTAAGGGGTGTTCTATAGGGTTGTGATCTGGGGGCGCAGGGATCCGGGGGGTTGTTGGGGGATGCAGAGGTAGAAATGGCAGCAGTGTCAGCATGGTGTGTGAACTCTGGGCTCTGACAGTTCCTCAACCTCAGCTACATCACTCCAGCTAATAATTTGGTTTCAACTAGAGATGTCACCAGGCTGTATTTTAATCCCACTGGCACAGTTATTTTTCTATCTTCTAACAAATTTTGATGAATTTTGATAAATTTGGTTGGTTCAATTTCACAAAATATAAACAAACTCAACAAATTAAAGTAAAAAAAATAAACATACCCTATACCACGGCAACATTAATATTATACATGCCACATGTTCGTCTTTTCCAAGGTGCATTACTTAAGGCTAAATTAGCCCACATAGAAAGCAAACACCCAGAGCGAGTGTGTAGTTTCTGAAAGATAACCAGCTTTTGAGTAATAGAGAATATGGAGGTGAAAAAACCTACACCAAATTTGGTATTGAATCAGATATTTAAATTAAAAGTTTCTCCCACTGCTCTACAAAACCTTTTTTAGGCTTTTTTCCCCTTTGCATATCCCAACATAAGCGGTTAAAGGGATAAAGGGTTAACGGTTTGCCAGCAATAAGACCTGGTTCTACCACAGAACTACCACCAATGTATTAATAATTAATAAGCTGCAGTAGGTAATCAACTGCTTACATACTGTAGGTTTTACTGCATCATGACAAGGGATAGAAGGAAAATCAGTTATATGGTGGACTCACTGTGCAAGGCAGACATTTTCCTGACCACAGCTGACCTCATGATACAACTCTCTCCTATGCTTTATCCTTGAAGCTGCATATTCATGCATGTTTCATTCACAGAATCACTCACTAAGATCTTCTCAATGGGTTGATTCATTGTGGTTTTGTTTTCATATTAGCCTTGATAACATGACCATGTACGTTTGCACGGCATGCAAGGATTGCCGTCGGAAGGATTCTTGAAATGCATAAAAGCTTTGTGTCTTATTCAACTACATTACTTATTCCATAGGGAATATTATAGTGTGATGCAGTTTAGGTTCCGTCATCAGAGCAGCTGCCCTGTCTCACCTAGCACAGCATGCGCTGGCACTCTCTCCCGGTCTAGGTCAATGACTCCTGAGCTACTTTTTAATAAGCGTTATTAAAATAACTTTTTAATAACTCTCCTCCTTTGTAGAGCAGCAGGCTCAGTAACACAGAGTGATACGGTGCCAAGTCAGGCCAAGGACACGTCTCTGTTTTTAAACTAGCCATCACAAACGCAGAGTCCTTCTCTCCTTGGCGCTCTTAAGCACTCAGTCTTCTAAATCAAGGTAAACGTTGCTCATTTCCTGCACGGGCGATATTAATCAATAATTAGTCGGTAGACGTGCCCACTCAGCATGTATCATCAGCTGGCGCTTTGTTATTTCTCCTGAGTCCTTTATTCATTATGTCAAAACAAAAACCAGGCTGACCTCCCGTAATCTGGTGCCAAGTTAATTATAAGCATTAACGAAGCGATCCGAGAGTTGCCTTCCATCTTTGTGGCAGGACTGTGTGAAGTTTTCGAATACGTCCTGCAAGATTTAGACTCTTGAAGTGAAGAGGATATTTTTTTTTAAAAATTTTTTTTAAGTCTGAGGATGTCCGCAGGAGGGAGCTGAATTCGGAGCCATGAGCGTGGTGTCGAATGTTAACGTTTTGAATATGATTGTCAAACTTAATCAGCAGTGTTTTAGCCGTGATGGGAAACACTATTGTATTGTGTTCCGTCAGCGGAATCGTCTGCTTTTGTTCTTCCCCCGTCTCATTTCCCCCTCGTCTCATTTCCACGTCTCAGATTGCTGCTGAGAATTACAGGAGCCTTCATTATTATGGACGTTATGAATTAATTCTACCTGCCACCTCTCTCACCTTCTCTTTCTTTTTCTCTCGCTCTATCTCAGCCTTCATTTCAATGTTAGCAGACTGCATTAGCCTCGGTTTCTCTGCTCTTCTTTTTTTTTAATTTTGCTTTCTTTTTTTCCCCCCAAAGACATCCAAACATTATATATACATACATACATACATACATACATACATACATACATACACACACACACACACACATAGCATATACACCAAAGTGACTAACACTGATTGAACATTGGTGAAGTGAATAACATCGATTAGCTCATTACATTGGCACCTGTCAAGGGGTGGGATATCTTAGGTAACAAGTGAACAGTCAGTTCTCGCAGTTGATGTGTTGGAAGCAGAAAAAATGGGTAAGCGTTAAGATCTGAGTGACTTTGACAAGGGCCAAACTGTGACGGCTAGACGACTGGGTCAGAGCATCTCCAAAACGGCTGGTCTTGTGGGGTGTTCCCGGTATGCAGTGTATAGCGCCTACCAAAAGGGTCCAAGGAAGAACAACCGGTGACATGGTCAAGTTGGTGGTCAAGTCAACACCTTGAACTCTTTGTCATGTTCCTCAAACCATTCCTGAACAATTTTTGCTGTGTGGCAGGGTGCATTATCCTGCTGAAAGAGACCACTGCCGTTAGGGAATACCGCTGCCATGAAGGGGTGTATTTGGTTTGCAACAATGTTTAGGTATGTGGTACGTGTCAAATTAACATGCACATGACTGCCAGGACCCAACGTTTCTCAGCAGAACATTGCCCAGAGCATCACACTGCCTCTGCCGGCTTGACTTCTTCCCATAGTGCATCCTGGTGCCAAAAGAAAATGTGATTGATCAGACCAGGCCACCTTCTTCCATTGCTCCATGGTCCAGTTCTGATGCCCATTTGCCCATTGTAGGTGCTTTTGGCAGTGGAGAGGGGTCAGCATGGGCACTCTGACTGGTCTGCGGCTTCACAGCCACAAACACAGCAAGCTGTGATGCACTGTGTGTTCTGACTTCTTTCTAATATAGCCAGCATTAACTTTTTCAGCAATCTGCGCTACAGTAGCTCTTCTGTGGGATCGGACCAGACAGGCTGGCCTTCGCTGCCTATGCGCATAAATGAGCCTTGGGTGCCCATGACCATGTCACCGGTTGTTCTTCCTTGGACCCTTTTGGTAGGCGCTATACACTGCATACCGGGAACACCCCACAAGACCAGCTGTTTTGGAGATGCTCTGATCCTGTCGTCTAGCCGTCACAGTTTGGCCCCTGTCAAAGTCGCTCAGATCCTTATGCTTGCCCATTTTTTCTGCTTCCAACACATGAACCTCGAGAACTAACTGTTCAATTGTTGCCTAAGATATCCCACCCCTTGACAAGTGCCAATGTAATGATATATACATATACATGTATATATATGTACATATATACATACATACATACATACATACATACATACACACACACACACACACACAATTCGGTGGCATCATTAAGACTGTGAAAGAACTTGTATTTTTTGGTCAACGCGTTTTTTTTATTTCTTTTTACACTGGGTTGAGCATCAAACACAATTGCTGCTCCATCACACTTTGGATTCATTTTCATCAATCGAATCAGCATGGTGGTTGTCCTTATACTTAAACCTCTCAATCCTGCTCTCACCAAGATAGAGAAAATGAATTGTCCAGTTAACTGAGCCTGGCAATCAGCCTTCCTTTAACTTTCCAAACTCCTCTTATTCTGCTTTCAGAAACTCCGTAATGACATTTTCTACCTCATGAATTTTGGTGAATACGAAATGAATATTCTCATAAATGGATATTAAGCTGTGGGGTGCGACTCATGTGCTGCTACAGCATAATAGAAATTCACATTTTTACTTAAGCTGTACAATAACTCTGCAAATAATCCAGTGATGTATTATACTTGGCTCTATGCATTACTTTATTAGCTCTCCATGTCAATGATCTATAGATAAAAATACATGGTCCTGATATATATTCTGTCAAATCAGTCTTATTAAATTTTAATCTGTTCAGAGCCATTTCTTACCAAAATAGCTGAACGTTATTAACTATAGATGTCATATAAGTGAGTCTGTGGTGTTGCAGAAAAGACTTAATCACTCATTTAGATGGGCGACAGGTCAAATATATGTTCTCGTAACATTCTCTTCAAAGTGCAAGTCTAAGTTCATGTCCAAGTTCAAAGCTGCTTTTATAACTGATAGCAACTCGATTCAAAATTTGTATTGTTTGACACCTGTGTTATGTTGAAGTTATATCGGTGATGGGATCAGTGGGTTTGGTTCTTATGTAAACCAGGGGTTATTAAACTTTTTGCAGCCAGGAACCCCTCTTTCTGTGAAATAAATTTCATGGACCTCCTCTGAAAATTCAAATATTAAGCTCATTTTTTAAATATGTACAATAATATTCTGGATATTTATTGGAATATATAAAGCCTCAAATTTCCAATGCCAAAACACATTAGGTCCAAGTTGACATGATTTACAGGGCGACTTGTTTGAGTTATTGAGGTTTGGATTAAACCCAGTTAGGTCAAGTAACCAATATAGCAGGCTACTAACTATAAGAATTCAATAATAAATAATAATGTTGAAAATAGAGGGATGTGATTTTACCACTGTAACAACAGTTTTAAAAATCGTGGACTGGCTATGCTTCACGGTCCCCTGGGGGTCCCCTAGGGTGTTCCTGGACACCGCTTTGAGAATCACTGCTGTAAACAAATATCTCACCAAGCCGAGACAGCAGAGGTGCAGTAAAATATCACTACCAGTAAAAAGTCTTGACAACAGCGCTGCAACATAATAGCCTTGACACACATCCAATTACAGTTGCTACAGTAGTTTTGAAACCCGCGTAGTTAGGGATTATGGCAGAAATAATGTGTAGGCTGCTCATTAAAATTAAATTGTAAACTGACTGAGTGTCAGGACAAACAAATTCTCAAGAATTCTAGCTAACTGATATACAGCACATTTCATTTCAGCACAATGCTCTTCATGTTGGTTGTCTCAAATCCTACCAACAGTAGATACACAATATTTTTCAATACCAAGATTGGTGCAGTAGCAGAATGTGGATGCTTCACAAGGAGACAATGATATTACAATTCATTGAGAACATTTAGCTAAAACACAGAGAAAGCTGCAAAATGTGATCCAGCAGCCAAGGTGCGACAACTGACTAAACCTTGCTGTACCCAAATTACACCCTGCCAAAGAGCGATTATTGGGCTCTCAACTGGTCTATGTTTAGATCACATTTCAAGTTTCTCTGGGAGAAAACGACACATCAGCGTACTCATTTAAACACCAACATTTTTTTCAGCCAAAATACTTGAGAAAACTAAACTTCATTCATCATTTTGCGATCATTTGACTTCGTTCTTGTGCATGTGACAACTGACTCTAGAGGCACAGACTGCACCGATTAGCATATGCAGGTGTCAGACATTTTGAAAAAAGTTGCAGGTCCCTGCAAGAGCTCAGTGTGTAGCACCTGCAATGCCGACGCTATCATCCCACACGCTGGGAGCCAAGACGACACCACACTTACCCACGAACACACAAACACGCTCTCAACTGTTTAATAGGTGCATCTGAGCTTATGGCTTTAGGTTGCCTAGCGGCAGATCTAATGGAGTGGCGCTTACTCACTGGGAGAGCCGAGGCACGTCGGCCTGATTGGCTCTGAAATGAGTCCGAGCCGAGGCAAATCGACTCGCATGCATATTCATGCTCCGGCGTACAGTAGGGCATCGGCTTTATAAGGGACTTGTTTATGAAGCAGCAGGACGCCTGCGCACACCTTGCAGTGCCTCCACTCTCATTAACAGCAATTAAGCTGCAGTCTGAAGCACTGGCATGCTTAATTGGCAATTACTGATATGTCTGATAGGGATGCAAGTGTCAGGACTATGTTTAGAATGAGTTGAGGTAAACATGCACACTGTGTTGGTGAAGAAAGCAAAAAGCAACAGATGCGACACTGAACTTCGAGGTCAAAGCTTCTGGTGCCAGGATTTTAATAATATTAGGCTCTGCTCAAAGCAACATGCAGTGCATTAATCAACTTCAGGTCGAGAGCTGTGATCAACGGCTCTACAGTAGTGTCCAGAGTGGGATCAAATAATGAGCTTAAGACTTATTTGGCCACTGATTT
Source organism: Pangasianodon gigas (assembly GCA_022758105.1). NCBI lineage: Eukaryota > Metazoa > Chordata > Actinopteri > Siluriformes > Pangasiidae > Pangasianodon > Pangasianodon gigas. The sequence goes on from CM040470.1 coordinate 3,373,339, forward strand.
ACTGCCACAAGTTGTGCATTTCAATGATTTGAGAGCAACATACTTTTTTCTCCTCATACAGAGATGAATCCCCAGTACATTTCCAAAGCCTTATAAATTTCTGAACACTTCCAGAAGTAATACACTATAGATATGATATCAGAAGGAAGTTTAGACTCTCACCCCCCCCTCTTTTTCAGCACGGCCTGGTTTTCAGTAATTGATGTGACATATTGATGGGCACTCTCCTGCGGCTAGAGAGCCCAGAGCCTGCACAGCCTTCCAGCTCTTTAATAACCGCTGATTAAAAACTAGTTAAGAGCCCGTGAAGACTAAAATCTGCAATAACCAGATGACCTTCTGGGGCGGGGGGGGAGGGGTGGTGGGACCCACACACACACACACACACACACACACACACAGCTCCAGCACCAAAGTGAACTGATTTCAGACTCACCCATGAAGATGGGTGTTAATAAGAAAGCACAGATAAGTGTAGGAGTACAGGCAGGGTCTATGATTGCGCATTGCTTTTTATTTGTTCTCAAAATGTCTTCAGCCAATATCCTTCTTTGCTATTCGCCAATGCCATTTTTTCTTTTATCTTTATTGAGCTGTTACTTACCCGTGCGGTGTGCCGGCAAATGTCTATAATAACCTTTGAGTTGTGGCTGATCTAATGTAATTACATTGTTGCGGTCCATCCTTGACCCCAATTCAATGGAATAATTAAGGTCTCGGGACTCTCTAATTTGAGAAAGTTATGCTTGCACAAAAGCTTTTAAGGTCAGCCAAGCAGAAGTGTTGTCAAAGAGCTCAACACTAAAGTGTAAACTCAGATTTCCAACCAGGTCTAAAGAGTCTAAGTGAACTCATTTATGGCACATTCTGCTGTACTTCTCAGTCGCTAACTTATATTTAGGCTTCATGCCCTATCGTCGGAGCCAGATGTTGAGGCTCTTGAGGTAAATGGCTTTTTTTTTTTTTAAATTTTTTATAAATAATATCTATATTACAGCGTGGGTTCTGCATCCTACACTAAATTACCCCTTCATTGTTTCTGCAGTCACATTCACAAATGAACCCACTATGCTAAATGTGTCCTTTTTAGCAATCCTAATAGAGAGCATTCAGAGACTATTGCACATTATTGCTGCCCACCACTGCTCTATTAAAAACACTGCATGTTGTTTAAGTGCCTCATCTGGCAGCAACCTATGCAGCATCCTGCTTATTCATTACTGTTATTATAGTGAACAATTTCGCCAAACCTCCAAACGCATTGTTCCTTCTTAGGTGTTTGAATGAAAGAGATTAAGTTTGTTTTGTGTGAAACTACAAATACCACCATGCTCTCTTTTTCCATCACTCATGAATAAGACCCCAAGATACTTCAACCCCTTGAAATAAAGCTGAAAGTCTACACTTCAATCACATCTTGATTGCTTCATTTCAAATCCACTGTGGTGGAGTACCGAGGCAAAATTACGAAAATTGTGTCACTGTCCAAATACTTATGGACTACTGGCACTAGCTAAGTATAAACATCTTGTTGACTCATTCTGTTCATTAATTTCATGACTAGGGCTGGGTTATATGACAAAATATATCACAATACTTGAAGACATTTGTACAATACACAATATGCGTCACGATATATAATTTTGCTAACATACTGATGGCAAACAAAAGTGCTGGATTAAAAATGTAAAAAATTAAGAACTGTTATACTGAGATTAATGAGACATAATTTAATGTCTACAAAAACTAAACTGAACACTGAAAGGAAGGAACATTTTAAAAATTTGTTTAAAAAAACTGATTCTGATCTAAATCATAGCATGTGATATAAATAAAAATGAAGTATACATATAGAGAGAGTACGCCATCGCTATCTCCCAGAAAGCATGGCCAATTTTGCTCTCTTGGACTGGCTGTGGCATCGTTGTGACTTGAACTTGGGATCTCTGAAGGATAGGGCTAACAATTTTCTGTTGCCCCCTAAAATCATGCCTACACAAAATTCTAAGTTGGGCCTTAATTTTATTAGCATAGTCTTTAACGTGTTTGAATGGATCTACCTCCTGTGAGATCACCACCACACCCATTTGATCTCAAAGCACCTTTTTATTGATGTCTCAAGTTTTGTTCTACATTCGCTAAAGTGTACAGTGTAAATGATCTTAATTAATATAATATGCACTGTTAATAAACAGAATGAGTTAACAAGAAGTTAATTTTTAACTTTTACCATTATTAATGGATATTCATATATGTCTGAGAGGCTGTTCATGTATATGCTTCATTATTTCCTGATCAGGATTAGTGCATGTATTAATTTATCATTATGAAAGCATTAGTTAAGTATTAATAATTGCTTATTGTGGTAAAATCTTAGCACTGTTTCTACTCCCCACAAAAAAAGATGCAATGGCAGCACTGCAGTGCAGTCACGTGTCCTCTGCATCACCTTTATGCACCAGCTATAGAAAATTGGAAATTGTGCTATTGTGGTGAGACTTTAGAAGGAAGCACCTAGCTATTTGAATATCAGCCTTGCAAAGGAATATTTTAACGGCTTATTTTAATCTGGTGTGTGAAAGTGGAAAATGACCTGGGAGCGGTGTGTGTATATGAATAAGCAGAATTGCCATGGCTCACTGCTGACCTGTTCCAATACTTCAGCCCCTCTTTCAGTCGTCTTTTCATGATTTAAACTGTGAAGAAAGAAAAAAACCTCCATGTCTGTCTTTGTTGGAGCTCGCACCTCGCTTCCGTGCGCCAAGAACAATCGCCACTTTAGATATCCCAGGGATGAATTCTCCACCATGGCCTGCCGTATGAAGTTTGGCCTTTCTATTCTGTCCATTTCAGAAACACAGAATCCATCAAACCTGGCACAATGGCCGAAAAAGCAATTTGCTTACAAATGTTTTGACAATGGCTTTCCTCTTTCGCCTCAGCATTCAGAGATGTACGCACAATTTAATACCCACAAACAATCAGCGCTCTGAATGGATCCACAGATATTTCTCTCATTATTGTTCCTGAGCTATGGAAAGGCAGTCAATGGTCCATATCACGTAAAATACATTATCACACGCTGTCATCCTCTCCCTTGGTACAAAGCTTAATTAATTCCAGCTAGGACCAAACAATATTTGCAGGCTTGGTCAGGGGTTATTATGAAAGTCTGTAGTTAATTGTTTTAAGACGGCCTGCCTTGCATACACAAGCGTGAAGAGAGCAACAACGTACTTCAAGCGTTGCGGTGTGCAGGTAGTGTGGAAATATGAAAATGCTGCTTTAGGCCTGAGGGGACGAAGTTCCAACCAACTGATTCAACTCTAGTATGAATTTGTTTCAATACAGAAATCACAATAGCAGCCTGTACATGAACTAGATATCATTTTAATGGTACGTTTTATCACCATTTCCGACATTATAACGACTGTAATAAAAGAAATGAACTTTTTGTGAAATTGTGCAATAAATGAGACCAAACATATTTCAAAGCTGTGTGAGATATTTGAAGAAGGCAATGCTGTGTGTAATGCAAAAACCTGCCCAATCCCTCGATCCTCACGCTATCAAGCTGCTCTAGGAGGAGTTGAACATGTGTGAGGAAATACTGTAATATTTGTAATAATATGCCTGGAAATATTGACTGCTTGTATGAAGAAACTTTGTGAAGCAAAAAGTATGTTTCTACTGTCACAAATATTTATACCTGCGATATTCTTTTTCAATAGAAATTAGAAAATAAATTCACATAAATTAGTAAAGTCGAATTTACAGTAGCTCTTTTAGTCGAATTCAATTTAGTACCACTGCAAACAAAGATGGATCGCGACAAGGTTCTGGCAGTGCCAGAAATGTTTGATTAAAATCTCAGAGTCTGAGCGCTACTATGGTACTCATCTAAAAGCCACCAATAGGAAGATATATAGAAGGCATAAAATTAGGCAAAACTCACAAGACAGCTACAAACACATTAGTCGCAATAGTGAAAAGTAAATGAAAAATGCTAATAGAAAAAATATCCGTATTACCTCAAGCTCACTTTGAAGAATGTTTTTAAAAAGATATCATCTCGATTGTCAGGGCAAAGCAGTAACTGGGACGCTAGTCGGTGATGCACTAATAAAACAGGCAATGCAATACCACCAGAGAGCAAAGGTTTATGCAACTCTCTATTACTTGGCCACAAGAAAAAATGCAGTTATGCAGCCTGGATGACCTGAAAATATCTCGGTCATCTTTGAATTGAGTTATATATCAAATGGTAAATGCCCTTTCACAACGATTTATATGGTTTCCTGTATACATTCACCAACTAAAAAGCCAAAGGCATCTAGTCTGCTAATCAGACAGGTTGTATAAATCGATACTCAGGTTAAATGTAGATTAAATTAAATAATGTTCTCCAATCAATTATTGAGTGCCACATGTATAACCTGACATTTAGCTAAATATATTTCGAGCAAGTATTCTAGAAATTTCTTTTTACAAGTCTTTTTGCCTTGTGATGTATTTACTCTCAATTCTGATTGGACAGAAGGTGTGAATTTTCTAACAGCAGCTCTGACAGTAGTTCCAGCTGTTATTCAAATCTCAGGTTTATGTGCTTATTAATGCACTCATTCTTGTACTTTATCATTTCTATATTAACAGCTAAATCACAGGGACTTGTATGGTGGATGCTCCACAAAAACGTGTGATTTTTGATGGGGTAAAGTTTTCTGTACGGAGATTTTTTGCATTTTTGAAAGAGTCTCCAGTGTTGTCACTTTGTAACAGAGTTTACATTTTCCTAAAATGAGAAAGTGTTCAGGATAGAACTTATTTGGGGATGTTTTCCAACGTTAAATGTAACTATAAATAGATAAAAAGTATGACGTCATTCTTTGGTGAAATAAAAGAAATAGCTTTGGCATAAAGGTATGAGAGGAATAAAACACTTTGTGATGTATTAGAAGAAAATATCTACCTTCACATCATATTATTGTTTTCCTATATCAGCACACTCTAGTGTCTTATTCCTTACACATCACATAACGATCTTCGACATGTGCCTAATATTAATACAAGTGCTGATTTACTGTTAAGCTTCACACACACCATAATAACAGCAATACATATTGATGAACACAGATGATTTACTGAATACTTTAGATGTTCATTAAGATTTATGAGATCTATTATTACAGAATTACAGCCTCTATAATCTGTGTAATATAGGCCTGACTCTTTCAGAACTCCAGTGTGGTGTGTGTTGGTATTCTGCTCAGCGAGCTGTGCAGGCCAGGCAGTGTCACTGTTAATTAAACGCCTTTTTGAGTAATCCAGCACTGCGGTGAGAATCTGGGCTTTACCTTCTCCTCTCATATCTCTCCATGCAGGTTATTAATCACGATGGCATTTGATGCTAAAACAAAGAGTTATACACGGATTTAGCTCTCGCTCTCTCACACACACTCTTGCTCGGCACACCGCCGATCCGCTCCCGAGCCGCCACACCCGGCGTCGGCACTTTCTTGAAAACGTGCAATCATCGTATCACTTTTGACATGTACAAGAGCACGGCTGTCATCGTCAGGCTGGGAGCGAGGGCAGCTGTCTTGGCATGGCTTTTTTCATCATTTACTCACTTCAATCTGGTGTGGGGCCTCTGGATCTGATGCTGACCTGCTCACTAGCATGCATCGAGAAAGTGAAATGCTTCAAATTCTAGACATGAAGTGCACTGGATACGGTGTAGACACCATTCTTCTGGCTACAGAGTCATTTAGTGGCTTTTACACCCTATAGAGCACTACATGGGGAGCAATTCTGAACAATACACAAGGGTTATACACTAACCTGTGAAAAAGGGTGTTTTTTTTGTTTGCGTGCATCACGTACACATTTTATTTAATGTGGCTACGAGATCATAATGTATGAGCCCATTTTATTTTTTTGTGTTGTCAGTTCACTATATTGAGATCCTTGAAGTAAAAAGGGTCATGTTTTGGTTAATATGAGCTCTCAAATAAAAAAAAAAAAAAAAGAAGAAGAAGAAAAAAAATCTGCCCATGGATAAAACGACCAAGCAGGTTACAGCTCTGTTTAAGCCGGTGGAGTTCTTAAGTCCCCATTATAGTTAGAGATTCATCCAATAAAGTGTCCTTCAGAGATGCATTATGAAGACATATTGAAACATATTTAAGAAATAGGGCATTATTATGGCTAAGAGGGCTCTAAGTAGGATATTAAAGTTGCATGAGCTTTACCAGCATCAACATGCCGATTAGGTCATTTACTGTAAATCAGACAATGGAAGATTGTATGGCTGTAGATGAATGTAGATGAAGTCTACATATTTTAATTAAAGTGTAAAGACATGTGTATATCCTTAAATTCACCAAGCACACTACAGTTCATTTTAAGTAGGTGTAGCTCACTATCTCTCATGGATCTTTCTCTAACAAAAACCTCATGAGCTATACTTTATTCAGGGGTGGACAAATCATGAATTCATTAGCTAGCCTAGGCAGCAACTCAAAGCGCCACTGTGCTAGCCCAGATTCACATTATGCTAGCAAAGAGGCCCAATTAACTAAGCTAAACAGCAATAACAATCAAAAGTATGTCAAGCTAATTATGTGCATTAATCCAGACTATGGAAAATAACCGAGTACTTGAATCCCTGGGAGGAGCAACATTATGTAGCCATAGTCTTTATCCTCTTCTGATAATGTCTCTGCTGATAAAGCATCATGTCAGACCTTGACAAAAAGACAGAAAGTCTCTGAAATTTCAGCTATGAGCTGTGTCATTCTCTTGTCGCAGGCAAAGACATTATTTGCATCCGAGTAGCATCATTATCACTGAAATGAAAAACCGATGGCCCAGAGACGCAATCTGCTCATCCCAGACGCCTGGGTTAGTGATTTGTCCACCCCTGCTTATTAAAACTGAGCTGTGTGGTCATCTTATACACGGGTTCATGGGGAAGTTTTCTTTAGAGGAGAGCACAAATAAATTGATTAATCTGAGAACTCAAAATAGCAAACTGACAGCATGAAAAACATACATTGTGGGCAGACATGACAACTGTCACCTCAATGTAGTATCAACTTCTAATGAAATGGTCAGGCTGAAGGACAGCAGCTGCAAAACCAAGTTTTTTTGTTGTTGTTGTTTTTTGGCATCAAGTCCACATGAGGAGTACAATTGAGGGGAAAAAAAGGCAAGTCAAAAATCCAATTCTTCTTAGCACTCTCATAAAAGGTATTGTCAAAGTCCAGTGCAAAGTCCATCATCAGCTGTTGCCTCTTACAATAAATTGCACAGTGGTCTATTAATCTGCAGAAGCCCAAACTGCATCCATGTCAGACCATGCCAGACTCAGACTAATGTTCAACTCACTCACAACAGAAGAAACATAGCGAATATAAAAGAATATTAAACCACAGGCGTCATACCCAAGGCTGATATTTGGAAGAGAGAGATGATAGGTTAGCTTAGTTTATAACCCTTCAAAAGTTCTTACAAATACTGAAATGGCCCTTGCAGAATTTGAGTTTTATTTAAACACACAAGAGAAGGAGTAAAGTAACAAAAAAAACAAATCCATCACACAAACACCTGGAACTAACAGAAATTAACCATTATAGGGTCCCTGTGGTCAAGAACAAGAGGCTTCTACAGTCCTTGTAAGAAATATATAAATTTCTTCATTTTCTAGGGGCAAGTGTCACGTGCACATGTAGAAGCTGTGGCCACGTGAGAGCCATTGCTCACACACTCGCTGCATCTCTTATGTACATTCAGAAGATTTAAAAGCAACATTCAGTAGATCTCATGTCAGAGGCAACACAATCCTGTTTGTCAGGTTTACAAGTCGAACTGTAAAATGTTTAATGTCAGCATAAGATGCCTAAACACAGTGACAAGTTTCTCTGTCTCTCTTTAAAGCTTTCTGCCATTGTCTTGATTGTTGTCATGAGCTAAGTCTCAAATCGAAAACTGTGAAAGAAAATCCAGAAGGCTGGTATGCAAAACGGACCATTTGGTGGGTTTGATGGCAACATGAGATGTTTTTAAAATTCAAACACTAACTGTAATAGGAAAACCGGTTAGTGTTAGTACTCAATAACGATCTAGAATAGTACGTGCGTATACGATTTGAGACACAGTGCTAATATATTTAGTGGAGATATTTAGATATTTAGATGATAAGATATTTAGTTTTTATTGCTGAACTATGCTACTGCAGAGCATCATTTAAAAAAAAAAAAAAAAAAAAAAAAAAAAAAAAAAAAAAAAAAAAAAAAAAAGACTAAAATAACATGTATCCTATTAATTTCAGCGTGGCTTGTCTGAATATGACTCCCAGTAACAATTCAAACTATCTGCACACAAAATCCGTCAATTTTTCAATATCTCTAATATTAACTTGTAAAATGAATGAATGAAACAAAAGTGGAGACTGTGATTTTCTCTTGCAACCCCATTTTTAAATAAGTGACCCCATGTGGGGTCGTGACCCCTCGTTTGTGAACCCTTGTACTACATTTTACATATAGGTGTATGGCACTAAAATCCCTGTAACAAAAAAAAAAAAGAAAGAAAAAAGAAAAAAAAAACCCAGCATCTATTTTGTACCACATTTCTTGGTTGCCCAGACTACAGCTGACACACGGAGTTATCACTTCAACAAGCCGTTTAGTGGCAGAAACAAAATCTGCACTTGTCTTGCATAGGTCCCCTCACCCCATGGCTTCAGCTTGACATCGCCAGTCAGGTCTGAAAAGAAATCAGACAAGTCAGTGAGCCAGAGAGCGTGGCTCCAAATGCCGCTTTTACATGTAATAACACTGAAAAAAGAATCCAGGCAGCCCGCCAGACCCCAGGCCAGGCAGCGTGGTTAAGAGTGGGGCAAAAAAAGCGCTCACCACAGAATGTGATCTCTGTCAAAGAGGACATTAAATATTGATCAAGCGAAAAGCTGGTCAATAAGCCGAGATTTGGATGGAGGCCTGCAGCGGCCAAGCTGTTACCAGCATTCCCAGCCGGATGCTGCAGATCTCAGGATCAGGACGACAAGTAGCTTGGGAAAGGAGACACAGAGATACGAGATGGATGGAGCATGATTTTTGCCTTGCAAAGCAGTGTATGCTCTGAGCTAACTTTGATATGATGATGAATTATCTGTCAGTAGCTTTTTTCCCCCACTCCTGCTAAAGTATGAAATGTTGTCACCTCCAAATCTCTGTTCTTGGAGGTCTGCGGTGCCATCATCCTCGCTCGCTGAATTTTTTTGGTCAGGGTCTTCACTAACAGGCTACCACTCACTGATCAATTCCACCTGATTTAAACTGCAGTAAAGAGCAGCAGATGCAGAATGAACGTTACCTCTGCCTCTGACCCCACTTTTGAACATTTCAGCCATAAACAAGGCAACCCAGAAATGAGGAATGGCTTAAAAGATAGGTGATCAAAGTAAGCAGTTGAGGTAGTCAGTGACCTATAAGAGAACACTGACACTGATGTGCTCTTATAGATTACAAAACTGGGGTCATATGACTTCATATCCTTCATATACTGTGCAGAAGAGAGTGAGTGTGTGTGTGTGTAGTTATGGCTGTGTGTGGGCAGCTCTGAAAGTGGATACAGTTGCAGTCTGTGGTGGATTTCATTCATCTTTAGTAAGCACTTTATCCTGGTTATGGTCAAGGTTGATCCGGGGCCTATCCCGGGAACACTGGGCGTGAGGCAGGAATACACCCTGAATGGGACACATTCACATACTCATACCAATCCAGCGCAGCTACATGCAGGTTTTGAGAAGTAGGAGAAAACCCTACTTCTCAAACACGAGGAGAACATGCACAGAAACTCCTGTCTGTGGTGGCTTGGAAAATTATTTAAGCCCTTTTGAAAAATCAGTGTAATTCAAGGGCAAGTTTCAATTAAGTACCATATATATATAAACATTTTGTATTTTATTTTGTATCATGATATTATCATGATTATTTAAATTATATATTTTTATATAATTTAAATAATCATGATAATATCATGATACAAAATAAAATACAAAATAACATGATATAAAATAATTATGATGATAATTTCAGCTATTGATAAACAGCCCTAGGAGATGCTATGTTATGGTTATCACATTCACGCCAGCTTTACCTGCTGTATTCATTTTTAGGACAACATTCACCTTAATCTAATGCAAAATTCAAAAGAACTGTTGACAGAATCCTGGAGCTCAAACATCCACAGATTTGGCCCCCCTCCAAGTTCACAAACAGTTTTCAAACTTTGTGAGATGCTCATGATTGAGAAGTTTCCCTTGTTTTCTGAGCACCCTCTTATGGTTGGGGGGCAAAAGGCCAGGCCACGCGTCATTCATCATTTCCACGGCAACTGCCCTTCTATTGGACATCTGTGCAATCAGCGGACCATCAGACCTCGAGTCAGGCTCGGCTGCCTTTGTCCCGTTTCTGCTAGCCGTCATCGGCAGATAAGATTATCACTGACAACCCTGACTCCCACCCGAGCGCATCCGTCTGGCCCAGAATGAAAGAGGGAGGGGACCCTCTGATTTATTTTTCCCCTTCCTATTTTTTCTTCCTCATTTTGTATTTTATTTATATCCCTGTCTCAAGAAGATGCCTCTTGCCTGTCTTGTCAAGTTGATGCTCTTTTTCCTGAACCGGTGAGAGGAATTGCCTTTCAGAACCCAATTTGTCAAGGGCAAACTGTGGGTCCCTTCAGACAAAAGCCTTTGACAGCTACATTTACGGCAGATCAGTGGCAACTTTATCAAACAATAAATCAGATGGATCTGAGGCCCACATCTAAAGATAAGACATTAAGAAGATGGGGAAAAAACTGAATAGAATAGCGAGTAACTAAAGGAATAGCGGGTCATGAATGGATTCATTGCTCCTGAATTAAAGGTGTGTAGCTGTTGTAATTTAGAAATCTTCTTATGTGTAGATTCACTAGATATAATTAGACATATTCCATCAAAGTCATCATGTTTATCACTGCATCTGTATCTGAAAATAAACAGAACTCCAGGTAAATGACTTGTTTAAAAACAGAGCTGAAGCCTGACCAGCAGCTCAGCTAAACACTAAAAATAGGCTCACATGCTCACAGGGAAGGTACAGACAAAAAAGACCTTCCAGTCTAAAGCTCGGTCATCATTTCAGTGCTTCTGCTTATTTGTCCACAGAGTGCAATAATACCCAAAAATATTCTGCTATGTGTTTGTTTTGGATGAGGAGTCGGCTGGACAGTGCAAAACTCCGGAGAAACTATTCATGGAGTATCTGATGTTCAGATGAACTGTCCGGATATCAGATGTGACAGATACTAAGGCTACAGGCTGGAAGGGCCAGAGGGGGAGATAGGAAGGAGCCAGAGAGCCATGCATTATTTATCCAAAGCTAAAATTAATAAGGCCCGATTCATCATCGTCTCCTCCTTCTTTGAATTTTTAATGGGTAGACGGAAAGAGCTGCCCGTGATCCGCTGCAGAGAAAGTCGACGTCATGCAACTAGAGTCGATCTCTTACCAAATCTCGTGGTAGGAGAATCAGTAAGCAATCCTACAGAGATATCTGTAGAGATAGTGCCTGGCTACTGCACTTTATGTAGAAAAAAAATCCGCCGCCAGATGCACCGGCTGTGTGGATGTAAGTCAAGTGACATTTTCTACGTATAATTTAAAACATACACCTACGCCCAAGTAGGTGCAATGTTCACCATAAATAAAACAACTCTGTGATTTTTTACAAATTTTTACACATTTTTTACACCATATAAAAATATCCATTTTGTTTTCTTTGTCTTTTCTTAGAATAGTGACAAATTCTACACCACACTAGGTTTAAACTACTCTACCCTTTAGGACTGACTTTACACCCTTTACATGTAAGACTTCTAAAAGTATAAATAAGGGCCAGAGGCCTTGCTAGATATGGATGGGGTTGTAGCACTGGTAGAACTGCAGTTAAGCAAGCCAGAAAGAATGAGAGAGATTGGTGGGAAGAGGGAAGTCTGGGTCCTGCTTGTGGCAGCAGGTGTGCCTCTAACTTGTGCTTATGGCATCAATTTAAATGACAGATAATTACTTTTGTGACAATGTGCCAATTAGATTAGGCTCAGGCAAACAACATAAAGGCAATTTGCTATGCTCTGTTGAGCAATAACACACCGATCATAATTAAGGACCGCGGCCAAAATAGCAGGCTGCGTCGTAGGGTGAAAACAATTATGATTTGTGGAAAAAAAAAGGTAAAAGCAGCTATGTTGTCTTTAAAAAGAAATTGCAGCAGGAACTCTCTTGGGGCCTTTTTGAATGACATGGAATGATTAATTAACTTATTAATCTCCCTCTTTGCCTTAAATAGATGTTGTCAAGCACCTGTCACCCCAATTTCTGGCAAAGCTAGAGAAGGGAGCCCAGAAAAACAGCGGCGGCCCATGCAGGGCAGCTGAGAGTGCCATGTGTCAATGTCTCCTTAGCCATTTGTCAGAGCCGATAAAAGTCTGAATATTCATAACCCTTGTCTACTCTGGATCATGCCCAAGCTTGTGACAAAGCAGACAACTGCAAAGGTTTGAATGCTGTAAAAGTGTTGTTTGGAATCCTACAGCCTCAGGATCGGTGTAACATCATGTTTGTTTATTTCATCTCCTTCAAGCTCAAATTAGAAAATATCTAATTCAATAAGGAAATGTAGCATTTCTATACCTGCAGGCTAGGGGAAGCAGAGAGGATCGATTATGAATAGTCATGATGAAGTTTACAAAACGGCTGCAGGACACACATGTACACAAACATCCCAGTTAAAAAAAAAGATCTCCTATTTCTCGTAATTGTGCCATAACTCCTGATAATTGTATTTTATATGCATGTAAAATTAACCAGTGAAAAAATGTGTGTGAATGAGTAAATTTGAGTTTGTAATCTTGCAAGTCGTCTTAATATGCTAAGTTGGATTAATTCACTATACTACATTGGCAGGTTGGCTCATACAAAAAAAAAAAAAAAAAGTGGCTAGATTTTTGCCCTCAAATCATTTTTTTCAACGTATCCACTTTTGAATGTTTTTTTTTTCCCCAAACAATTCCATAATACAGAAACATATTTAGCACACAGTTTCCGTTCTACCAAATAAATTGGTAACACAGTGGTAAACAGATAGCGTGATAATGGGTGCATACAATTATTATACTGTCAATATTTCATACTATTCCACCCATCATGCAAAACATGGTGAGGTGATAAGAAGGTTTAAGCATTTAAACAGAACGTTTAAACAGAACAAATGGTACACTGACTAGTGTGCTGCCACAAAGACCCTGCTCAGGAATAAACTGCTGGTCATTTAAACTGCTGTGGACATTCCAGCCATTAATTTCTGCAAAATGGAGTTTACCTGCAGCACTATATCATGACCTAGGGCTCCTCTGGCAACCTGGCTATACTCAGCAAGCCATACCATTCAAATATTCATAAACCATTTATATATACACACTACTGAACAAAATCTCAACACACCAGAAACAACGTTATTAATTCATCATTAAGCTATTAATGTCTTGTCGACCCACCCGTCAAAGGTATTTGTTCTAATCTGTTTATCTGACCCAGCTGTATGTGGCTGTATTTTCTCGATTTTTTTTCCCAAGAATCTTGCAAAGTAGAAAACATAAAATATAGTGGAAGTGCCAAAAACCTTCTCTGTCTGATTAATAATAGCTAAAGGGACATTTCTTTAAGGAACAGAACAAAATCCAGGCAAATGTTTGCTCAGCATCTGGCAGATTCAACACTCAAAGTTTTATAAGAAGTGGTCTTGTAGCTAGGAAACCTTTTTTTTTTTTTTTGGTGGAAAGGCAAAACTATAAGTCATGGACGCTGTATCGCATGGTGTGACAAGCGAGACAGAAACTCTTATTGAGAGAAGTGTCTAAACTGAAGATTTTTGGTTTAGGTATGCATCAGCATGTCAGAAGGAGAGCCGATGGAAAGCACATTCATGAACGTCAGCAGCTTTCTGTCAAACACAAAGTTGACCCTGACATGATCCGGGGGCAAGAACTTCTGCCAAAAACTATGGAAGGATAAATCCAAATAAATATAAAAATGGCATTAATTGATTATGCTAGACCTGAATACATTCAGCAAGATAATGGTTTAAAAAAAAAAAAAAAAAAAAAAAAAACCACAAGTATGTTTATCATTTGTGCAGCTCTGTAAATGTGTTTGAATTGTACTTATGGCTGCCTACCAGGGGAGTCTTCAACATAATTCATTGTTATTATTATCTAATTGCTTTCTGAAGGATTAATCTTCCTTCAGGAATTAACAAGAGGGTCTTGGAAGGATCGAGGATTTGAATAGCTGAGACACACCGCATGCTCTCTTGTGCTTTAAGGAATGAAATCTGGCAGCACCTGATCACCTCTCCTGGGGTGGCTTCCAGTGCTAAGAGAACTTGTGCTGTTTGTGGTGGCAGCCAGCTCAACCGATTATCTAAATCATAGCTTCAAACTTGAATGGCCACTGATAACAGATTACCAGCGTCAAGAGACAAAGTTTTCAGCTCTTCACAAATGCCGTCACAAAAGCCGCACCTCTCACCCGCATGTAAGAGAGAAACGTGCAGTTTGCCCAAGCTTGCGCACCAGGGGAACTTTTTTCCCTCCTGCTTCCTGTCAATAGTGCTTGGAGCGTGGCTACATGAATAATATATCTTCTGGCATTTGCCGTCGGGGGCCTTAAGGAGGGATGAAGGGAGTGCGATGCCAGTCATCCGCTGCACAGCGTGACAATTGTTCTCGCTCAGTTGTCATGGGGATCCTTATTTATTTATTCCTTCCTATCAGGATTGGAGTTTAACGGGGGTGAAGAAGGAAGAGGGTTGTTTTGCAGTAACAGGTTTCTGAGAATAAATAAATAAATAAATAAATAAATAAGCCTGCTGATCATAAAACATATTCATTTCCACTGTAACTCGGCGAGTCCCCGTCATGCTCCTTTGGATTTAGCTGGGTTTAGCATTTTCATGACTGTTCTTTACTAATTCCTGTATACACCCACAGCTATTCCTAACTCTTTTCCCCAGCTACAGTATCACTTTTTCTTAAGAAGGTACGCAAGCGTGCAGTCCCAATCTCTCTTTCCACACAAACACGCACAAAGCAATGTGTAAAGAAATGCAGCAGATGTGTGATATATGTCTAATGGGCTAGGGTTATACAGCCGACCGTACACTGTGATAGGCAATTTGACGAGGGCAATCTCTAAAGATTCGACCTCATCATATCTTGCTCATCTCCCACCAACACCTCTGTCTGACATAAATGTGTGTGTTTGCTGTCTGCCTTCATGGCAGCATTGTTTTTTTGTTTTTTTTCTTCAGGCCTCAGCAAATGAAACTCTAAAACAAGAGGCTGTGAGGAAAACAAAGCTAAATCGAAGAGCGCATCCACTGATGCGCGGTCTTGAGCGTGGCATGCGTCCGCCCTTCAATCCAGTGCAAATGACAGAGGCTCTGATGACAGATGGTGGTTACGTGAACGTTAACAGCCTCCCCCAGTGGCTGAGCACGGGCACTGCCCCTCTCTCATGCTCTCATACCCACACGGCTCAAGGCTATTATTCAACACTGACATTTCCCAGCTAATCAATATCTCATCATTGGCAGTCAACCCAGCCCGATCCAACTCCCTGGAAATAGCTTGAGCTCTAAATGCGCAGATGTCATTGAAAGTGTGTGTGTGTGTGTGTGTGTGTGTGTGTTTGAGAGAGAGAGAGAGAGAGAGAGAGAGAGAGAGAGAGAGAGAGAGATCGACCATACGCATGTGTTCATGAGTAGGCATCAACTTTTTTAATGGCCATTACCAAAAGCTCCTTTACATATCAAATTGTTTATTAATTCACTCCATTATCAAATCCACCGTAGCTATCAGAAGCATTTACATCTTGATAAGATCTTCTCGGGCATGAGAATGGATCAGGAGGGATTGGAGACGCTCCCACTTTTTCTCGCGAATGCAAATCACTCAGGCAAAACAGTGATGGGTCAAAAAAAAAAAAAAAAAAGCCAGCACAGGCAAATAGTCAAATGTCAGTCACAGTTCATAAGCTAATCAGGCCGGGGAGCTCAGAAAGCAGACGAGGGAGACAAAGAGAGGGAGAGGCAGGGCGCCGTTCTTGCACACGGCCGTTTCTGGAAGACAAAGCTATCGAGGAAGCGACTGATGGAAAGATATGAGATGATATGGGGGCTTATGGTAAATATGAGGCGCATATAAGGCGGAAGATAAAACCAGTCACTCAAAGTCATTTCCCCTTCATTTCACACTCGCTCAGATATACAGTTACATCACCGAGCTGTCCATCAATGTGACTGGCAGCTGCTCCCTTATCGACTCTAAAACCAAACAAAACAATTTTACAGTCCAGCCTCCCCTGTCAAAATATGTGCAACTCTTGGTGGTAATTACGCACAATACGCCTAGATCTCACTGTCACAGATTTTTTTTAAACATGGCCTATATTTTGATATCTGTGGGAAAATAAGCTTGACAGGGTTTTACCCTTGTTTGTAAATGTTTTGTGGTAAATTAACTGTTCAGCAAACAATGATATAATATTCACTAGCCTCTATTAGTGTCACATGATATGATTAATAAAATATCACGTTGCTTTTGTGATATTTATACATTACAATAGGATACAAAAAAAATAAAAAATAAGCCCTCTAATAAAAAACAATTTCAGATGCTCCAAATAAGTAGTAATGTTGTGCCATTTTTTATAGAACGAAAATAATTTTGGTTAAATTAATACAGGTGAACTAAAGCAGGCTTTTGATATATTGCAAGGCAACCTGCATTTGAAATATGCACCAATAAAATCTCAATGTAGGATTTTGTCCATATCATGCACAGCCTGCATCTATCTTCACTATACAGTCACGTTCAATGTCCTACTCCAAGACTTAATCTGCAATCTGTCAGAGAGAATAAATCGGCAAATTTTTTGCATTTTATTGCATTTGTGTGGCTATGCACACGTCTTGACTGACCCATGGAAAGAAAAACCTGGGAAAGCCACAGCAATGGAGTTTAGCTTGAGAAAATGAGCCTCAATCACCAAAACGGCTGTGGCATACCATCGTAGGCGCAACAATTACTCCTAAAACACTCACATTCCAGCTCTCAAGAGCCTGGTTGCTTTCTCATTACAGCTATAATCAGTAACAATCTGTGGGATTTCACAATCCCAGGAATATCTTCTCATTACCTTTTTCTCCAGCGACAAGTCTGCAGTGTATATCACAATGTGACTGAAGAAATGTTATCAGCTTCAACGGCTCTGTGTTTTTCTGTGTCTCTTGTGTGTACAAATTACAGCCGTATCTACTAATGCAGTGTGTGTCTGCAAACCATATTTTGGAGTTAAAAACAGACTGATCTGTATTAAACAGACAGAATAGGTAGAGTCACTACTGTTTATGATTTTGCCTCATTGCATATGCAAGAGGAGTTTCCTTCGCAAAACTAGACCTAATTCTGATTTATCAAAGCAATTATTATTAATTATATTATAATAGTAGTTACTGATCAGTATTTACTGCATTTACAAAACATTGGATAAAAGAGAGAAATGTTTTTCAAAAATTTCCAAAATTATGGTTGATGACCAGTTAAACCATTAGTCGATTATATTGCCTGCTAAGTCACGTTATTGCCAATTTAGCACTTTGGAAAATTAAAAATCAATATGGGTCCTTAAACCAAAAGAAGAACTCCATCACCTTTTCCCTTTTCTCTAGCGTCTTGTTTATTTTTGCTCAGGTCACTTTTGCATGTTTAGCACCATGTACGCTTTTCGAATGACGACAGTACCCATCATGGGCCACGTTTGTAAAGCAGAATACGAACAAATTTATTCATAAAGAGCATTTAGACAAGAAATGTGCTATTAATGAAAACTGTGTTAGTTCGGAAAAACATTTATATCTTACAAGAGCTCATGAGTTTACGTAAATTTATGTATAAGTAAACTTCAATGTGAATCTCGTTTGGTCCGATTCCTGTCGTATAATTAACGACGAGTTACGGCGATTTTATATACGGTTTATGCAGTCGAGTTTAAATTGCTTATTTATTTATGTTACGCACAGACATTTAATCCAAGTGCTCAGTTGTTTCATATTAACCACTTGAAAGAAAGCAATCCAAAGCATAGTTTTATTTGTCAAATCCACAACTTATGACAAATAGAACTAGCCATTCAGTTAAAACTAAAGTAATGGCACCCTATGAAAGGAGGAAGCGTTAAGTGTGTCTTTTGTAGGCGACACGCTGCAATGGCTGAGCTGAATTAATGGAAGATTTAGCACATGCTGAGTTTAGGAGGCGCTCTTTCATTGTTTAGTCGCCATTTTGTCATTTACGGCTCGTCACTAAATGTAATTCAACTGTGCCGTGAACCCCGTGAAACTGCTTCGGCCTAATGAAGTTAAACGTAGCCAAACTAAAAACGCACCATTAAAAATTCAGGTTCAAGCCCAGATTCTCCTGTTTACTGACAGGAACACAAGTGGAAAGTGTTTTATTCTGCACTGTCCATATGTGAATTATAAAAGGTTCACCCGAGTTTATTGGCATGTGCGTTTGTGGAAGATGACCCACTAAATTGGCCCCATCTTCAATCACAAATGGTAAATTAATCAGCTACAATTAGTGCTTGTCTCAGTAAATATAGCCCATAGTGTTCGTATGTGGATTTTATATTGTCCTGTTAGATATTCCTTATCACGGAAGTATGTCGAGTATTTTCTATGAATCGTTTTTTACAGAAAGCTACATGTTCCTGTCAAGTGCAATAATTAGAGCAACGTGGAGTGGTTGTCTGTCCTCGTTTTGACAAAGTGCTCAATGAGGTAAAGAGAATGGTATCAGAATCCTGAATTAGCTTTCTCTAATTCGGGCTTGACATTAGACAAGAGATATTTGGATGGCTGCCACTGCCAGGACTTTGAAAAATATCAACAGCGCTTTTGCACAGTAAATGTTCGGCGAGCATCGGTTTGTTTCAAATGCAGAGAAAGGAAGAAAGGAAGCAATTGTATTAAAAAATATATGAGCTGATGTACAGAAAACGCAGCAAAAACTCATTTGCAGAGAGAAGACTTTTTTGCTTAAAGGCGATAGTGTTTTCCAATATACTGTTTTCCTTTTGCCTTTCAGCTACATGTGTTTCAAACATTCATCACAAAAACATCAATAAAGCAAGTAAATAAAGCGGAGGCAGGAAGTAAAGGACAGATTGAGGACTAAGCCTTGACGGATCCTACACACAGACATCACAGAGGTCACGCATTAATCTGTAGACTTCGAGTAATGTGATGCATTGAGGTGTGCTACAGCACCACAGAGTGACTCATGACTTGATAATTAACACATCCACAGCTATATTTGCTGTAAAATCTTAACAGTGAAGTGACGTTGAGTAGTCGTGCTTTGATTCAATTTGACCAATATAGTCTACTGAAAGCAGAAGGTCCATCTTTGAGCAGTAAATGATGCCTGTCTGCTCTGCGTGTTCCTGATCCATAGACTCGACAGTGAATAAGAGGGTTTGGCAGGCTACTGTGAGGACGCAGACTGATGCCTCTTTAATGGGGCTGGGCTGTCGATGAGGACACAGCGTTCATTGATCTCAGTCAGGTCAGAGGCAGGAAAAGCTAATCACATCACCGCACCACCTGACACACCAAAGGAAAGTCCTAATATGTGAGCTCTGCTTAATAAATGTAGAAGTTGGAACACTTCCTGCTTCTTGAGTAGTAGGACATTTTAGACGGACGTCCTTCACCAGCTGTAGAAGGTGAAACCAGTTGTTATTCAAAATTCAAGGTGTTTAATCCATAACATTCAAAGGCCCAAGTTCTCTTCTCTGCTCGGCACACACTTTATATTTATTGGCACATTTAGCATAGCCAGCCCTCCTCAACAGCTTGGCACTGCCTTTTCAGCTGGCAAGCCAGAGCCGTAAAACTTTTTTCCCTCAGTTCTTTTATTACCCTCCATCCACATGAGTGGCAGAGAGGATGACATTTTGATCAATTAAATTCCAGTCCACGCTCAATTGGAATCATTTACACTCCGAGATCCGTGCCAAGAGTAGAATGGGGAGGGGTGGGAAGAAACTTAATTACCTGCCTGGGAAGACGTTTTCAAAAAGAAATATTGAAAGCAATTGGTTGCATGCCAGGAGGAAACACAGCTGAGCTTTGCAGCCTCCTCTGCGGCTTGCATACTGACAACAGCCCGTGCTTTCAGCACTCGGTCTGCATTCACACACGGCTCAAGACCTGGCAGACTGGGCAAAACGCTCGGGCCGACATGTAATTGTTTGCACTTTTCTTTCTTAAACTGGCCCCAGTTCAAGCATTTTAATGGAACAAAAAGCTGTGCTGTTCTGTTTCACTGTCTCTTAGAGATCATTTAAATAAACAATGTGTACAAAGGTTTTTCAAGACAATATTTTAATTTGAAGGTATAGTAAAGGTGAAACTATTTTGCTTTTTTTTCTTGTAATTTTTTATTAGTAGTAAATCACAGCAACTGGACTATTGCCACTCATTCGAGAGCTTTCATCAAGTAATGACAACTATGTAGGTATTAGAGACATTGAGATATTGAGTGGCCAAACAAACACCAGTGTTCAAGATCTAAGTTGCAAAGTGAAGCTCTCATTAATTTCCAGGTGTGAGTAAAGCTAGAGACGGTCTTGAGTTTCACCTGGCTTGGATATGATGCATTGCTAACACACATTGAATTCTTTGCACTGGATGTCAAACTGCTATTCACCACAAATATGATGGTCTGTGTTGGTATTTTGGAGTTATGCTCCAAAATCAGAAAATTTACTCCTACACTTGGGCCTAAGAAAACATTCTTTAGCCTTAAAGATATTCTTAAATGGGTGAGTATTTAAAAGTGCTTCAGAGGGGTTTCATAAGCACCAAAAGCACGTTCAGAAAGATTTATTGCCACTGACTGATGATAAAGAGCTCATAAATATGCACAAAGTTATATTTTTTTTCCACAAATTTGATTAGTGATTAAAATCTCTCAAGAAACACCACCATGACTGATTGAATTGCGATCATCTAACTGATCTATTTATTTGATTTCAAGGGTAAACCATCATGATGTAACAAGTGGATTGTAAATATGAATAAAAGTACATTTCAGTTATAAAGTACTTCGTGTATTAGCTAATTACCGTGTTCACTCACATGCTAAACAAATAGCAGACAGTATCATTGGCTTTAGCTCTTACATTTACAGGAGCATAGGCTCTCGGGCTGTCTCTGTATCCACAATGGATCTGCTGGAGTGAGCAATACTCAACTTTATATATGGCTTTTAATATAATCAGTTGTTATACACCAAAATAATAGATCATTTCACTTGTCTGTTGGTTCTTGTTTTGTTTTTTTGTTTTTTTAATGTTGCAATCTGTGTCTGGCATTTTTGACCATCTTTTCTGGTGCTCTTCTGTGGTGCACAAAATGGCTGAATACAAGGTTATCACATATTAATCACTATTATCTTCTGGCTAACCAGTTTCTTATCCTGCCTAGTCACACTGAACACAAATCCACTGTTTATGCTGTCCCAGATATATGCTTTGTATTTGAGTCAAATGGGGTTTGCGTTTGAACAGAGAACAATTAGACGTCATCATTTACACAATCTAAAAATCTCAAATATATTCAGTAAAGTAAATTTAGAGAAGGGTAACTGAATATCCTTGGTGGAAGTGACTTTATATCTGTTATTTTGATACAGATTACACTGTACTAACACTAACATATTCACAATATGATGACTTATCGCTTTGGTGATTATTATTATTATTACTATTATTGCATGTAGTCTACTTCTTGTGCATTTCTATTGGTTCATACTATTGTAAAGGGCAAAATGGAAAATATTTGCTCCTTGAATTTACTCCTACCCCTCACTAAAAGCTCCTCTGAGAACTTTTAACACATTTATATTCCCATCTTTTAACCAAAAATCTTTTCAGTCTATTTTTCACAGGAATTCTCAGAAGCTTTATACATACCAGCCCCGATTTTACCTCACTAAACTCCCAATGAACCTACAGCTGATCCAGATGTCTTTGCAGAACCTGAGCCTGGAATCAAGGCTAAGCTCTCATTGACCATTGTCCCTTCAGCCACGGCACCTTGGCACTCGAAGGGCTTATGGGATGTAAAGTCTCCATTTTTTCCATCTCAAATCCATCCCTCTCATCACCATGTTTATATCCCATCTCCTCGGCAAAGCCATCATTCTTATCACGGGGATTGCCTTCCCATTGCCTGTGAACAATCACGGGTTCTATTATTATGGAGGCAATTCTTCAAGGTATGGGTGGCTGAAACCGAGCACCCACACAAGTGCTTTTTCCACTCAATACGAAAAGAGGTTAGGTTAATAATAAGAAGCACAGGCAAGGTCACTGCTTTCAAATGACAGCAACCCCGATCTCCAATATCTCTTTTGTTAGCCCGAAAGCAGAGATAGAGAGGAAAAAATGCGGGTAGGGGAAAACGCCGTGGCTTCCCTTGAGGGCAAACGTCACAAAAGCTCCTTTCGTTTAACCCCGTGGCTTTGTAAGCTTTCGCTCAATGCCCTTTCTTTAGATTAGGTGTGGGATACTGACCTGGGGAATAAATAAGATCATTACTAGCAGTGAATCATTCCAGGAACAAAAACATAACCATAGGCCAGAAAAGATAAGAAGAATTATTGATAACTTCCCTAATATTGCTAATCAAACCAATATATTTACAGTAGGCAAGTCAGGCAATGCCACTATGACACAAATGTCCATATCTGTATATGGATTTGAAGTGGGTGTGGCCTAAACAGTTTTTTTTTCCAACACTAGAGGGGAAAAAAAACTAGGGCTGCTTGAAAGTCATTTTTCATTAACACAGTATATAACAAGTGAATGTCCAGTAAGATTTTCATTTAATAATGATGAACGATGACAAAATACATGTGCAACAAACTTACAAGTTAATGTTGTTTGAAATAATTACATTCCTTTTGGACGCCCCAGCAGAGATATGCTGCCTGTGCACAGCACATTTAAAAAGGAAATGTTAAACTGAAACCGTACTTGCACATGTGCTGCACAATGCGAGCACGGGTACAACGCCACACGGGGCCGCTCAGAAATGGCACCAAGCAGCGCAAGTGTTAAAGGAGCAGTGCAGAGTA
>CM040470.1:3402229-3423060 GCA_022758105.1 Pangasianodon gigas
AAAAAAAAAAAAAAAAAAAAAAAAAAAAAACTAACTACAGACTTCTGGTATTTTAAAATCTGATTACCTCCAAAAGTGAAAAGGAAAAAGATTACATTTAAAAAATTCAATTCCACTCAAAGACACAAATACACAGATGGTCTAAAAGCAAGTGCTATTTATTAATTTTATTTGTATTTTAGATGGAATAAGGCAAAAATTATAAATCTGTATACCAGTTTTTATTCATAACCTACAGATTGACAGACTTGAAGCCCCACCCATCCAGCAATCATTTCACATTTAATAACAATTTTATTTATTTTATGTAAAATAATAGATTATTATAAGCCATTTTAATTGCATCATAAACATTTTATGAGTCCTTAATATTTCAGATGCCATCTTTATATTATCACTGAGAAATATCTTAACCAGTTTTAATATTGTCCGGAGACGAGATAATAGGCTATATCGAACAATCACACCACCCACTTCTACATTCGTAACCAAATTTACTTATGAAAAAAGTGACACATTTGTGACACTTTTAATAAAAACAATTCTCATAAAGAATTATACGTTTACCATGGGAAATTAGTTAGCAGCATCATCGACATTAGCCTCATCACCTGAGGTAAATGTCACAGCATTTACACATCTTCTCTTCACTCGACTGATCTCTGTTCACGCCAACATCAGTAGGGAAATAAGAGCTGATTCATTCACTCACTTCTGATCCGTGGGCTAAATTTCCCATCTTTTACTAGGTCATTCAAACACTTTAAAACTTTGTCCACAAAGTGTGTAAGCACTGTTCTCTGATGATGTGACGACACAGAAGCCTCACGGACATTTTGATTACAATCTAAACTGATGAGGCTTATATCTGCGTTGCCACAACACATCTAAGGCTCTCCAACAGCTTGATCAAGTCTGACATTCACTGTCTGAGGACATTAACAAATAAAAAATATATAAAGTTGAAACGTAAATGTATATTAGTGGGAGAAAAACCCAACTTTGGCCCAAACACAATTTCCATCATTTTTGTCTGTTCGCAAGATTTTAGCCAGAGGGACCCACAATGGGTTTTCCCAGACTGCCGCATATCTTCAGTACATTCCCAGCAAAATGTGTAAACAGGTATGGGATAAAGAACTATTAAAACAACCGTTTAAAGTGTAAAACCAATTACAGTTTATAATTTATTACTTTTTTAAACTACAGTCAAAATCTCCATTTTAGGACACAAAAGCAGAATAGACTTTCACAAACACCAGGTGTTACTGATGTGATTCAAACACAGCAGCACACCAAGAGGGTTTCTTTAATTTAATTTAATGGGGCGAAGATAGTAACTCCCCACACCGAGTGCCTTTCTTTAGAAAGATGTTTAGCCTAGCAGTGTGAAGCCAACAGGCTCACAATACATTCACATCCTACTTAAGATTCCCCATTTTTGAAAAGGGAAAAGAAGTGCAGCAAAAGAAGACAAAAAATAGAAACCGATATTTAAAAAAAAAAAAAAGTGCCAGAGTAACAAAGCAGCAATAAGGAACTAGACATAATTAGTGTATACATTATTCAGTCAAACCCAAAAAAATTCAGAGATGTACATACAAAGAGAAACAAATGAGCATTACAAAACTATTCAATCAGAAAAACTTAAATCTTAGTTTACGTGTACAGAAATCAGAATATGTACTGTAAAGTGTACTACAATCTGACCCTAAGCCACTCCGAGTTCACGATTATTTTTTTTTCCCCCATATTTTATTTATTATTTTTTCCTTGAGGAAGTCAAAATGCAACAAAAATGTAAATCGCATGATTTTTACACAATACAAGGAGCACTGCTGTGTGTGCACCAAGGCCCATGTGAGCAAAGAGTAGAGGCTAGGAGGGGGAGAGGTGAAGCAGACGTGTACAGGCTTCACCATCAGTGGCTGTCCAACCACGAGCAAAGCCCACGCTCCACCAGCACTCCATTCACCGAAATCATCTACATCAGCACATAGGAGAGACACCATCTTCCTCGTTACCGTATACTGAGTAAGGATGCAGTGTGATGTACCGTCATGTATAAAAGTATATATATTTAAAAAAAAAAAAAATTCTTCTTTGAATATTTGTTAAGTTATGGGGGCCGCCTTCTTGGACAGCCAGAATTGCCTTTTCGTCCGTCCCTTAGGCCACACCTCACAAAATCCATCTGCAATTTTACCACAAAAATGCCTTGCCATTGAGCATTATTTAAAATTTAGATTAAATAAATGGGCATGTATTTATAGAAAAGGTGATACAGACTTTGGTTATTTGTTAGCTACATTACATCCAGTGCAAAACTAAACAAGAAAACTTCAAGGCATGGTTGACAGCTGCTCACTGGTTTGATTTGGGATAGTGGAATACAGTTAAAAATATATACACCCCCCAATAGTCTGACACCATGCTCATCTACGCTTACTCATAAAAAACGCTCTGATAACACCCGATACCATGTGCCTCCTGACTGGTTAATACCAAGTAGGCTACTCAATTTAATATCAGTATCGGTATCAGTGTCGGTATCAGTGTCGGTATCAGTGTCGGTATCAGTGTCGGTATCGACGAGTACCAATGGTATCCATGCATCTCTACAAAAAATTAAATGAATGTGATCAATACAAACCTCTTCTCCTGCATGTCGCCACATGTGCACTAAGGGCAGTCCGCTCTGACTGCCAGTCACCTAAGAGCAGAAAAACACACACACTTTCATTCTATAGAAATAATTAAGGAGCACATGTCTGCCACTTACAAACTCCTCCTGCAGCATACTGATAATGTCTGATACGGATCACAACGAGGAGTAAGTAAAAACACTCAAGCGGTGCTTTATCCTTTTGAGAAGGAGATCAAAAAAGAAAGCAGGAATGTTGGGGATATCAGTTTCTCACCTTCATGATTAAAGGAATCCCTTGTGTTAATTCCTCAAGAGCCTCTTTGGCTTCAAATGAAAACGTCCCCTTTCCTGAGGAATCAAAGGAACGGCATTCTGAGAGTTTGTGGCTGATTTGCAAACACGTATCAGTTATAGAGTACACAAAATTTATGTGCAGAATTGGAATAATCAAAATTATTGTAAAATGAGAGCCTTTGTGTTCAGGCCAAAATGTCAAGATGCTGGAAGGTAACTTCCTGTACTTAATAATTACACCATGAATAAATGATTGAGAAAGTGAGGAAAATATTTACACTTTACCCTTACTTACATACCTGGCAAAGGTGCAATGTTTTCTAACATAACTTCAGACGCTTGGAAAGGCAACGCCACAAAATCAGACCTGCAAAAATAAGCAAGACTGAGCAACATGTTTAGATCTTATCAATCCCATCACAAGCTGTAAAAACAAGCCTTAAAAAAAATGGAAGAAAGGAATAACCTGATCTGCTTCAGAGAATTGAGGTTAACAGTCACGTAGCCTCCATAGTCCACATATCTGATCTGTACAACATTGGAGTCTTTGTAATGCTGAATAACTTGAGCTCTCCACCACGCACCATCAGGAGACGGGGCCGCACATAACACGCCTGCTATGAGAAAGACAGAAGCAATATTATTCAAAAGCTCAGAATTTACATATTTCCTTGTATTGTGTGTGTGTGTGTGTGTGTGTAAAACAATAATATAAAAAATGACACAGAAGATCCAAAATGCAGCAGAGGTAAAACAGGTGTGAAAAACACAAGCTGAAGGTGAGAAACCCAACAGGAAAGGGCAAGACAAATAGAGGCGTGAAGGCAGTATGTGTGTGGGTGGAGAGAGCTTGCTGGCATGGTGTACCTTCCACAGGAGTAGGCAGGCTGGGGCAGCCTGAATGGCAGTAGCAGAAGAGCATCTGCTCTGTGAGACTGCGCAGGCCGTAATAGGTGGGGTGCGTGTGCTGCTGAATAAACAGGTAGTTTGCTGCCTCCACCCGCGGTACAATGACCTCCACGGTTCCGTCCTGAGGGAGCAGCAGCTAGATGCAAGCAAGCACACACACACACCTCCATGTAAGAGCACATTCACAAAACACATTTATTTGGTATGTCTGGTTGAAGATGAAAGCTGTAGTCGAAACCAGGTTTGAGCCATGATCCGTGTAAGTTACATCAAAATGAGGAAAAAAAAAAAAACCTATAAGGGCAACAGTACATGGGACAATCAAACCTATGTGTGGACCTTTCCCAAACTGTTGCCACAAAGCTGGAAGCACACAATTGTCTAGAATGTCTTTATATGCTGTAGCATTAAGATCTCCCTTCACTGGAACTGAGGAGCCGAGTCCAAACCTGTTCCAGCATGACAATGCCCCTGTGCACAAAGTGAGCTCCTTGAAGACATGGGTTACCAAATTAGGAGTGGAAGAACTCAAGTGTCCTGCACAGAGCCCTGACCTCAACCCCACTGAACACCTTTGGGATGAACATAGGGTGGTCTGAAGTTTGTTTTGTATCACGTGCAAAAGTATTTTACTCCCA
The DNA here is from genome assembly GCA_022758105.1 of Pangasianodon gigas. Classification (NCBI taxonomy): domain Eukaryota; kingdom Metazoa; phylum Chordata; class Actinopteri; order Siluriformes; family Pangasiidae; genus Pangasianodon; species Pangasianodon gigas. The sequence continues at coordinate 3,406,718 of CM040470.1, forward strand.
GGGCTAGGAGTCGAATCAAAAATGAAGTTCAACCATGATTTTAGTTTGTGCTTCTATTTTCATAACGACAGTCAAAGCGATATAACACGACTTGCAGGAAGCAGAATAATAAGAAAAAGCAAAAAAATCAAAAATTAAATATCACATTACTTAAATTATCATTAACAAGAACAATAAAGGGGAAAAAAATTAATTAATAAATTAAATGGATTCATAGCAGAACTGACAAAATCAAAATAAAAAAAAAATCATAAATCAAAAAAATATAAAATCTATATAAAAAATATAAAATCAATTTGTGGTTTACAAGAATATTGCCCACAAAAAGAAACCTAATGTCACACTCCCAGCATGAATCAAGGCCTTTAATTTAAAAGCAGCTGCTCCTTTATCTATTTACACACTATTGATGGATGGCACTTACTTACCCAGGAAGTGATGGGGAGAGAATGGACTGCAGCAGGTTGTAAACTGCTCAGGCGGTTGCTCAAATCCAAATCTTTGAACTTTTTTCTGATTAGTGCCAGAGCTTTTTCCACCTGCACCTCAGACCCTGAGCAGAACAGCCTAGAATTAGATATGTGGTACTGCCTCCTAGTGGGCACCGGTGCCATTACAGTTTGAGAAAACGGTGGTCTTTATTGACCGGCTGAGAGGCAAACTCACCCTCAATATGACAGATCTGAAACTCGTATGTGTATGGAAGAGTAGACACGTAGATCTTCGCGCCAGAACTTTGCTTCAGGGAGGAAATATATTTCCCTTTCTTTCCAATTAATCGCCCAACGAGGTGCTGTCATAAAAAAGATAACACATAAGCACTTAAAAGCTAATCATTAAAGCACCAGAAAAAAAAATCTGTGTACAGTTTCAGGTTGTGAGCACATATGACAGTAGAGTATGAGGAATACCTCAATTTTCTAATGTCTATGTACTTAAGCTTAATTTATGTATAAATGCACTCATTAGACACTCACTGCTGGCACCTCTATGTTCCACAGAGTGTGGGGCAAATTCCTGGAGTGTGCGTGTCGTTTGCTGGCAACGCTGCTCTCTCCGTTCACACACTGTACACCGTCAGCACCTGGATAAGAGCATCTGATGAAGCAACCATTTTAGGCATCTTACCCCAAAATCTATGGCATGTTATTCCAACAAATGTATTTATTCACTTGCAAAATTCACTGTAGTAGTGAAACTAAAAGTTTAAACAGCTCACTAGACAGGGCAAGAGCTGTACAACTCTAACAGAAACTGTTACATTATTGGACTAACCTTTAGAGGCATCTGCCTTTTGTCTTGAAATTTTTCCATTTTTTCGGGCTATGGCATGGTGAGTTTCAGAAGATACAGGAACAGTGGAGGACGTTTTCTCCACAGTTTGAGACTTGCTAGAAGCTTTCTCTGCTTCTACCTCATCCTCTGAATGACACGTGCTACAACCTGAATCCTTTCCTGCTAGGAATGTCGAAAGGGGGTCACACGGCTTGTCTGGGGAAGAGACACTTTCCTCCACTGTCTTAGTAAGAACATCCAGATCTGTCTTAGTGACCGCTAAACTGTTATTCTCGTCGATTTCTTTTTGAAGTTGCTCTTGGCTTTGTGGAGTTACCCTCGGTTCGGCATGACCTTTTCTTTTTAAAATGCCACCACCAATTGCCGTGATCTCTTCTGTAGCACCATTTATAACCTCGACGACCAGGCCATCGGCTTCACTCAGGCTTGGGACTCTTTCACTTTGCTTTTCAGACATGTTAGTGACTCCGTGTTCTTTGGGGCACACAATCCCTGTGGGCTGCTTTGTAAAAGACTCCATCTCAATTGCTTTAATGTCTGAATGACCTTTAACAGTGTCATCCTCTTTTCGCGGGTCCGTTTCTGGCTTCTCGGCCAGAAGCAGAGATGCTTGAGCTCTGGAAACCTCCCCTTCTGGTTCGGGGCGAATTCCTTTTAGAAGTCGTACAATCGGAGTGGAGGTGAGAATAGTGGCTTGCGAGGCCCCAGACAGGACAGACGAGTCATCCATGGTGCTACTAAGTTGAGAGCAGTTAGGATCAAGATTTTGGTCACCCTCTTGTTTTTCCTGTGACTGAAAATGGCAGTGTGTTTTCACATCCCGTGCTGCCAGTGTACTTCCATCGGCAGCAGCTTCCTGTACCGCAACATTCTTCACCATACTTTGCTTTCTAGCAGCAGAGGAGACCAACAATTCTTCCTTAGCCCTCTCGCATAGGATCCTCTTCTTCCTGAAGGTGTACCAACACCAGCCGAGCAGGGCAAGTGCTGATAGAGGCACAAGAGGCCTGAGAGGTGACTGCAGCATTTTCTAGTCACTGGCACCACTTTAACCTGTCGGGACCACGAAGAACAGTAATAAAATAAAATAACTGGTCAGGTGTAAGATGATAACACAAGGAAGGGAATAACACAAAATGGTGACTCGGTCAGCACAGCCAAAGGCATCGTACAAAAATCCTCTGAATGTCCATTCTACATGCTATTAAACTGTGGAAAGTTCAGTTAGCTGATCAAGATATAGGACAGTAAGCCTACAGGAAATTAATGCTGACCCAAAATACTAACATGATTTCATCATTCGGCTTTTTTTTTTTTTTTTTTTTTTTTAAATAAACAAAGGTTTGCCAAAAATCTTTTGACAAGTAATTGATGTTCTTTGCCTAATTATACCGGAAATTGTGAGAAAAATATTTCTCTAACTTCTAAAAAACATTCATGATTTGCATTGATTGTTATAAATCTATTTAAATAATTGTAATATCAGCAATCAGCAAAACAAATGTTTATTGACAAATACAGAAATAATTGTACCTGTGCTTAATTTCCATTTATCCTGATAACTGATCAAATTCCCTAATACAAAAATAATAATAATAAAAAGAAATAATAAATAAATAATAATTAAAAAAAAAAAAAAAAAAAAAAAAAAAAAAAAAAAAAAAAAAAAAAAAAAAAAAAAAAAAAAAAAAAAAAAAAAAAAAAAAAAAAAAAAAAAAAAAAAAAAAAAAAAAAAAAAAAAAAAAAAAAAAAAGAGACCCCGAGAGAGTCGGCTCATAACGTTCATCTTATCTAAAAGAGCCGAATCCAAGAGTCGACTCATTCGAACTAATCATATATGTTATATAAAAGGCTTTGAATAACAATAACAAACCCAGTTTATATTTTAATATCTTGTAATTTAATACAAGTACAATACGTTTTCTTATTTTATGTTTTTACAGGTCATTTAGCAGACTTAATTTAAATACACACTTCGCAAAACAAACAAACAAACAAACAAACAAAAACACAAACGTCACCTGTGTGACACCCAGCGTTAGCATTTTAGCTTGAAACTCAAAACAACAATGTTGTACCTAAACATTTGAACTTATTTCAAACTTACCGGAACCAGCTTGAAAAACAAACATTGTTTTTGTGTGACACACGAAGAGAAAACACAATTTTAACACTAAACGAGTAGAATTTACCTTAAAACCCGAGCTGACAGTGAACGCTTATTGGGCCTGGCACTGGCTGGAGCCGCACGTGCCGCTAATTACGGTCATTATTAGAACACTCGTACAGAATTACGAATGGATTGAAGCTCCCTATATAGGCGCACTACAAATACTACAAATTACAGGCTTCTATACCCTACATAGTGCACTATATGTTCAACATGGAGACGTTTAGTATTCTGCCTGACTCAGGTAAAGAAATGATCTCAGAAAGTTGCGTGTCTTAATGGAAATTCTTTAAATGCAGTATTCTCACTGCTGAATTTTCATAACTGTTGTATCATATGTAGAAATATAACACTTACCATAAAACCTAATCATGTTTGGGGTCTAAATTCATATTTATAGTTGAGTTTTGAGACTTAATATGGCCAACAAGTAGTGTTAAGACACACCAAATCATTTCATATTCTAAACTCAAACAGATTACTATGTGATTTGTGACAGTGTGTAACACTATGCATGAAATTGAACAATAATATATCACAGTGGACCATCTTTCTGTTTTACTAAATGGTTTACATGTCGATGGAGGACGTCTGGCGCAAGTGTAAAATCTGTGCGAGTTTAATTTTACCCTAAAATGTCCTTTAAGCCATTTGACACTGTTGTGCATGCAACCTGTTGAGCCAAACTGCTCATTTCATCAACAATGCAATCAAAAACCATAGTACAGGTATAAAATGCACACACACCGATGAACAATTTTCCTGAGAATAGGTGCACTATGCACATTCAGTCTTCAGGACTGGCTTCAAAGATGTTATGTTCACTATTCACTATGTGTTCACTATTATGAAAAATTCATATTAAATTACATCATATAAAAGAATATTAAATTCTCTGCCTCAGGACAGAGAACTCACCATTTTATGATTTTTTTTTTTTTTTTTTTTTTTACTGACAATACAGCTTCACAGATGTTCCACAACATTAGATGTAACTACAAATGGATAAAAGGTATGACGAGCTGCTCTTTAATAAATAACAATTGTAATCCTCGACAAATTGATGCTGCATAACAGGATGTGCTGTTATTGGAAAATAATCAACTTTGCATCGGGCATCACCACCCCACCCTGTAGCTGATAATTTTCCTATAACAGCATGCTTTGTATAAAGACCCAAAATATAACATGTTCATGGTTCTGTGACAGTATTGGCCAGTGGTTTGCTGTAATAAGCATTTTTTTTTTTTTTAAATGTGTGTCTTTGTAACACACTCACATTTAAAAAGCAGATTCTTCACAATAGTTAGTTACTGACAATAAAGTATCCTTTGTTTGTGTGCATCTTGGTGGAAAATGAAATCTTGTTAGATTATTGGCACTGATGACATTTTAGGCATCTACATCAAACCAAAAAACACACTACCTAATATCCTGTAAATAAGGTAATACAATTTATTATATTTTGGGCCTTTGTACCAAGCCTATCATAGGAACCAACCAGCAAGTTGGACCTTTTCCGTAAAATAAAGTCACTTAAATAATCAGCACCAAGTGCAGGCCAGGACATACAATCTGGAAAGAATTTACTTTATTAGTGTAAGGTGTGTAAATATGAAATCAGATGGTAACTGGAATTTATTATACAATGTGTTTCTATACAATTGTCTAGATCTTCAGTTTGTAACCACCTGTTTATCCTCAGAGGTTTTATGACAGTGCTGTGAACATGATGGACGTCTCCGTTACCAACACAACGATAAGTCATATTCTGTTGTACATGTACAGCAATGAACTCTTTTACAAAAAGCAAAATAATACAATATATTGTCACATGTATTTACAGTGTAGTAAATATACCTTTCTTTTGATTTTTTTTACACAAAATTATTTACAGTCTTGAAGCATAAAAAACAGGAAAGAAAATTGAAAAAAATTTGTTTTGCATAACTTCAGCGAATTACACTTTTAACCAGTTAAGGTGTTGTGAAAGTCTATGGCTAAACACACACACATTCACACACACTCACACCCCCAAGATGAGGGCAAAGTCATATTACCTGCATACATTGATGGTTATCTAATTTATAACAATATTCATCATTTCTACTCTCCATCGATTATTCCTTTTTGATCCAAAACTGTCGTTAAAGCTTCATTAATATAATCGGCCCTGATGTGAATACAGAAAATTAACATATCAACATTATAAGGTCAAGCAATGACATTTAACTTACTATAGTTTAGTAAGAAAAATGTAATCTAAATGTGTAAAAGACCAAATAGGTAATAAATCTAACATTAAAACCTGCACAGTGCCATCTCACCTCGTATTCCTCACCAAAGTTAATTTCAATAAAAAGTAATAAAAAATCGTTTGACATGACATAGTGGAAGTGGACAGTCGCTGACATCACAAGTATGTGTGTAAGGGGAGTCAAAGAAGAGCAGACTGATTAAAAAAATTGATAAAAATTCATTTGTGTTAACATATTTAAGTATTTTTGGTAGTGATGGTGATTCAGCGTCTGCCAGAGAAACACATCTGGCCTTTAAACAAGACCCCTCAACTGTTCTGACTTTCCTCCGGATTTCTTCTTTGCTCTGGATCCTGAAGTTACTTCGGATAAAAGCATATGTTGAATGGATAAACATGTAAACTTAGTTATTTTTATCACAAATGGCTTAGAAGTCAGGCAGAATAAAACCCACACAGAGCTGAGTATTAAGTGTCCAAAACTGTCTCTCTGGAATTCAGAAACTCAACCTTAGAGAACCTAGCATAGAGTCTTAAAAGTGCAGTTTTGAGATTTTGAGCTCCCTTTGTTGCACGAGCGAGGAACTGCAATTGCACTGAAAACACCGTCTTCAGTTGAGAGTGGCGCAGTAGCTGGAAAAACGCAATCAAAAGCCTGAAATGATTAAATTAGCACGATCCACAGCATGTCATTATTCATCTTGGTCAGGGTCGTGGATCCAGAGCCTATCCTGGGAACACTATGCGTGAGTGTGTTCTTAAGTGTCTTTTATGCATTACAAACTGCACCTTTAAACACTCAACTACCACAACATTCTAGTGCCCTTGTTCATTTCAATACTTGCAAGTTAAGGCTTGGTTCCACGAATTGAGAGCTCAGTATCCAACCTCAAACACTTACCTAATGCTCACAGACAAAAAACATCGACTGCAGAAAGGTGAGGCTTCAAAAACATGAAGTGTTGTTGAATGATCTTGAATTATATTGCACAATTATCATAGACTTTGGTTTTCTAAACATTTGATGATTTAAAATTTTCACAGGTGATTGTGAGAATCACATCCCTTAACATTCTTCTTCTCAAGAGAAACTGCTTCACAATTTCTTGCGAATTCAAGTATAGAATCACTGTAAACACTCACCCGAGTACCGTTTTGTTGCGTCCACACCAAATACTGTTAAGTATCCCCTTTCCAATACGACACATCACAGATGATTGACACGTCCCTTATTTGACACAGTACCAACATCAGCACTCTGAGTATTAGCCAATCCCTGATACTGATCAAATGCTGTAAAATTTGTTGCTGTGTTGGTGCTGGTTACAGTTCAGCTAATGATGTGTTTAATGGAAATAATGATCATAATGGAGCTACTTGGCTTTGCAATAAAAAGAGGAAAATTATTAGTCAACATCACATGCCTTCATTTCATGTATAAAAAGGATGACAGTGGTTTGATTCTGATCAAGTGCCATGCCAGTATTTCAGTCTGATGTTGATAATAAGAATCAGATTGGGGTATCGTATAGTGCAATGCGCAATATCACACTCAGGGAGGCCGATACATTACAACAGAATTTTAGGGAAAAAGCCTACACTGCCAGTCAAAGGCTACAGTAACTCAAATAACCACTCTTTACAACCGTGGTGAGCAGAAAAGCATCTCCGAATGCATACCACACCATACCTTGAAGTGGATGGGCTGCAACAGCAGAGGACCACATCGGGTTCCACTCCTGTCACCAAAAACAGGAATCTGAGACTACAGTGGGCACAGGACCACTCAAAATGAGATTGTTGAAGACCAGGCGACATTTTTCCAATCTTTAACTGTCGGGTTTTAGTTTGGGTGAGCCTGTGCCTACTGTAGCCTCAGATTCTTGCATTCTGAGACGCCTTTCAGCTCATCACGGTTGTGCAAGAGTGGCTGAGTTACTGTAGTCTTCCTGTCAGCTCCAAACAATCTGGCCATTTCTCCTCTGACCTCTCTCATCAACATGGCGGTTCCACCTGCAGAACTGCTGCTCACTGGACGGTTTTTGTTTCTCACAACATTCTGTGTAAACTCTATAGACTAACGTGCATGAAAATCACAGGAGATCAGCAGTTTCTTACATACTCAAACTAGCCCATCTGGCACCAACAACCATGCCATGGTCAAAGCCATCCATCCATCTTTCTATCTATCTATCGATCTATCAATCTATCTAGTTATTAAAAATATCATTAGTCCTCAAATGTCCAGAAACAGTCCTGCACCTACAGACCCAAGCAAGACTGGAAACATACACACTCTAATTCAAGTGCAAATTATACTGTGAAGATACAGTAATGTGTGCTGTGTGCTATAACTGAGCTATTTGATCCCAAAGACTTTTTGGCCTCTCAAAAAAAAAAAAAAACCCTGTTGCTTTAAGAAAAGCAGAATGTATGCAGAAATAAACTCTTTGGAGAAAAAACAAGAAATGTTACAGGACTGAACAGCTGAAAGAGCAACCTGGTTAATACTTTCCATTAAGATGAATAATAATTTTTAAAAAAGCGCTTAAAAAAACACTCAATGCAGTCTGGAATTGTAAATTTCAGTGCTTTTCCTTTAGATACCTGGTTTGTAATAAAAAACAAAGAGTTGTGGAGGTGCATTAAAAAAAGATCAAGTTCCATTATAAACACGAAAAATTCTCCTCGAACACTGACTGGTTCCCAAACATTTGAGAACTTCCTTCCCATTAGTCCTGCAGTTTTTATTGATCGTTAGGCAAAGTATGGCTGAAAACGGAGGTGAGGAGGAAAATCAAAAATAATAATAATAATGAAAATTTCAAAAAATTAAAAACTAAGAGGAGCAGAAGGAAGGAGTGTGTGACTAGAAATGCAGCATGGTGTGTGTGGCCCAGCAGAGGGTGCCATTCATACGATCTTCTTGATGCTTGGCCTCTTGAAGCTGCCGGCGCTGCGCTGCTTCTGGACGTGGCTGGCTGAGCCGTGGCGCGCACGTGCACTGGTGGGAACCGCCACACTCGGAGACAACTCCACGTTCTCCTTATCAACACCTGCAGAACGACAGCACACACTGAGAGAGCTGCCTGAGGAGGAAAAAGAGAGATTCTCCCAGAAGAACCGGAGCCCGGAAAGATGTAGACTGCAGATAGTTTGCCAACGAAAGCCAATTTATTCAAAATTAGTCACATTTTAGTCACACCTGAATGTGTGAGCAACCAATCATCTTCTCTGACTCCACCCCACTGGTGCTGACTGACACATTACAACAGGATGAATTAAAAGTTTCAGTATGAAATGAAAAATGGCGTTATGAAATAAAAGTAGTCTTTCGGAGAAAAAAAAAAACAATTATGAAATAAAAATAAACAGACATGTAACAATGTTATTGTGAAAAAGAGTAGGATGAAATAATATCTTGTATAAGTATTTCTTTATTGACTTATTTCAAAATATACTGACTCATTTATATACTGTATTTATTGCTGCATTCACTCATTTTAGTTATTATATCATAGGCATATTTATTTATTTAATTCGGACTAACATGGCATTCCATATAATCCCTCTGTAAAAATGGGAAATATCTATCTACAAGTTCAACTTGACCAAGAAGTTATTATATTTTAAGACATAATAATTATATTATAATTTATATTTTATTGTATAATTTATATTAATTAATGTATCATTTAAAATGTAATATTATTGTATTGTAATATATTGTAACATATTATATAAGTTCATGGCTGAAACCTTGTAATTTACTTTATAAGCAGCTTTTGAATTTCTGCCTAAGAGATGTTTCAAGGTTACATTAGCATCAAGTTAACATCACCAAAGTGAACATTTTCATAGCTGCTGGAACAACACTCCCACTAAACAAACACGAAGCAATAAACATATTCAAATTAAACTAATGCAAAAAGGATGTGACCTCGCTGCCTAACAGGACATCCTCGAACACCGAGTTAAATTCAGTACTTTTTTAAAAGCCATTTGAATTGCAGTTTAAAACCAGTTTTGAAGTGCTCTTCAAAAATTTTTTAAAGCTGCTACAGCAGGTACAATGTCACACCGTGTGCTAACAGCAAGTGCACATACAAGGACAGGTGATGCAATTTTTCTTTTATCTTTTTTTTTTTTTGATGTCCTGTTTCAGTTTTGTGCTGTACTACTGCAATAGGCTGCATTAATCAACCAGGAACATTAGAAACACAGTGCCGCTGTGATGGTGTAGTTTATGTTATAAACCTAAAAAGCATTTCAAATGTGTTGTCCATGTCCATGACAGCTGGAGCATTCATTTAGGAATGTTTGTAGAGTAAAATTTAAGATTATGTAAATTTAAAATTGGAAGAATTCTAGGCAAATTAAGTCTTGTAAACTGCAGTGCCTGCATGAAACAGCAAAAACAAAAAATGCCTCTAATGCGAGAATATATGGTGTACTGTGTGTTGTGTTGGATGAATATTGGGTGTCAAGTTGTTAACAACAGCAGGTTGTGGGGTGTGTGTGTGTGTGTGTGTGCTGACCTGCCGAGTGTTGCGAGGTTGCCAGAGAGGTCATGGAGTTGGAGAGGTTGAGGTTGGCAGTGATGCTGAGCTGGCTCTGGACCGGAGGCGGATACGGAGACGTGGGTGTCCTCAGCGCCTCCTCGCTGCCTTCCTCATCAATCCCAGGCAGATAGGTGTCAATCAGAGCGTCCAGAAACTTAACGATCAGCTCAGCGTAGTCCGGGATCTGGTTTTGCTGTGGGCGGCAGGAGAGCGGCTCGTGTTAAAGAAAGAAAAACTACACCATCAGATACCAAGCACCATTTGACATAATGTTTATCTATATCTTAATGTGAAAAAATACAGAAAGCAAATAATTCAATTAAAAACTAAAAAAAAAAAGTGTAAAAACAAAACAGGTCATGTTTAAACTAAAGAGTGGCAGACAGATTTTTCAAAAAGTTCCTCATTTTTAAAAATATCCCAATTCAGTAAAACCTCTAACGAAATTTTCTCTCATTTTAGAAAACAGACTACATCTTTAAGTCAGAGTACAAAAATCTCGGAGGACGGGAGTTGTTCCACTTCAATATCAGTATTGTTAATAATGCAGAAGAGGGAGTTTCTGAAACAAGAGTCTTTGTTCAACCACTTCCTGTTTTTCAGTAAGCTGGAGAAATTAAGGCTCACTACCTTTGAAAAAGGCCCAGCAAATCTCCAGAGTCCGTTAAATCCGAAACCTGTGAGTGAGAGAGAAAGTGGGGAAGAGTGATGTCACGTCAATATGTCTTAGATCAGCGATCATGCTCTCTTCCTGGCATCCATACCGAAACAAACTGTGTCAGTCTGAGCATGCTCTCTGATAAATAAGACCCTGTTACACAATATTACATAAATAAAAATAATGTGGAACAGTGTGCTTTTAGTATTTACACAGGAATTGACTTTATTATTTATAACAGAGTTTAATTCATTTTATGTGCAGTAGCTTGATATGAATTATCACATAAATATATAAATAAACTTGTAGTTAGTTAAGTAATACACACTGTAATTAACATCAACCCTCTCACACTGTGTGATTCACATGTGATTTAAAAGGAAAATCATGTCTAAGTCATGCCAGAATCATGCAGTATAAGCCCAGATTAACTCTTAAAAAGCCATGTAACTTCCTAATGCTCGTATGTTCGAGGATCTAGGTGGGCACAGCAAGTGCAGTGTGTGCGTGTGTGTGTGCGCGTGTGTGTGTTTACTCTGAAGATATGAGGGCTGGTACTGCGGTGGCGACTCCTCATGGTACACCACACTCTGTACAATGCCATGCACGGGGTTCAGCAGGTTCGGGTCCTGGCACATGGACAGCAGCGTGTTGATCTTCGAGTCCAGGAGGTTGTGACTGCAAGTGTAAGTGTAAAATAAAGATTATGGACACACGAGTTAAAGAAATCAGAGCGATTTTAAAGATAAACTGTAGGTGAGTGTCCAGCTGGTGACTTAGCATTACTTTCAATGTTATAATAAGTGTTTTAATAATTAAATTATTTCAGATGAATTTATTTAAGAGCTGGAAAAATGAGTAATAAACATGTGATTGGTGAGTGTTATTGCATCATAAAGTATAAGCCAATCATGCAAGTGCTGGCTATGCAGCACCAGTGTACACAGGGAAAGGGGAGGGGCTTGTAGGATTGACATCATTTTCAATGTATTCATATCATCAGAACTTATCTGATGTTTAATGACATTTTCTAGTGGAAATGCTACATAAGGCATCTTATTATTCATTATAAATCGATTCTTCAACTTACACAACAGGAAAGACCTTCGGAAAGACGACGCTGGCCTCGGCTAAAAACTCGTAGAGAATTCTCTGGTCAAATTCGTCCATCGTGTTTTTGACCTGAGTTGCCTGCAACAGAAACCTACACTTATATGTTTATATTTGATTATGCTTGATTTTAAAATATGTTCGTGAATTAAAAAAGAGACGTTTGCAATATCCTTTTAAAATGGAGAAGTCAACAGCTTATGAAACCACTTAAACTGTTATAAGTGAACTCCTGAAGAGGAACAGAGACGCAGATAGAAAGGCAGAAAAGACAACAGGAAACAAATATGTTACACGGACAAACACAGAGCCCTGAAAGAGGAACCGAGACGAATGACGAATGAGTGAGTGTGAAAGTGTACGAGAGAGATGAGCTCGTACCAGCACGGTGAGGAGAAGCGCCTGGATCTTCGGGTCAGTGAGGACCTCCTCGTCCAGGAGGACGTTGGACTCGGACACGGAGACCTTCCTCAGGTGGTGATGCTGCTGAGAGATTCTTTGGGTTTCTGTAAAAAAATAAAATAAAAAAATTTAAATTTAAATAAATAAATAAATAAATAAATAAATAAATGTACATTTCAGGAAAAAATTTAATCACTCAGCATATGGTTGGTGTTTAAAGTTTGCTTCTTTATTTTGCTCTGAGACTGATATAGATTACAAGTGATGTCTGTGTCAGCTAAAATATGCAAATATATTGTGCATATGTGTGATGGCCTGGGAAAGACCCTTGACATAGAGAAATTTTGATATTTTCTACTATTTATAACTCTGAGAACTACAGGCTTTCCTGAACTGAAATATGTTTCTCTTCTGCATGTATCTCAACCACAAAGTTCCAGCATTTTAAAATCTGATGACCTCCAAAAGTCACAAGAGAAAAAATGATATTTAAAGGTTTCATTCTGCGGCTCAGGAGCATGGCGAACATTTTGACAACTGGTAACTGATTACAAAGTGAATCGATTAGGCTCATGTCCGTTTTGCTTGGCATATAGCTATTCAACAACTTGATCAAATCGTGACATTGTGAGAAAATCACACTTAACTAATGAGGTTTTCATGTTTGTTAAACTAGCTCCTTAACAAATACCATCTTTGCAAGATTTCAAAAGTAAATAAAAACATCTCCACGTCATGAAATATGCTTATGGTTTCTTAAAGTTGAGATGTTCCAAGTAGAAAAACCCAATTTTTCAATTCATACACTTGCTGTTAAGCTATCTAATTTCCTTTTCAGTAAACACTTCTGTAAAACAGCAGGTGTAGTCAGTATCTAGACTTTTAAGTTTAAAGTGAAATTATATTATCATCATGTTCCACATCACTTCCAGCTTTCTGATGCAATTCCACCTTCAATCTTTAGGGATGGTGCCTAAAATAAAAAAATAAAAAAATCTAAAAACTTGTTCTGGTTGGTTGTCCGAGACTGCTGCCAGCCACAAGGTTACCATGTTCAGCTACATGGTGAAGTTTTGTTCTTTTCTGTAGATAAGATATAGATATAAGATATAAGCTGACTGGCTACATTTGGTGTGGAAAATTTGTGTAAATTTCATATTTTGTTCAACATTCTGCTCACTTTTCATTACAGCAGGATGTGTGACACTTCTCTCATGTGATTGGATGATCAGATTTACCTTCATGGTATTTTTAGGCAGCAAAGTTCTTTTGGTAAACCTAAACAAATTGTGTACTTTTCATATGCATTTTTTTTATTATTAAAAAAATACTACATATATCTGAAATGTGCAGTCTTAACTAGGCCATTAATTATGTATTGTGTGATTCAGATAGAGACTCTGTGACTCTCGTCTCTGACACATTCAAACCACACACTGTCAAACCACAGTTATTTTCAGTGACCACACACATGCACACAGCTCTCTTCAACATCTTTTCTTCAGTAATATCACATGCAAGCAAAAATCACACCTATTTCGTAGTCGTTCTCTGCTACCCTCCTCATTTTGGGAGGTGTGGTGATACCAGACTCCAACTCTGGCCTCTTTGGTGCTTTAGTGTCTGATATCAAGTGGTCGAAGCTTTTTCTTGTCCCTGACACACACAAACACAGGAACAGGAAGTTGTCATAGGCTTTACTGAAACTAGATTAGTGTTACTGTTAATGTCTGGTCAGTCATGGTTCTAAGAATCATTCATCTCCATCCATACATCTCCTTCAAACACCCAACCTCCATTTACATTTACATTACATAACGTTACTAATTTATTTTAGTATTGCAGTTTAGTATTTGGTATTGCATTTATTGCACATAACACATTATTGCACATTATTTGCACAAAACTGCACATATCCGCACTTTATATCTGTACTGTCAGACACTGCTGCCACCATCCATATATCCATATATATATATATATATATATATATATATATACTTATACACATCTTTTTTTTTTTTTTAAATCCCTTCATATATTTTTATGTATATATTTTTCTTTATATTTAATATTTTTCTATATTTTCTTATTTTATGTCGGAACAGTTGTATAAAGCATTTCACTGCAAGTCGTACTGTGTATGGTTATGCATGTGATAAATAAAAATTTGAATTTGAATTCTATGATGGACTCTCCATGCTTCATGTGTATGTAGTGTCAGTCTTACCCAAAAGCTTTTTGGTGTTGGCCTGAGACGGCTGGCCCATGTCCAGGCTCATGGATTTCCGTGTGCGAGGGCTGATTTGGCCCACGATGGGATAGTTTGCAACCAAGTACCGCTCTGAAACTTTAGGAGACGCCCATGGATGGTTCTCTCTCAATGTCCTGTAATAAAAACATGTTCGCTACAATAAGCTGTAGTTATTTACAAGTCATAGGTGTTAAATCTTGTGGTTTGCACCTGCAGCTAGGGTCGCTGTTATGCACCGAGTATGTCTCCATAGGAATAGTCTCCATGGCAACATCGGAGAGGAGCAGAGACTTCCTGTGTTTCAGACTGCACCGGCTGCGCACTTCCTCTGACACAGTGAGCAGAGCTGAGATGATGTGCAGAGAACAAAAATAAAGAGAGAGAGTGGTCAAGAACAAAGCACACAGCAGCTCATCAGTGCTAAAATTAGGAAAGTGATCAGCGCTCACCAGCCAAGTAGGCTACACTCTGCGTATTGACCTCGAACTTGTCACAGTTGAGATGTTTTCCCACCAGGCTGAGAAGCATGTGCAGGATACGCACCGTCCGTGCTACAGTGGTGGGGGAAGGGTGTCTGTAGCCTGACGGGAGGGGGTGAAGCACGCTTTTTTTTTTAGACACAGTTCATTTCTCTCACAGAATTCACAGATGAGTTTTTACAGTAGCGAATATTTTAGATGTCTCACCTTTAAGCAGATGACCCACAAGTGCAAAGTTGAAGTTGGAGTTAAAGTTGAGGCCGACAAAGTGGTCCATCTGCTTGCAGTGCCACTCCAGGGGTTTACGGATCTCCATAAACACCTCCTCAGGACTCTGCAGCAAGAAAACAAACATGGACACCATGTCAGGTTTACTACTACTACTACTACTACTAAGAATAAATTGCCAGAGCACAAAAAGTCACTCAAAACCAGCTACAGTGCACTTTTACCCCTTTCTAGATTCTACGGATATGCAAATTGACCCCAGACCCCACCCCAAGTGCCCTGCCCCTTCCCCAATGTGAACAGCATTTGCATATTGAAGCATGATATGTATGGAAGAAAACACTTCGGGAAGTGCTGTGATAGGAGAATAATCGATCGTGTATGATGTGATTGGACCGATTGGACCGATGGTACGGCCTGACTCAAAGCAGAGTTATTGTTACCACTCCAAAGTTAATTATTTTACTATAACACAACACACTGAAGTGTTTTATTCTTGTACCACAACAATTTTCCAACAGCTACAATTTTTAGTTATTAAAGAACAACACATTATACATTTTATCCAATTATAGTTACGTTTAATGCTGTGGAATGTCCGTAAAACAAGTTAGTTCCTCTTAACACTTACGTTACAGCACTTACGTATTTTTTTCTCCTCAAAGTTATTAAAAAACATGTAAAACATGTAAAACATGTAAACTCCTCTGTCCTATAGACTTTCCCGTGGCGGAAACTTAGCGTTACAGCTTTACCTCTGATTGACACTGGAGATTCCTTCCATAAATGTACAATAAATTGTTAGAAACCTTCACCATATCAATGACAAGACGTTTTTGGTCATTAAATAACAACACATCTTTTAATCTGTTTTTAGTACGCTCAGATTATGTGGATCGTCCACCTTACAAGTCCTTTTAAATTAGG
>CM040470.1:3423160-3449037 GCA_022758105.1 Pangasianodon gigas
TTTTTTTTTTTTTTTTTTTAGGAATTGTATATAACTTCATGGGGCACCTTGTCATTGAAGACGTGCATGCTGTCCAGTGTGTGTAGGTTCTGCTCCAGCAGGGCCGTGCCTGCCGAGTACAGGTTCACCTCATCCAGCTGCAGGACTGCTACGGCCACCCAGAACAGGGCCTTGTGCATGGGCGAGTCCTATCCAGGATTAACAGCATGGAACAGTATAAAATAAATCCCAGGTTTATAATAGCACAACTCTACATCACTGTTTTTACATATCCAGTTACCGTGTGCTGATAATCGGTTATAATATGGTACATGATATATGAAACACATAGGCTTGTGTCTCAATAGCAGTAGGTAGTGTCACCTAGCAAACTTTACACAACGTACCCTAATCGTAGTTAATCATGAAATATTATATGTTAACTAGCTTATAGCTACCAGGTTAACATATAAAAACTCATATAAAAACATAAAAAAAACATAAAAACATAAAAACTCTACACCTAAACCATCACACACTCGCCTCAGACCATATAGAGTTGTGTTTTAATGTAAGGCTGCTTTCACGTGTTTTTTTTCCTCAAAATAATTTATGATCTCACATGCAGTGTGTGCGTGTTGATCTGATGTAATCTGATCTTGGTTTTGGTGTACCTTGGTCAGCAGTGGCTGCAGCTTGGTGAGAGCGATGACCGTGGCCTCGATCAGCACCTGGCTGTTGTAACTGTCCGGCCCCTTTAAGCAGCTCTCCAGGCCCTGTTCACACAGCAAAAGGTCCATTAGGCAGTGAATTATACAATGAAGAGTCATTACCTCTGAAACAGGAAATATATAGCCAAAGTGCATGACACTATCGCTTATTAAAGGCAGCTCTGTGGTGGTTTTTATCAGATTGCGGTAGCGCAACTTCAGGCTATCAGGGTCAGTTTGTATTCTGTTAACACCACAATAGCACAGAGATTGGTCAAGTGAATAAAATACATTTTCCTTCTCAGATTTCACATCTTTGCAAAACAAGGTATTAATTTAGTTTAAGTTTAGCTAGCTAAGTTATTTGATTCATATTCATACCTTCATAAATTTAGCTAACAACACTCTGCTCAAGTTAGCTAGCTAGCAACATCTGTACTGCCTCCACTAGATTACAGGACACAAATAGGAGGTGTTGCTATGGTTACCATCAAATAGACAAGCCTGACAGCTATGTCTATATATTTATGGAATTCTCAAGTTGCTGCTGCAATCTGATATGTGCTCAGCACTTCAGGGTGCTGTTCCTAATCATCTTACTAACACTAACTGTCTAATTATGGGTTTAGCAAATGAAAGTATTTCTACGGAGTCTATGAAGTGACATGGTGGTTATTTTAAAAAAAAAACAAACAAAAAAAAAACGTGGCCACTAATAAATATATTGAGGCCATAAACTAACATTTTGAGGCCACAAACTAAGTATCTCATGGCCATGAATTATCATGCTGTGTAACTTGAGCTCACAAATTTATATGTTGTGGGAACGTCATACTTAATACTTGGCCTTCAATTATTTGGCACATACAGTCGAAAAACTCTATTCACTTTGAGAAGTCGCTTAATGTGATAGAGGCTAATGGTATATCCATGGCACAATACCAGTGACTCCACTATGTCTTTATGCATCATTCAAAGATTGATGTAAAGTGTAATGTTATCAGTCATCTCAATGCTTAGGTTCCTGTGGCCACAATGGTCAATTCAACTGATTACTTTGATTCTCACTCATTTTAAAACACGATATTTGCCACAAGTTACATATTTGGTGGCCAAAAAATATATTTTTTCTGTGATTGTCAAGTGCGACTTGATCAGAGTCTAAAGATCCCAAGACTCCCAAGGAGCTAACAAGTAATACACACATTTTTATGTCATAACGTTAAGCGCATGATGAACATTAATGTAAGTGACATAACAGATCAGTACTGGGTTGTGTTTTGGGTGATTTTGGGAGCTGCTTTCTAGTGCCATAAAAACATGTCTTGTAATCACCGCACAAATATAATGTGATGAACATGTGACTCGCCTTGCTGAGAATGCGGATGATCTGTTTGATCTGACTGTGGGTGACGCGCTTGCTGATGCAGCCGAACACCACCAGAGCCCTGGGCTGTAGAGAAGGGTTGTACTGGAAAGCAAACCTGCAGACAGAGTAGCAAAAAAAAAAACAATTTTAAAAAGGAAATAACTGACTATCCTGACACATTTACATGTCTCATACACTGTATCAGTATTTTGAATAGCAGAGTACAAAGTACACTGGATGAGTAGAAGAGTGGGTGGTAACTTACTTCTGAGCCAATTCGGTCCACTGATCAAGCCATTTACACCCCGGAATGTCCCTCATGCAAGCCTGACAGGAGGAAATGAGACCAAATTACTCACAAATGACAAATTACTCACGTTGTTCATTACGCTGATGCCTTTATATAGTCACATATAAAGGTGCACTTATTGCCTCTTACTGTCTTTAGAAGTAGATACACACCCCTCAATTTCATAAAACAATGAGTACTGTATGTGGTGCGTGGAAAAACCCTGTGGGTTCTTCAACGTTGTTAAAATAACCTGGCAGCAGCAGTAGGAGGAAGCGTTCAAGAGTTAAGCTAAAAATATAAAGGCCACATTTTTGTAAATGGGACTGGTACACAAGCCTGTCTCAGCAAGTACACAGTACTGTGGTTTTCTAGGTTTCAGCAGAAATACTTTCAGGACAGTTAAACCTAAGCCAAAGCGACAATAATGACCCATAAGAAAGAAAAGATGGTATGCAAATGAAAAAAACATGGAAAACAGATATTATCTCTTATACTTATACTAAAATACTGAGAACATACAGAAAGAAATTGTTCTGAAAGTCTGGCTGAAACACTTAGCGGCCGGTCGTCTGACTGGCTCTCAAGCAATGAGACAGAAAAAAATTTAATATGGCCGCTGACCACCAATCATCTGCTAGGATCAAATACCTCCATGATCTCCAGCAGGGCCTCTGTCACCGTTTCCAGTGAGGAGAGAGCGAAGGTCTCTCGCTCGTACGATCCCGGTGAGAAGGAGCGATCCCTGTAGCTGGAGCGGAAAGCTATGACGGCCGCTGACTTGACTTTACTGATGCCGAACAGCAGGTAAAACTTGGGCAGTGAGAATTCAGTCAGACTCAGCCTCAACACCTGCTTGGTCTCTTCTGCATGATGGGACAAAAAACACACAGCATTTGTTATTAACCTGCTCCATTAGTTTCTCTTTACAGCCTGATTCAGATTGATTAGGAAAAATCAATGAAACCTTGAAACCAGGGCAGCTGGCAGTATATTAAAGAAAGGAACGCCCACTAAAAACCAAAACAGATTGATTTAAGTGGTGTGAGGTGAAAAACTGGTTAAGCCTGGACCTTCCTTATTTTAGGTCTTGGCTTAAATTATTAGCAAATCATTGGCATTTCTGCCGTTGTGCTCTATCTGTGTTAAATTCTAACTATCTGATTGATAATGTTTTTTTTTAAACATGAAGAACTTTCCTGGGGTGTTACTATAGGTATGCCTAAGATCAGTAAACTTCGTGTGCATGCCCTCACCGCTAAAGTTGAGCTGCGAGCAGGTGCAGAGCGAGTGGATGATGTTAATGACGAGGCCGTGGGTGGAGGCGCGCAGCGAGAGAGGTCCTGTGGCCACCAGCAGCGTCACCACGTGAAACAGGTAGGGCAGGTGAGCCGCCACATCCAGCAGGTTGTTGAAGGACAGCATGAGCATGTAGCGTGCCAGGATGGCAATGTCATCCCACATCAGGTGCTGCTCCAGCGTTGGCGTCGGGGACAGGCACGTCTTATCGATAATCTTGCACATGCGGATGATGACCTGGGCAAAGAGGTTCAGATTACAGTGTTGTGAACACAGTGAGGATGAGCCTTTATTAACATGTGCAGTCTGATCCACTGGTCAGCACTCGAGATGTAACAGGGTGATGTGATGAACAAGAACATTCATATTACATCAAATTCCAAAGAAACCCATGATATGGAAACATGCTCAGAATAAAAAGTTGCTCAAAAATGTTTAACCACAAACAAATTCTGTCATGAAAGGCGATCAGGTGATGTAACTGGACAAGCAGAACAGGCAACAGCCAATTAGCACACCATGGCAAACACCATTATAATGCATTATGTAAAATAGAGCACAAACAAACTAACAAAAAGAAGACTGTGCTTTTTGCTTGTGAATATAAAGGGGCTAAAAAAAAAAAAAATCTGGCAAAGCAAGTACATCCAGCTCCATGTCTGTGCAAGGCAGGGGTACTCCAGGAGCAAAACTGAGAAACACTGTTATAGAATATATGTCAGTCCTATGTCTCGGTATGTCTAAATAATTTAAACCTCCTGGGATTTAGCATGACTGTCTTTTGTGAAGTGTTGCAGCATATGTGAAACAGGAAGTTAAACAGCAGGTTTTTTAAACCCCAGTAACCCTTATACTATGGGGACAAAGCAGCCCCTGTGCAGGCCTTCCTGCTTGGGCATGTCTCCCGCTGGCACGACCTCACATGGCCTTCGCCGCATGACTTGAACAATCCCCGCAGTCATAATCGGAAAGTGAGAAAAGATAAAACAAAACAAAACAAAAAAAACCACATACACATGCACTCACCTTCACATAGAGCAAAGTGCAAAGGAAATCAGAGAGAAACAGACAGAGGTAGTGAAATTAATTGAACACCGACATAAATAGACTTATAGCCACATGATGTCATGGGAGAGGTCAAAAATATAAATGTAGCAATGGCCAAGTGACAAAAGTCTGAGGGACAGGAAGATAAAATAAATAGTGATCGTAATAATTATATTATATTATATTATATTATATAACGATATATAGTAGTGATAATATTAAATAGTGAACTCCTCTTGGATGCCTGATTCTGATTATACAGATCACATCATTTTTACATTTAAACCAGGCTTTCTCAGCACTTAATGATGTCACGAAATATATATGCTGCGGCTTTCAGCCAATCACCTTAATGCTCAGCTACCTACCACGTGAAAATTCTGATTATGCTATATTTTGACATTGTGTGTGTGTGTGTGTGTGTGTCTGTGTGTGTCTCACCTTGCTAGAAACCAGTTTGACATTGCCAGAGGCCAGAGCCACAGCAGTGTCTGCCATCACCTCAGCCTTGATGGAGCCCAGTCCTCCTGTAGCACTGGTCTTAATGAAGCTGTCCAACACCACGTCCAGCAGGTCTGTGATCTGAAGCAGACAAAAGAGGATCAGAGACAGAGTGAGCTGTGACAACCACCGTCTTTCATTTTATGCCTACACATTTTACCTAGAAAAAATGTATTAGCACAGATACTATATGTCAGGAATAAAACACAACAAGATGTGATGTTGTAGGAAAAATAATCATATAATATCTCTTCCTGAAGTGTTTTATTCCTCTTTAACTTGCCACTTCAATTTACCCAAAGGTATTTAGTCCATTTTTCTCAAAGTGGGGTCCATAATACATAGTCAGGGAGTCTATGATCTTCTAATATTGACAAAAGTTACTATGTTATCAAAGTTACTATGCCCTTAACTGATGTCAACTGGCATTTAATGATAACTTTAATAAATACAGATTCCACGGTTGGAAGGTTGGGAAGGAAAAGACTCTCTGGCTCAAATAAACACCCAAAATATTACTGGACCCATTTAAATAATGTGCCTATTTTATTAAACAGTTTATAAAATAAATCTATCCTCATGGGGTCCATGATTTTTTTTTTTAAAGTTAAAAGGGTCATAAAATAAAGGCAAAAAAGCAGCTTGTTACAGAACATCTGGAAAGACTTTCCTATGTCAGAAAACATAAAAGTTACATTTTTACAAGGCGCTGTTACAAGGCGCTGACAAGGCGACTGTTACAAGGCGCTGACACTGGAGACTCCTTCCATAATGGTTAAATAAAAATTTCCTTACAGAAAACATCACCATAATGTGAACTCACTGTTCACCACATAACTTCACCATAATCATCAATTACATAATTATTTCTTTAATTTGTGTATGAGTTGCATGTACCGCACAAGTCCTTGTTTTCGTTGCTGCTATAGAAACGTAGTGTATCAGAACATAGTAGCTGTCACAGCTACTATTACAGAAAATTAATCAACATCAATGAATCTTCTGACCAATCAGATGTGAGAATTCAGCAGTGCCGTGTGAAAGTCCAAGGTGAAATTTACTGGCAGACAAATTATTTAAATGTCAAATGTGTTGTTTGTTTAAATATTCAGCTGGACAGGTGTTACAGTGTGACAGACATGGCACCCTGGAGGTTGGGGATTTTTTTCTGCAGCGAAAATTTGCATCGTCTCCCCAAAGCCCTGAGAACCCTGACACAACCAAATAATCAAACATAGGAAAGAAATGCTTGAAGAGATTATAGATCAGAGCCGAGTCTAGAGGAATAACTGTTCCTATTAGAATAGATCTGTGGATAAATCCCTATATTCAGGTGATGTAATAGAATAGAAACTATAAGGATAACATTGTACAACTACACTTCAGAAGCCAAGCGTCTGAACGAACAAATATAGACATAATTTGATACGATAAATTATATTGCTAGAATCACGGCATGTCGTACTTGGCCCAGGCTGCCCCAGATCTTGGCCTGGATGGACGGGTACATCTGCTTCTCGTTGATGGTCATGGTGATGAGCTTGTCCAGGATGGCGGTGACCCGCTGGCGCTTGGCATCGTCGTTGTGCTTGCAGAAGCGGACCAGGTTGAGCAGCCAGGGAGTCATGTACTCTAGACAGAGGTGTTTCAACTCGATACCTGCACACAGCACAAAGAAATCTAAGAAACGTGTTTCAATTTCCTCAACAATCACAGCTACTGATATACAAGTCTGTTTTTAAAAGTGATACCAAAATCAGAGTTGAGAAAACTGATGGTAAATTACTATATTTCCTGGACTATATAGCCCATAATGTGCGTCATTCTGCTAACAGATTTTGCAAATTACATAGCAAAGCAGCGCAAATGTTATATCATTTGCACAATTTTTGTACAATTCTAATATTTTCATTGGTTAGTGCTTTTATATTAGCTGTGCTATGCCAGCAGTTGTGAGAACTTGCCTTACCATTAGTTTGGGGCTAGTTTTGAAAAGCTACTTATGAGTAAATGTTTCATCACTATAGATGGCTCCAAAGCTCCTGAATTATTAGTGCAAAAATGACTGTACAAAGTGAATCAATTTTTACACTTAAACAAAACAAAATTCAAAACTTCTTTGAAAGATTACTGACACCCTCAAACAACTTCTATAAGTAAATGCAAAAAACTTTATAAATAATTAATATTTTTAAATGTTTCTCAGCAAAAATCCTATTGCTCTAAATACTACTAGGTATGGAGCTTGGAAGCTCCACTACAAAAAGTATTTGAATATGAATATTGTGTATTTAAATTACATACACATAAAATGAAATAAAAATATAGTTTTTTCTGTGGTGTATTTAATAAATTTACATTTTTATCCATGCTTTTTCCTTTTTTAATTTGCTAAGGTTAAGATTTCAGACTTTAAAAATTCAGAATCCAAAATTTTGGGGATTTGTATTCAGGGTTCTGAACTTTAAAAATCTGAAATCTTACCCCTAGTAATTTCAAAACAAAGGGGAAAAATGGATAAAAATGTACATTTATTACATAATTAACAAATATATATTAAATTAAAAAATTATTTTAATTAATGTGTTGTGTAAATAATTCAAATATATGAAATTCTTATTCAAATACATTTTTTCAGCTTCAAAACTCCACAATTAAGTATCATCAAAATTTTCGGCCCAATACCTGGATGCCTCTGCCAGGAGGTTAAGACTTGTCTGTAGTAACTGTAGTAACAAATCAACAAAGAAACAGTGGGACACATAATGTATGTCTCAGTTTCTGGATTGAGGAGTGGTCCGAGATCCTCTACAGCCTCGTTAGACACACTGACCTTGTCAGAATTACAAAAAAAGAACAAAAGAAGAACACTGAGAGGCACTGACTGGACTTGCTGAAGCCGGAGATACACTCCTCGAGGAACTCCAGCGTGAGGTGGGGCTCATTGGCTGCCAGAGTCTTGCTGATGGAGACGATGAAGAGGGTGTTGTTGGCTGGGATGCACAGACCGGACGTCTCCAGCAGCTGGCCCTCGATCTTCAGGTTAAAGGTACAAGTTAAGGCGCACAGGAGATTATAGGCTGCTGACCTGCACACACAAGAGTGAGAGAAGAGTGGAAAATCAATACTCCATAAAAGTAAGTACAAGTCTTAGGTATCTGATTAACACACAAACTCAAAGCCACAAGTATCCCATAAACACTGCATTAAAGCTTTCACTGAGGGTAAATACTCATATACAAAACAAAGGAATAAAACAATTGGGACGTGATGTAATTGGAAAATAATCAACGACACAATGGTGTGACGTAGTGGTCTGAAGAGGAGTTACTGTTACTATCCTGAAGTTGATCATTTTCCAATTTCATATTATCAGTTACATTACAGCAGCTATAAACAGTCATTCCCTCAGCAGTCTCTCTTTTTTTCCTCTTTCTTGCAGTTAATAAAACAAAAAAAATGCAGCTTTTTGTGTTAAAGATTTCCTCATGCTGGAACAACTTAACAGCTGACACTGGAGACTCCTTCCATAAATGGTAAACATCTCCTTAGTTAGAACTTCACCATGTCATTGATCACACACACAAGTCCACGTGTAAGTTGTTACTATGGAAAAGATAAGGTATTAAAACGTAAAACTACTGTCAGAGCTGCTGTTATACAAGATTAATTAAGCAACACCTTCTGACCAATCAGAATCAAGAATTCAACAGCGCTATGGTATAAAGCACACATGGTACTTAATGAGTGTGCTAACTGTTAGTGACCTGAGACTAGGGTCAGAGCTGCCCAGGTTGAGGAGGGCGATGTTGAGGAGCGTCCCTGGCACGTCTTTGGGCCTAATCTTGGTGTGCTGTGGGATGGAGTCGGGCTGAGAGAGCTCCCAGCGTGTGCGGATGTGGATGATGGAGTGCACAATGGCCTCACACTCCTGGTGCATGAAGGTGAGCGGTGTGCCCTGGTTGGCGATGGTCAGCGTGAACTGGTTCTCGTCCACCAGGCAGATCTCCTCGATCTCCGAGGCGTAGTAGATATCATTGAGGAAGACAGACTGGCCCAAGACCCGTGTGCGATCTGCTGAGGTCACCTGCACAGCATTGGAGCCCACCTGAAGAGAGATGCAGAGAGAAACATGCATACTTTATATATCATGCTGAATTTTAAACACAATTTTCTATTAACTGTCACGTTAGGAGTAAAATAACAATGCATGCTGTTAGAGAAAAATAATCAATGATGCAGTGGTGTGACGCAGCCCAACATGAAAGCTACACTTAACAAAATATTTTAATCCTTTTTTACTATAGCAATTCACCAATGATTACAGTTTTATATTAATTAAAGAATGACACATCAGCTTTTATCTGTTTATAGTCACATTTAATGCTGTGGAAGTTCATGTCATCACTTTCACTATAGCAGCTACAGAAGCTTATTAACCCTTGCAGCCAGAATTACTATCTGAGCTGCTGTTATACAAAATTAAACCCAAAACACCTTTTGACCAATCAGAATCGAGCATTCAACAGCGCTGTGGTATAATTGTCTTTAAAATATCAAATCTTGTATAACATGCTTCAGAGGAAGAATTCTGCATTTTGGCAAAAAAACCGTTCTTGCTCCTCTCCAGCTCACCTTGATGGACACCTTGGTGTCCTTGTGGGCCAGTTTGAGAGCATTGTGAAACACCTTGAGATCCTCCTCCAGGCTCAGTGTGGCAGCCGGAAGCTTCTGCTGCTCCAGCTCGATGTGCTCAGCTAGCCTTGCTGGTGAGTCGATGAAAAGAAGCTTCTTGCTGCCCTTCAGGCCGGTGAGGAGCCTCTCGTGGTACTTCGTGTACTCCCGCACCCACGTGTTACAGTTGTAAATGTAGATGGCTGCTACGTTCTCGTAGGCGAACCCCGGGAAGACAACAAACCATTTGGAGAGGAAGTCAGTCTTAAAGCGGTTGCTGGGGCCGGCGTGGGTCAGGTCTACCACTATCTCATATGGTTTGGCGTAGTAGGGCTTGAGGGTGAGCAGCACATGGTAGATGAGCAAGTCTCCGTTAATCTGGCCAGTTTTGAACCTGAAGAGGAGAAAGCAGGGAAAACGTTCATCGTGATGACTAGGCTTAATAAGTTTGGAAAAATAAGGCAGGTTTTAGAAGAAGGGTTGAACGGGGAAAATATCTCTAAGCCCTTTTTTTTTTCCCTGATCAAATATCAACACAACAAGCAGCTATGCTATGGCTGATTTTCATATTTCATATAGATAATTGTGTCCCTGTGTCCCTGTACATGTAGTCACTCCAACTGTTTTTGAGCGAAGATCTTGTTTTGATCTTTTGCCCTTGGAACATCTTTGTACAGGGGTTAAGAAAGTAATTCCTTTAGTTTTTTACGGATATTTATATTATTAGGGATATTTTTAGATTTTTATACAAGGTAAAACTTCTCAGTTCTGTTTCCTGCTAGCCATAATAACCAACATGCTTATCAAGCTAGCTGGAGAAAGACAGTCTGAGGTTAAAAAAGCTGACAAGATTCCCCTGTAAAGCATTTAATTTTGTCACATTATAAAAAGATGGTCCAATTTCATTTCCCCTAACAGCTTGTTGGCTCAGTGCATCATCATCCTGTTTATGCTAATTCCGTATGCAAATATTGTTTCTTTTTACGGTAAATGGGCAATTTTCTAACAGAGGTGACTTCCCTAAAATAATGAAAGAGGAACATCTCAAGATTGAGGTGCATGATGCCTACAAATTATTTGCAGGTGCAAATATTTGGGGCACATCTAATTATCATTTGATAAACCTGCTCTAAAATTATACTCTAATGATTTACTCATAAACGCTTTCTAGCTAGAGAATTAAGCACTCTGCTCTTCATGTTAGAACGTGTGTAGGAAAATAAACCCCACCTCTATGTCACTGAGGTGCTACAGCGTCAGACATACCTTTCTTACTGTGACTAGACATTTAGAATTTAGATTTATGCTCTAACATATCTGTCATATGAATGAAGAAGAGAGCTCCTCCAGAGTGCATCCATTGTAATTCTGTTCATTTATACAAGTAGATTTTATTCCATCAAGTTCATCATATCCATCAAATTCTTACATTCCCTGTAATTATTGTTAAAATGAGCTCATTAACAGAAAAAAGCATTTTTTCCAACATCATCTTCAGCAGCTTAATTTATATAGGGCCTTCCCAAGGCCAGTGTCACTGAACAAATTATATAACAAGGATCACATAACATGAGACCCGAGTAACACTGAATCAGTTAGAGGGCAAAGTATGAGCCTTACCACACATGGCAAGCTCAAGCTATATGCAGATTTAAAAATATTTCCAATAAAACCACAGCAGAAGTGAAAAAGGGACAGGAAACGTGTCGCTTGTCGGTGCTATTCTGTGCAGCCCGAGCTATATCTCCTTATGCTTCATCACCAGCTGCTTCACAGTTCACACATTGACTTCATCCGATAACATCTCCCTGGTGGTCTTAAGAGGTCGCAAACAGCAGTCAAAGATTTAGAGGTAAGTAACAGCTCTTCATCTGTTACCTTAACCTACACCAGAGTTCGCTTTTTGGATTTAATTCTTTCAGTAGGATAAATGCTGAGGTGGGTGGTAATAAAATACAATTCATTTGCTGCTGTACTTGAGTCTGGTTATTATTTATTTATTTTAATCTGTGCTTTTTATTTCTTTCACCTAATAAACTTTTTAGTATCAAACAGCTTCAAGGAGTCTAAATTCCTGACAAATATGATGATAATGAGACCTAATATATACCACTATAAACTATCTATTTAATATATACTTTGTATTTATCACAGCACTTTGTATTTTGACTAGCTAAGCTATTTGACTGCTTAAAAATACAGCTGTTGGTAGTTACCCTTAGCTATTCAATCTTTTCCCATGTTTCTTGGTTTCTCGGTTCCTTGGTGAAAGAGGCACTAATTTACCAACAGTAAGTAAAATCAGATCAGGATGCGATTTGTAAATCTTTTTTGTACTTTAACATTTATTCCTTAGTCTATTTAAATGTTTATGCTTGAAGAATTTGAAGCTCTATTTCAACTTTTACCAGAAGAAGTATTTAGATTTAGTCATTTTCTAGCACTTTTACCTGAGTAAAGAATTTGGGTACTTCTTTCTCTGGTTAAATTAGATATATTATGTGACTTTACAAATTACATTAAAAGTTTTAATAAGGTAAATACAATTTTATTTCTTAATTTCATTGTAATTACAATTCAGTTGTGGATTTGGATAAATTAAAACTCAACAGATCAATATTCCGAAAGTTAGAGCTCATTAATTCACTAAAAGAATAAAAAATCTGTTGAGGATTATTAAGCTTACATCTTTACAATGTTATTGAATTCAGTAGGGATCAAGCACTGCTGCTCCGACACCTCGCCGTAAGAGTACTCGGAATCATCACAGAGTATTAAAACAGGATGTAAAAAGTAGAATGTAAAGCAGTGATTCACACTAAGGCTCCTGCGCCGCACATTTAGAAACATGAACACCATTGGAAAATCAAATTAACAAATATTTGCATTACTGAGTAGATTTTTGTAAGGAGTTGCTATTATATTATAGTCTATAAAAAAAGATAAACAGGTTACAGCCAAACTGTGAGACTTTTGGCTTGGTGAAAATGTTACATTCCAAAATGTCTTAGACCAACTACATAACTGTTTTCCCCAAATAGTAGAAATAGAATTTGCATATGAAAATGGCTCATTAAAAAAAGGAGGAAAAATAAATATTCATGTAAGTGTAGGGACCCGTCAGATGCTGCTGTGGCTGAATTCTGGCAGCCATTTTCATTTTTTTTCTATAACATACTTTGACTCAATCATATATATATATATATATATATAAAATATATATATGATTGAGTCAAAGTATGTATATATATATATGTATATATATATAATTTTGTAGAAATGATGTAGAATTTTTTTCTAACTTACTTACCTAGGCTTTCTATAAAGTTACATAGTACTTATATAATATAGATATATAAGGAGCATGTGGAACACAGAGGCTGAAAAAATGGCTGTTGGATATGAAACACTGATATGAGGATAGATATTTTCATGGTCAAATGTGTTTTTTTTAATTCTTTTTTACTGTGTTAAATTGAATGCTAAATAAATATAGTTGGTGTATCTTATTGGAGTTGGAAAAGAATCTTTAAATGCAAGTCTCTCATAACTTTTCTTGTGGTTGAGATAAATGCAAATGAGAAACATATTTCAGTTGAAGAAAACCTGTATATAGTAAATAGGAAAATAATTCAAAATTCCACTATATGAAGGGTTTTCCCAGGGCACCATTCATTTAGAAAACCCTTTTTCTCTAATTGTCTTACAGATACCTGACAGATTCCAAAATGTACCATTTTGTGTGCTTCATTCTGCTTGTGAGTCTGGAAGGACTAAAAGCAGAAAACATATCTTCAGTCACCACAAACGTATCTATGACCTTGACTACAAATGTTTCAACACAAGCGACATCGGCCACAACCTTAACTACGATGACAACCAATCCATTCAGCAGTACCAAACAAGGGTCAGATCAGTCCACTGAGCAGAGTCACCAAGCAGGCTGCCTATTCAACCTCGAGGACAAAAAGGAAATGGCACTATGGTTGATAATTGCATCCCTCTTGCTAACCTGCCTTTTGTTGCTGGTGATCATTATGTGCCTGGCCTGCAAACGCTGCCAAGGCACCAAGAAGGACCAGCTGGTCGTGATGAAATCGTCCACAACCAGGAGAAACAGTGTAAATGGCGGGCTTTCTGAAACTGATATAATGTTGAAGGACTGCAGCTCAGTGAAAGTGGAGATTGAGACAAATCCAGATGAGCCACAGGAGACAGAGGAGGTGGTCGAAGCAGCTGCCGAAGTCGGAAACCAGGTCTCCACCGAAGAGAACAAAAATTCAACCAATGACACCAGTGAGACCGCACCCACCCAAAAAGTCGACCAATCTGGCGAAACAGATCTGAAGATGGAAGATTTGGAAAAGGCAGAATAGAAATCATCCTGGCATCACCAAAACAACACAAGCAGCTCTGACTGCCAGTGGAATCAAATTCAAAGCCAAATTCTGTGTATGTGTGTAGTTTTGCTTTTGTTTATGGGCAACCAATTTATCAGAGCTTTGTGCCGAATTTAGAGATGACTTAACGTAATTGCTAATGTAATTGAATAATGTATTGCTTATGAAAATGATAAATGACTCAACCAAATCACTGTTGAAAATTCCACGTTCTATTGCGAGTTGTAATGCATAGAGTCAATAAAAAGTGTTGAATATTTAGCTGTGGCAAGCTCAACTGTATACTGACACTCAACAATGTGATTTTTTTTTCCAAGTGCTTTTGAAAGTCAAGAAATGGATACATAAATACATCTCAAAATGCCTTGTCTCTTTTTAATCTGGTTCTGTAATCTGGGCAAAAATGATGATGAATATGTTATCTATGATGAAGCAACTTTCATTAAAAGCTCCAAATGCAGAGATGTCACTCCAAATTTGAATAATGCCACTGTCTAGATTTGGCAAGCTACAGTGTCAGGAGTCAGTGTCAGAAGTAGGCACACTCGTTCAGCAAAGGTACTTTAACCGACAGTGTATTCTGTCTGATGGATTTTCCGCAGCTTCTCCAGTCCAGTTATGTTCAGTTTTCTTTCTACTTTTCAAGGTGTTTGATTGTATTGCAATGAGTTAACCTATTAGTTGTGATGTGCATTAGCAATGCTAATAAGGTAAAATAAAGTAATGTCTAAAGACAACAGATTTAGAAACTCAGTGTCTGTAGTCTTGAATTTTGACAACAGGAAATTCACATGCTTTCTAAATATTTTCTGAATTTCCATACTTTTCCAGATCAATATAAGAAACTTGAACATGACCTGGATAGCCTTCATACACTTAAAAGAATGTCCCTATTTCCCATAAATTTGGTGTGTGAGCAGGTCACTGTGGCCACAACAGAAAAAAACATGCACTTGTATTTGTGGGGTATTTCTATTCACCTGCAGTACAATACCTCACAATCCTTAACCTTTACTCTAAACTAAAAGGTACTTATTTGTCTCTTGTATTGTAGCCAAAAAAAAAACTGTATTATTATGAGGATATTTGGTCCCAACAAAGAGCTCCACACTCACCCATACAAACAGAGAAGGGATTGGATTAGTAGGCAGAGGACGTGGCACTGCTGGGCTGCACGGAAGAGCTCTTAAAGAATTCCGCTTTTCTAAAAGAACAGCCGTCAGGAGACAAAGTACCAATAAAAGGCCATTCAAAACTTCCGTCCTGGGTTGTTCCTTTCTCTACTACATACATACACATGCAGGCACATTTCCTTTCGTACGTTTACCTGCCTGCCAGCATAAGAATGTGAGGGGACTGCAAATAACCAGTAAGCTATAACTGTGCATAGAAATCATGTTTGTTCTGTTCCATTTAAACAAACGTGAGTTTACTGATTGCTACAAAAAGGGTGTAAAGGATTTCCAATTCAAATTTCCAATTCAAACAGCGATTCAAAACAGGGCACTGGTCAAAAGTTGGGAGGTGATGGTGACTGAATGGAGCCGGGCATCTCTGGTGAAATCTTGATTCTACTTGGTCAAAAGGTGTTGATTAATGTTCTATAACAGCAGCTCTGAGAGTAGGGCCGGCTGCAAGGCAAATGACAGGAAAATAACATTGTGCTCTAATTCTAATACATTATCATTTCTACAGTAATGCTAACTCACCGGGACTTGTTTGTCAAACGTTTTCATAATTTAAGGAAGGAGTCTCCAGTGTCAATTCAGCTTCAGGAAAGAGGAGTTATCAGTAATAGGACAGGCTGCACTTTTGTCTTATTACCTTCAAGAGAAAGAAAAAAGAGAGACTGTTTTATATCTATAACGTAAGTGATAACCGGAACTAACTTGTTTTGTGGATGTAATTATAAACAGATAAAAACTACACGTCAGTTGAGAGCATCGCAAGACTTTTTTTGTCAAAGGTTAGGTATAACAAAATTCCTAGAGCTGCCCTGTATGCACAGAGAACAAATAAACCTCCATCACGTTAAAGAAGTAGAGGTCGAAGCAAATAACTTAGGGGAGATGTGATGTGGGAGGATCTTAAAGTAGAAACAATGAAGTCAGCAATTTCTCTGCCTCTCCACCAGCATGCAAGCAGGGGCAACTCTGCACTTCTCTCTCCTTCTGCAACGCCCACCCTCCACTCCTCTTCCACTCTTCCAAACTCACACACACATACGCACACATCTTTCCGCTCCACTGACAGCACGAGTTCGGACTCTGTTGTTGCTGCATTGGATCAGCGCAGGTGCCTGTACATCCTCTCACTGCACCACTGTGCCCAAGAACTGGAATTATCTTTTCTAAGACAAGACGGGAACAAAATAACAGCTGCAGTTTATAGTCTTGTAAAAGGAGGACAAAAGGGGGAGGGAAAGCAACTGGAGGGGCGAAGAAATGACAGGCGAGAGATGAAGAGAAGGTGAGTGATTCACAATGCAGTAGTATCCCAGATGAGGTACAGTAGAGCAATGCATCATCAATAACTTTGTCGGTCAGCAATCTAACATGCAAAGCCAACATTTTCCCTAATCATTCTTTTGGACAGCTTACTACAGCAGGGATCTGCTCTCCAGCAATCAATAGCATATGCTGTGAAGTAATTCCTCTGACCAGTTAACATTCATTACATTGGCTGCCACAAATGAAATCGCCAAATTTTAGTTAAATGCAGTACTAAGAGGATCAGTGATGCTGCAGTAGAACCCACATCATCCACCATGAGCATCAAGCATTATTAGCTCAATTTGTCTTTGTGTTGTTATAAAGAGCAAGTCACCCAGTTTGCTGCAACTCGTTCACCAGTGTACATACTGGATCATGTCCCAAAATGCAGCTATTGCAAACACTAGTGCTTCCTCGGGCTCCACTGATGAACAAAATCAAATTTTTAACCTCTCTAAAACAAAAAGTAAGAATACCTTTGAATGGGGTGGATGGCAGTCAAAATTTTGTCAAGAACTGCTGGATTTTTGAAGGATCCAGTGTGCAGAGGTGGCAGCGTTGCTAACAAGCAAGCTGAGAAAAAAAACACACGTTGGACTAGATAGCAAATTATTTCCCCAGATGTGCACCAAACAACACCAACCAAAAATACCACAGTCCCAACTTTTTGGTTTCTACTGGCTCACAAGATTCATAAATTCACAGGTCACAAGACCTAGATACATAAATTCACACATCAAAGTTTACCTAGTTTGGTTCACTGCATTTAGCTGAAAAAAAGTGTAGTTTTCAGATGGTTCCAGTAAGAAAACATTTACAAAAAATTTAAATGTTAAAACTAAACTGTAGATATTGCCAGCTCTTTAGTGTGTATTTGTAACCATTCACTACTCAAAAGTGATCCAACCATCATCAGGATGGTAGCTGAAAATGGCTTTTGGTAAAACGTGCAAGGAGGCTGATTGTGAAACTGTGCAGATGGTACACAAACTACAAAGCATATACCAACAATGGGTCAATTCACTGTCTCCCACAGGTGTGCACTGAAGATGCGTGAAGCTGCTCCACTGTCCTGTATGCTGCTGCTGCTGCTTTTGGCCAGGTGCGTCAATGCAGCATGTCCCTCGGTATGTTCCTGTAGTGAAAGCGACAGAGAGGTGGACTGCTCCTGGAGAGGACTGAGAACGCTCCCCAGTGGCTTCCAGCTCAACATCCACTCTCTCAACCTGTCCCACAACCGTCTGGCTGACCTGGACCATGTCCTGGCCCCCTACACCCACCTCCGCACCTTGGATGTCTCTCACAACCGACTTTCCCGCATGCCTGCCTTGTTGCCCCGCTCACTGTGGGAGATTTACGCCTCAGGCAACCGTATCCGCCTTCTGGAAAAGAACGACACAGCATACCACTGGAATCTGCGTCTACTGGATTTGTCTGCAAACAGGCTGGAGCGTGTTGTGTTCATCAACAATACGCTACCCAGCCTGAAGGCTCTCAACCTTAGCTGCAACAAGTTCTGGACTGTGCCTACTAACATGCCCCGAAACTTGGAGATGGTAGATCTGTCGCACAACACGTTGGTACAGAT
Organism: Pangasianodon gigas; assembly: GCA_022758105.1. Taxonomy (NCBI): domain Eukaryota; kingdom Metazoa; phylum Chordata; class Actinopteri; order Siluriformes; family Pangasiidae; genus Pangasianodon; species Pangasianodon gigas. Next base: position 3,441,509 of record CM040470.1, read on the forward strand.
CCTGCCTGGGTCGCTAGACCGCCTACCCAGGCTATCACACTTCTACCTACATGCCAATCGCTTTTCCACAGTGTGTGAAGGTGCCTTTGAGAAACTTCATGGATTAAGACTTATCACACTAGGAGACAACCCTTGGGCCTGCGAAGACGACTTCAACATCAAGTATCTGCTGGACTGGGCCAGACACACTTCAGCCAGTGTGCTGGGTTGCCTGTGCCACACAGGGTCAATCTGTGGAGACGCTCAGCTTGCAAGGGTGACATCAGGGTGGTACTTTGCCTCCTACACACTTGCTCCACATGGTAGAGTGGGATGGGAGTTCAATCGTCTCCTGTCTGGTGTGACCATTCATTACAGGTCTGAAGAAGTGCTCACTGGCACTCAGTACACCAGGAAAGCTCCAAAACACTCCAGTCATCCAGATAACAATGAGGAATCTTTTGGGCATGGTTTTCTTTTGACCTCCACAGAAAGCCTTTCTGCTACAAGCCTGCATATCCCGACAGATATGCCAGTCACCGAGGATCTCCTCACTACCGGTGGAGTCTCCACTTCAAGCACACGCAGGACAACCACTCTTCGCACTAGGAGTGTCAGAAGAACCAATCAGAAGCTGGGCAGAAATGCAAGTCCACAAAACATAGCACGGTCTATGTTCACAGTCTCGCTAAGTGTGCTCTTTCTGATAATTACTGACCATGTCATGTGAGACACCTCTATAGCTTTGCTTCCATCATGATCTCTGTAAAAGTTCCAAAAACATACCTGATCGCATTGCATTTTCAATAATCTCCATGCTCTGTAACTGCTCCTGACTTCAATTCTATTAATCTTACAAATGAACTGTTTGTATATTATTTATTTGAAAATGAAAAGTAAGATTATGTAAATCACAGTGACAACATAAATTTTTGATTTGAAATCTTATAGCACATAGTTTCAGCATTAGGTTTAATCCATGTCGGGAAAACTGACCTGCATTTACAAATGGAGAAGATTCTGTACCAAACAGAATAGAGACCACACCGGGGAAAATCATGAAATGCAATACAGACAGTAAAGATTTACATGTGTAACATGAGGACAAGGTTCACTTCATCTTTATCTTTTTAGTGAAAAAGTTTAGGGTGTAGGTTTTTAAAGAATTAAACCCTGAATTCCCCCATCAACAGTGTGTTGCAGCCATGTCATACTGATATGCAATCACTGTCCAATCACAGCAATAAGCTTAATTGAAAGTATAATTTCCCTGGAGGCGTATTCCTCTTGTGAAGGAACGCCGGTTATAGGCTCATTGTTTCTTCACTGAAACCTTAAACATTTAAATTCTTCAGAATTACTATTTAAACATGATAAAAGTAAATATTTTGCTTTTCAGTGTGGCACACATACTGTTTTTTTATTGCATTTCACTTTTTCACAGTGTGGTTGATTATCAATCTGGCATAAAATCGTCTCCATAGTTACACTCTGCTACAAATAATTAAAAAAAAACATGGTATCTCGGTTGCTAACTAGAACTTTGCTTATCTGAGATTTCTCTGATAATGACTTGCACATTGATGTAGTTTACCGGCACAGCTGCGTTGGTTGTATAGGTGTTGAAGATTAAATGAAGCTTGTTTTTAAATTTGTGACACCGGAGATTTGTGTGCTTATTTAAAAAAACATATCACTTTTTTCTAATCCAAAAATGGGTGCGTATCCCGACCAAGACGTGGCAGATTCATGGGAAAAACAAAAACCAGGCCCTCGATTTAAAAGTAAAATGTTCGTGTATCTTCCAGTTCCACTTTCCACAGAAGCACCAGCAGGGGGAGGAAGAAACCCAAATTAGTGTACTTCTGATGAGCCAATGGGTTGAACAAGGTCACCTCTGAATGGTGTGTTATTCTTATTGATTTTAGCTGTATACAGTATTATACCATGATGTTTACAAAACCTTCCATAGACTACAATTACATAGTTATGTTCTTTAGCTTTTGTGGGGGAAAAACCTCCCTCTGAAGCACTCATCATGAAGTTCCTCACAGTAGAATGGATAATACATAAAAGCCAGAGATAAATCAGCTTTCTGCGCAGCAAATAAGCAACTTTCATAACACCCTGCAGTGTGGCCACTGGTGACTTAAGTACGTGGGCAAAGTTGTTTGTGCTCATAGTTTGGCTACACACCTGCTTATGACGATTTTCTGGGTTCTTCACTCAGACTATGCAAATCTCCTGCATGTCGTTCACACCTCCAAGGTTGCTAGATTTTTCTTGAGTAGACACACACACTTGGCTTTTAAACCCGGAAAAAAAAAACAGGGACAGAAAAGCGATCTGAAGGAAATAGCATGTGTCTTTGCTGTCAAATGTAATAAAAAATTGAAAGACTAACAAAATGATATATCATTTTGAAGATGGCAAGCATTAAAAATAAATCCACACGAATAGTCCTACTTAGTCTTAGTCATTAATTACATTAATCAATCATTGTAAAATTCACATCATTATTCAGCAGTTTATAAAATAGCACTTGATCCAACACATCCTATTATTTCATTTAATTTTTTTCATATCCCGTGCCAACAGTTGCTGCTAACTGATGAAAAAAAAATGACTATACTATAAGCTAGCCTCTAAAAATGCAGGTGTTCAAGAGATATTAAGAGTATGCAAAAAATAAATAAATTAAATGAAATAAATAAATAAATAAATATAAAAAAATTAAAATTTTCTTTTCACATAAAGATCTTCACTATAAGACATCTTCAAACTAATCAATCAAACCAAGTTACTTATTCTAAACCTAAAATAAGTTAATCTTATAAGTTAAGATAACTTTCAAGAGGTTTTAAGACCTACTTAATTTTAGGTGCCATCACATTTTAGATGCCACCACATCTCCAAATGCAAAACAAAAACAAAGCTTTAATCAAATGAAACTCTGCTCTGGCTCAACTAGTTAAGTGCAAAGCAAAGCGGAGCATCTGCGTCATGTGTCGTGATGTCAGTCTGGCTATAAAATGCCACACAACAGCAAAGATAACACAGAACAGAAAGTGACACTCCAAGACTTTCATCTGCCTTAACCTCATCAACTGCTGCATAACAGGTGAGTGATCTACATCCTACAGTCATACTTTACAACCTTATAACTGCCGAATTCTAAAGTACTAACTTATTGCAATTGGGTTTCAACAAAAGAGGATCAGGATGTTAAAAAGATGCACTTACATTTCATTTAAAGATCTGGATTAAGACAGAAAACACAAAAAAGGTTTCAAAACAAACATAAACATAGGCTGCCTTTTCTGAAGTTCTGAAACTTTAAGAATAATCAATTATTCAGAAACCTTCACAAGCCAAATGTTTTGCTTGTGTTAATCAATCTATAGTTTAAAGTACACACACACAATATTTATGAACGATCATTTCATTAGAGAAACTTTGATCATGCAAATTTAGCACAGGTGCATCGAGTACGTTGTGAAAAATTGTAAAATAAATTTGCTGGAGCTTGTAAAGACATATTTATATGTAGAAAAAATAAAGAAGAAAAAGAAGAATAAAGAAATCTACTGTAGGAGAATTGCATATATGTACCATCAGCTCCAAAATTATTGGCACCCTTCATGAAAACTGTATATTTTAGCATTTTTTGTCACTCTAATTATAATCAATCAATCTAATTATACAAACCATATTTTTATGTTTTATAGACATTTCTTTTAATGTTTTTATGTGCCTTTAAAAAAAAAACTCACTCATTTAGCTCACATGCAGGTTTTCCATTAGGATCTGAAAGCGAGCTGTTAAAAGGCTCCAGAAAAAATGCTGTTTTCTTATTTATCTTTTATTCTATACCATTATGTCTATTAATTAAACTTTAATAAAACATAAGAAAATGAACATGCTCAAAAATAGGTTGAGTGCAAAATTATTGGCACCCCACAATTACTATATCTAGCCTCCACTTGACAAAATGGCAGCGCTGAGCCTCTTCCTGTAGTGTCTAAAGAAGTTGGAGACACTTGTAGAAGATCTTGGACACTCAACTTATTTAAGATCATTAATAAGATCATTTATGATTTAAGATCATTCATATTCTTAGGTGTGTACATGTGGATGACTCTCTACAAATCACACAGGTTTTTAATAAGGTTCAAATCCAGTCACTGGAATTTTGTAAAGGCCGTCTCTGGTTTATTTTATTTTTCTGTGTTAAATTCAATGTGTGTTTAGAGGCATTATCTTCTTGAAGGATCCATCTACAAACAAAGTAAACAGGCTTTGGGCTAAATATTAGTACTTATTTTTTTAAATACTAGTGAGATTTATAATGCCAATTCATAATCAGCCTTCACAAGAGCCTCTGGGCCACCTAAAGACAGAAAAGCATGATCCACCAATTATTTAACATTTTACATAAAGTTTTTTTTTTTTTTTTCCCCCGTACTGTAGATCCAATGATGCTCAGTGGAATTAAGGTGCTGCATTTTGTAGGGTTTCTTTTGTGCAAATGTTCTAAAAAATCTTGTTCTTACAGAGGACGCCTTTAAAAGTTGCTTTTGAAAATTGCATGAAGGCAATATGCTCAGACATTTATATTCCAGAAAATGTTAAACCGTTCCTTTTTTAAAATAGTTCATTACTGCCCTGAAAGCTATTTTCAGCTGCTTATGTATTTTAATATCCATTTCTTGGCTTATGCAGACAACCATCCATGGCTTTTTTTCTGTTATTTTCCCCATGGTGATGGATGATAAAGGGACTTTATATGTACACAACTTCTTTTTTTTTTTTCACTGCTTATTTATACAATGACAGACAATATAGTCAGAGGTGACAATAGAGTTAGTTTGAGTAAAACATTTATATTTTGTGTAAATGTAAATGCTCTACTGTTGCTGGTGTAGAATGTTGGTTACATTATTGTGTGCAATGTTTATTTTAAATTTTTAACTATAATTAATTAAAACTCCAATAATTCTGGAGCTGACAGTATCTGCAACCTATACCACATTTTGTATATTAACCATAACATCAATCTTTATCATTAATAACACCCTGTGTGATCGCATGGAAAAATTCCGCCATGGCCTCCTACTCGCAAGTTCTTGATTTCTCCTGGAATAGCTGAAAACTACAAATGATACTGAATGCTACTGCCATTTTTTAAGCAGCTTGATACAATAACAGTATCTAACAGAGTGTCTGCATGTGTACAAAAATAGCTAGGTCTACCTAATAATATAGTCATTTTTTAAAAAATTATTTTACAACAAATAACAAAGTAACAAGGGTAAAAGAAAAAAAAACAAGAAAAAGGGCTGAAGGGCTGAATTTCGGTTTATTCAGTCTGATGATATACACTGATCGTCCCCCCCCACAAACTTCGTTCTTGTACTGTTATGAATGTTACAATTATGTTTCTCCATAATCCAATCACTACCTGAAATCAGTGCTCTAAGTCTTTGTTTTTCATTCTACAGGTCTGAAGGAACAACGAGATGGGGCTCAGCGTGGCCACGTTTCTACTGCTTTTGCCTGTAATGTGCAGCATTTTTGGGGGGGTTGAAATGCAGAACAAGCCCACCAACAGCACCAACAGCACCAACAGCACCATTCAGTCCTCCGACACCACCAGGGCATTCACGACCACTCTCAGCATCACCACTTCCAACTTGCAGAGCAGCTCTCAAACAAGCTCTGGATCAGGCTACGGATCAGGCTATGGAGGTACAACCACCAGTGGGGCTCTGTCCACCAGCTTCCCCTCCTCAGGTGGAAAAGTTCTGCTCCTTTTCACTGTGTCGATCATCTTCTCCATGGCATTGCTGATGAAGTAGCAGACACAAACCAGCTATCTTTCCCACCGGCTCAGCAGCTAATGAATGCTCCAAACACTCAGATCACCTAATAATAATCTAATAACCGAGTAGATTGGGTTGATGGAATCCTTTTTTGTTTCTTTCTAAATTATAACATCATACAATATAGGCTTATCACTTTCTGTTTTTCTGTAACAGCAATTAATTATATCATTGACATACTACTTGTACTTGTATGAACTTTTGACTTTCAATTTCAAAACAACACCAATGATCCTTCTTTTCTGCTCAAGGGACACAAGGGCTGTAAATAACCAAAGCAACTTTCTATGGTGCATGAAAACGAGATGGTTCATCTCAAGGGGTTTATCTTAAAGAATAAATCTGTATCTATTGCTAGTCAACTGGAAAAACATTAACAGGTCTACAGAACATCTAAAAGACAACTACCATGATGTAAATTGATGTAGATGGTTTTAAGGGTCATGTAGATTAAATACTTTCTGTACAATTATCCTAATGGAAATCTGTTTGCTTATTTCAAAAGAATGTATCACTTCTATACATTAAACTTCAGGTTAAAGGTGTATGTATATTGACCAAAATCTGGTTTAATCAAACACCTGAAGCACTGAGAGAAAGTGGTCAACGTGTGGTAAGATCCCAAGTCCATCTGTAAAAGTATCTAAAGCACCAGAAGGGGGAGGAAGAGATCCAGCTAGATTTCTGAACTGCTGATGAGTAAACATCATGAACAAGTGGCTCATCTGCATAGCATGTGATTTTTTTAAATTACATTTTTGGAACAGAACTGATTATTACTTTCATTTGTTTAAGAGTCTAAACAAGACCTCATTACCTCATCTAGAGATAATCAATAAAAAAAATTTAAATTATTAGAAATAACCCTGAAAATGTCCCTTATAGGGTCTGTGGGAACTGTTAGGTTCTGTGACACAGCCTATAAAAAAAAAAAACTAGGTTAATTTAAACAACAATGTTTGTTTAAACTTTTTTACACTAGGGATTTTTTAAGTATTCTTGCCGACAACCAGAAACACAATCTGTGACTAAATTTTCTATGCATACATCAATATTGTCTATATAACTATAGACGTTTTTACTCAAAATTTTTATGAATCATGATGCACAGCACAACGTTCACAATGTTTATCCATTTCTTTCATTTTAAGCCAACCAAAATGATCTTCAAATGCAAAACCAAAACTCTAATCAAATGAAAGTGTGTTGTTACCCATGTGCAAAACAAAGTGTTTGCGTCATTGGCATGACGTCAGTCTCGTTATAAAGCACCGGGAAGACAGTCCACATAGACAGAAGGCAACACATCTTTTGTTTTTGGTGTAACAGGTGAGCAACTAACATCACACAACATTACAATACTGATAATAATGGAATAAATATTGAATTTTAAACTACCTATTTACAATAAGCTAAATTCGGGAAAAATGTGTCACTAAATAATGATTATAATGACAGATGGGACTGTTGTGCTTACAAGATTTTCATTAAGAGAGTAGCACTAAAGGCATTAAAGGCTGCAGCATTTTGAAAAAAAAAAAAAAAAAACTGTACTGAAATGCAACTAAAGTAGTTCTGTGCTCTAACATCACCTGACGTAACTTCTATATCTTTGTGTATATAAAAATAAAATAATAAAATTTAATAAAAAAAATAAAATAAAATAAA
>CM040470.1:3454636-3469789 GCA_022758105.1 Pangasianodon gigas
AAAAAAAAAAAAAAAAAAAACTTCTTTCAAAAATGTACATGTATCTCTAACTAGAGATAAGAATGATCATGTAGAATATCATGAATGACAGCCTTCTAGAAACAGATATTTGTTTCTGAATATGATTTGGAGGAAAAATAGCTAGAGGTTATGTGTATGATTAAATAGGGTTTATACGATTAATAAAGGAAATTGACATGTATATCATAATGACACAAACTGACATGTCAGGAAATGAGCTTTCTGGGATATACGACATGGCGTCAGTGATGTGGGCGGGGCTTAGAGCCTTCAAAGTTTCAGATGATGTGGCCGTTGTGAGTGGACTAATACAGTGAAATGAACTTCATTTTTCTGTTGAGTTTTCATATTTTGTTGCTACAGTTTAAGAGAAGATGTGTTGTAGATGCAATTTATCCAAAAATCTGAAAATCTGACTACAAATTTCTACACGTGGTGTCTTAACCAATCTAAAAGTTTTAACTGAGTAAAGTAACTGCCGGATAGTGAGGCTTTCTAAATGTTCCATTATTTAGACATAAAACCACTTCTTTACATCATGGCTAGTTAGAAAACGCAGGCAGAAGTAGTTTGTGAAATACCATTTGTTTGTCAGACCTCAAGTAAAAGGCAGTCCAAGGCCGCATCTGAATAACAAATACTGACGGCCAAAATAGCCTAAATTGGAGCTCGTGGCTTTAGCTAATCGTCTATGCTGATGCTGCGTTTGCATTCACATTTACATCTGTGTGAGGAGCCTCAGAACACTGTGACCCAAACTCCCAAAGCTGAAATTACAAAGACGTGAGCTCATCAGCACATATAAGCGACTTAACACATTAACACATAACTCGTACTCTAAACCACGTCTGAGCGGATATAAACTTGTGAAGCACCTGTTGCTGGAGAGGTACTGGCCAATCTTCTCCTGGTTGTTCCACAGCAGCCGGTGCAGAGCTAGCACATTGCCGTCACTGATGAACGAGAGGCTGTGGTTCACCGAGTCGCTGGCAGGGCAGTCAGACGCAATGTCCAAGAAAAATCTGATTTAAAAAAAACACACACAGCTTTCTTAGAAGCAGTTATATTTAATAGACATATGTTTCCTTAAACATGGACCTAGCTGTAACTATATATATCTCAGTTTCAATTTGGCTATAAATTTACATTTTGATAAGAACTTTGATAAGAAAAAAACCTCACAAACTATTTCAACTTGGTCAGAAAGCAGTTAAAGTCCAGCTCTGGATTGTTTCAACCCATGATGTAATATAAAAATGCACTGTGTGAACTCATGGAAATATATAAATTCAATGTATATATAGTTTTAATGCTTCCAGAAGCCTGTAAAAAAGGAATGAAACACTTGAGGGAATGCTGTTAAAGGAAAATAATCAATAACAGAGTTGTGTGAGGCAACGCCATAAATGGTGAATAAACGTTTTCTCCTCACAGAATATTTTTAAAATTTCATACTTTAAATATGTCTCCTGCTCCAGAGCTCAGAAATACTTTACTATGTATCAGCTGAAGTGTTTGGAGGAGTGCTGGCGTACTTTCTGGCTGCTTCGAAATTGCTCTTCACGTAGTCGTTGAAAGGTCTCATGTGCTCCTCCTTTGTGAACAGCACGTGGTTGGCGATGCTCTGCAGAATCTGAACAGATAACAAAGTTGGGAAAGAAGATGCGTCCTAAGAACACTGCTGTCGTATTGTTAGGGCTGTAATGCAACTACAATGCCAATCAAAAGTTTTTGAACCCTCTGTATTAAACAGACTTGGTTAATTTCACAAAACGGTTTCAGCTACAATACTGTAGAATTAGAAAATCTAAAAATAAGCATAAGGTAGTGGAATAAATAAACATGCAGATACGGTGAGAAGGATCCACGGTCAAGTGGCTGTTGATGGTAATATTTTATAGCAAAATACTAGGTCATATGGTCACCACATGACTGTGACTTTATGGTAAAGATCCTGGAAGGAGTTCAGGTGTATAAACGCCGCCCCTACCGGTTAGGAGAGGTGAAATAGAATTGTAGCCATCATGTCTGTCTGCTGATTAGTGTTCTCATACCTTGGACATGAGTTTGAGTCCTCGCTCTATTCTCAGAGGAGGCTTCTTATCCAGGATCCCTGTCTCATACGGGGAGACGATGGCTGGGTTGATGAAACGCAGGAACATGGCGCTGCCCACGGCACCGATGCTGTTCTGAGGGAAACGCTGACTCACCACCTGACACGGAGAGAAATCAGACATGAGAAAACACTTAACGAATAATCAATGCCCAATTTGGACCCTGCACAAGTAGAGTCTGACTAAGATAAGCCTTGAATCTACAGCTTGTACAGAAGTTGTCAGCAAGTAAATAAATAAATAAATAAATAAATAAATAACGTAATCAATTAATTAATAAAATAACATTCACTGAGGTGAACCAAAGAATTCACAAATAAATAAATTAAATAAATAAATAAATAAAATTAAATAAATACATAAATGTATAATAAAGTGAGCAGGTAATCAAACAAATAAAATAAACTTAATTGAGGTGAGCTCAATGAGAAGAATTGAGATCTCAGATAGATAGATAGATAGATAGATAGATAGATATACAGACAGATAGATAGATAACATCATAAAGTAAGCAGGAAAGTAAACCAACAAATCTCTTTATTTATTTAGTATTTTTAATTCATTTATATTTATAATAAATAAATAAATAATAAAAATGCAAATAAATAAATATTTATAATTTATTTATATTTCCCTAAAAAATAAAATAAAATAAAACACTATTAGCCATGGATTTTAATGGTGTTTTAATGCAAGCAATAACCATTAGCACTTATTAGGAATGTTTTGTTAGTTAGTTAGTTAGTTAGTTAGTTAAGAAATAAGGAAAGCAAGATGGTTAAAGTCAACTGGCTACATAGATGGAAGCACTTTTAAACTCTTTATTAGAAGGGTCCAGGCACCAAGAGGAAATCATGAGTGCTAGCAGGGTGGGAACATCAGTCCTCAAAAAGACTACGTTACCCATAATGCCATTATTCCATGGAAACAGGTGAGCCTATGCAAATAGGGCCTTTGAGAACGCACTCTACATTAAACTTTAGAAGAAGCATGCCTCCAGGTAAACAAGGTTAGTTTAGTCACCCAGGAGAGATGAGATGCTTTTATTTCATAAAAGAGAAGCAGCAGTAAGGAGTGATCTCACTGAACTTACTGATTTTTTACTTTCCTTTTTCTCTTTAACTGTGGCTTTATTCAGTAGAGAGTAGCAAGTAGCCTACAGGATACAAAAATGACACAACCAGGTCACAGCTAACACACACTAACACCCAGCACACAAACACATGTCAAATACGTGTCTGAAATAAGCCTCACAACACAGTGCACAGGACACTGGAGGTCAGAGACTGCTTTATGAGTCGGGAGGGCTGGGGTTCACCTGGAACAGGCAGTGACACACACTCCTCAGCTGTGGTGGGAATTCACTCGAGGAGTTAATGATGGCCAGGAAGAAGCGGTTCGTCATGGCCAGCAGGTTGCGCTGGTTTTCCTCCAACACTTCATTGTGGTCCAGTCTAAGAAAAAGAAATTGCATTATGTGTCAGTTTTAACCACCAAAAATGAAAAAATGGTGAGTGATAATATGACAAAAACATATCATATCACGATTGATACACAATATGTATGACGATATACAGGTTTGCTCTCGAGCTGCCAGCAATACAGTAGAAAGGCATTAAAAAATCTAAATTAGTTTATTATTAATAAACAGAGGTATAATAAAAAAAAAAAAATTTCTTTTAAAAAAAATTACATTTGAACTAACATGGAAAAAGTGAAAAAAAATTAAATTTACTTTTTTTTACAATTTTAAACAGTCAGTTTAAAAAAAATTATAGAAAAGATATTACTATATGCATATCGCTGAAAAATATATTGCAAGATAATAGATATTACATCATCATATCGCCCAGCCCTAAATATAGCTATATTACAATTATACATCATTAACTAACGAAACCAGGGGTCATTAGCTACATTTACACAGAGACTAATCATCTGTTAACCAGAAAAATAACCTCAGTGTTGCAAAGCCTTGAATACAGTTATAGATGGGTGCATAAGTTTGCACCCCCATGGCTTTCTTTCTTTATTATTGTGTAAGAGATGTTAATATTAACTAAATAGATGTAATAGTGTTATGTGATAGGCTGGTACTTCTTTACGAGCTCTGTCTACTATCAGTCTACTGAAGTACATGTGTATGGATGTATGGAGTATGGAAGGGTTAAATGCTCCAGGTTTTCCACCTCAGTGCTGCCACCTTTTGCTACTTCAGAGATTCATCTGAAAGCTACAGAATTTTTGTACACTGGGCTTATGCTTAAGTGTGGAAGTAAATTTCCTAAGGACGTCTAAAAATTTTTTTTGCACTTAAGACTAAAATTCTAGCGGGGATGTCAGGGAAAACCGTGAGAGCGGATGTATGGGCTATGGAAGTGGCGTGAATCTTACAGCTAAACCAGATCTAAAAGCTGCTCTGATGATAAGAACAAACCTTTTTTGTCTTCAGTATGCAAAATTTTGCACTTGACTGTGTGCAAAATTGGGTTATTTGCATACGTTTCATGTTTGTGTGCATTTGCCTCACAATGCACACCTCCTGAGGAAAGGAAATCAAAGCTCACGCAGTTCATGTTTCTTATTTTACAATACTGTAATGGATTTTTAGAAAATGGCGGACATTTGCTGCCAGACTGATCAAAACAATGACCAAAGAGACCAAGTGAATTAAATCTGATCATTATATCTAATCACAAATCTCTATGGCATGTCTGGTATCAGTTTAACAGCAAAAATGCTACCTGGTGGGATCCACCTCGAAACTGATCATCTGCAACTCAGGAGACGTTATAACTCCACGAAGGAGTGGCTCCAGAAGCTTCTGCAGATACGTAGCACCGTAAACCTGGAGAGGATTTAGAAAAAAACAGAAAAAGCAAGAATAAAAAAAGACAGAAATAGGGGGAGAAACACAAAGGAAAATGAAGGAGAGCATGGAAGGATGGACGTGGAAAAAAACTTTAAACAAATCCTCAAAGACACACTTCCTTATGAAAAACGTGTGGTTCAGTAAAGAGGCTTTTGGGATTTGCATTGCCACCATGCGTACCAACCTTAAAACAAAAGGTCATGATTTTACTGGCCAGGCTGTTCCCTCTGAAGAGTGTTTGCATGGAGTCAGCAAGCTCGACCTCCTTAGAAAACATGTTCCACAGCAGCTGGTAGAGGAGGTGACGCGAGTCAAACAGTGTGACCAGCACCCGAGCCAGCTCGTCCTTCACGGGAACACAAACACACATGACCACACGGAGAGACTAGTAACAAAAAACCACAAACCATGACATGTACATCAAGATCTGGCACCTGATTTACTGTTTGTGTTTTCACACATTTACATACACAAATATGGCAAAAGCCTCATGAAATCTAAATGATGTCTAATCAGCCTGGAAAGTGATGTACAGGCAAAGTTAAAGGTCAGAATGGAAGACAGTCCTCCTTTTATTTTTTTAACTAAAAACTGCAAAAAAATTACCTTAGCAAGTAAACATATCTTGAATATAATCACATTTATCAAGTATTTCCTATTATAAGATTACAACATATTAAGCCTTTTTCTAGATATTTTACTCATTTTCAAACTTACACTGTCTTACTCTATTAGCAGACACACACACGCGCTTAAGTGTTTATTTCAAGAAAGAAGCAAAATCATCTGCCAATTTTAAGCTTGAAATTGTCGAGAAATAGGCTTAATAATCTCATAATATTAAATATTTGATTAGATTTTTTGAACTTATATTCAAAATATCTTCACTTGCTAAGATATAATTTTTTTGCAATGTAATAATTACATATAACCGGTACCAGAAACACATTATGATCGTTTGATGATGATTTTTTGGACAAAGCCACAATTTTAAATGTACTGTATTGGAGAATTTAGTTTAAAAACATCTCGTATTACTTTGTAGCAGGGTCTGGCTGATATAAAATTGCTTTTTACTGACGATTCAATAATTTAACAATTTAATAATAAAAAAATCATTTCTATGAAATGATGACTGCTAAATTGTATTTGTTTAAAATATCCTGTCCTTTTAAGGCAAATAGACGACGTCAATAAGAGATAGTGAGCAATCGTATGAAATAAAATAAATTCAGACTAAATAAGTAGGAAACAAAACACCTGGGGGTGTGCAGTCACAGGAAAATAATCAACGACAGGACAGTGTGATGTGGCCTGATGTGAAGCAGAGTTACTGATATCAACCCCGAAGTGGATTGTTTTCCAATAAGAGCACATCAGAAGTGTTTTATTCCTCTTATACCACAGCAATTTGCCAAGGATTACAATTTACTTATTAAATATATATAAAGCATTTCACTGCAAGTCGTACTGTGTATGGTTATGCATGTGACAAATAAAATTTGAATTTGAATAATTTTTTATCAGTTTATCGTTACACCAGACCACATACTGTCTTGGAATTCACAGTGAATTCACTGGGAATTCAGCAGAATAACAAAATTCAAACCATGAATCAGAGACATGATTAGCTCTCTAACAGTGTGTTTTCCATCAATACCAAACTTTAGTCGGGCCCTACTTTGTGGTTTTTAAAACAGTCCAACTTGAAGATTTTGTATTTTGGCTGTTGTGAACCAAACAGCCTGAACATTAGTACAGACCCACTGAGAACAAGGCACCACATTGGCCAGCGCCATGGCGATGGGCAGCTCTCCCTGATCGCCCATCATGGTGACGAGCTCGACGAGCCTCTCGAAGCGGTCGGCCAGCACCGTCTCGGCCAGCGTGTCGAACTCGGTGCCCTGCTGCAGGATCTTGGTGAGGACCTCCATGAAGGTGGCACGGGTCTGCAGGTCCTTGTGGTAGCCCAGACCTGGCACAGGACGGGGAAAAAAGAAAACTAAGAGAGAGCAGGGCGAGGTTGTTTCCAATAGTCCAAATTCAGAAGATATTAATTTCTTAATGAGGATGAAACTGTAGCATTTTATGGTGTCTTTGAGGAATTGCAATTTAGTATTAAAAACGTAAAAAATTTGATATTATGCACAAAGAAATCTCTGTAATGTACATTTGCATTAGCAATGTATGCAATGTATAAGCAAATATTTTTGATAATGCAATGTTTATTTTAACGCAATCAGCAGTGAACATTTTTTTCTTCTATGAAACATCATGTCATCAAACGATGAAAGAAATATAGAAATATATCAAATAAAACATAGATTAATATTTAAAATACTCCTCAGTGCACCAACTTTTTTTTAGCAGCCATAAAAACAAATAAAGTTAACAGAGTGGGCGAGATGGTAATAAAATGACTCAGTCAGCGATTCCTTGGTTCCAGTTCATCAGGCTTTTGGTTTGGATTGATTTTCCCTTCACCAATGCTCACCAATGGAGTGCATGAGGCCGCTGTCCACATTGGCATTGAGCAGGTTGGACATGGCCAACACAGTGCAGTGGCGCAGAGACGCCAGGCGTCTCGACATGCCCCGCTTACGGCCAGCCACCTGCTGTCCGTCGTCCTCCGGCTCGCTGCAGTCATTCAGCAGGTTCATAAAGAGTGTGAAGTACCTGAGGGAGGGAAGATAACGTGTTGGGATAAATTATCCTGTTCACACACCACACTCTATTTTCTAAAACTGTTTTTCATTCACATGCTAGTAAAAGTACACTCCTAATACATTATGTTAATTGAGTGCCATTACTTAATAACTAAGGCTGGACTAACTCGTGTGTAACTACGTGTACACATTTGGCTTATTTGGTGCGTGGCTTGTTTAAAAATTTATGCGACATTAGCATTTGTTGTGCAATGCCAATATAAATAATGAAGGCTGTAATGCAGGATGTGGCATGCTTTTCATGTGTCAAATCGCAGACTTGTGTACTATTCTAGACAGTTTTGAGTATTAAAGCTAACCAATTTCCCTATCTTTGAATTTAAGACCTCAGGTATAGCCTTCAAACTTACTAAGAAGACAGTTTCATGTACTCATCTCCTGGATCTTCTCGTTCATGACAACATTCACGACGATGGGGGAAAGATTTAGAGCAAATAACATTGCTCATCAATGTGTTTAACATCCCCACGCTACTGCAGTGACAAATACGGATCCCAGAAATCGCTCTTTTCGCATTTTACAGGTTGATATGGAAACCTGATGGATGCTAATATTATAGCTCTGAGTGTACTCTAGTGGAGATCTCTTTTAATCCTCCACATCAAGTATTAAACTGGCCTAACACCTGATACTGACCCAATTACTATGGTGCACTATGCGTAATATAATTTCACTACTACTTCCAGTAAATAATACTTTTTTGTCAATACAGGATTAAGTATTTAAGTTATATATATATAATATATATACACATACCAGTTGATAGTCAAAATGTTTGCTTGTTGTCACTTCATTAACCATTTCAAATATCTATTAGTTTCACCTCCTACAGCTTTAGAAGCACTTTGCTGTCTTACACGGAACCTTTGTTTAACTATTACAACATCTGCAATAATTACTTAAGTACACTGTTACATAAGTTACTCCCTGGATTCTGTATGGTATATATAAAATGGTATAATAAAATGGTATATACAGTATAATATAGTATAACATTTGTAATCGCTGTGTAGTTTGCAGCTTAACAACTACACCACCCAACCATGCTATTATAACTAACACACTAACTAAAAGCCTGTAGGGATCACGTGGATGCTAACTGCTCTATAAAAGCCTGTTTAGTTATTGGAAAATGTATCATTTTAATGAAAGACTCATAGGACAAAGGCATGGATGTGTGAAAACGGTGTGTGTAGCTCCACAGTGCTGATAAGACGGTCTTACTTAAGGAAGAGTTGAGACTTGGCCTCCATGAGTTCCACCCCGTCTCCTTCCTCCGGTTGGAGCGGTAATCCAGCCAGCAGAGACACCACAGCCTCCATACTCGCCTGGTCCAGATCCCTATCAAACACAGATTCATACGCTCCAGCATAAGTACTGTGAATATTAACATCCAAAGCACATTCGTACATGACTGCTTTCTAACACAAAAGTCTGGTTCAGTATCATGCAAGCATTTTAAATTTAAATTTACTCCATCTTCCCTTGGACTTGTACTGCAAATGGCTGCTAAACATTTTTTTTAATTTTTTTTTATTTTTTTCACAGAAAACTGTGAAAAAAGTAGAAAACTATTCTGTTCAACACACCCTAATCAACTTGCAGCCATGAAATGTAAGGTCACACACCTGGCTACTTGAAAAACAAAGACAAGAGTGTATAAGGCTTTCAGTACACACACCCACTAGTAGTTGAGTACTTGGAGCAAAAATATTCAGGACATTCTTTTTTTTCCATAGTATGTAGAAAGTCATGCTAACTAACTAACTAACTTCCAAAAAGTTTGATGTGGTGAAGTTATCTGTAAAAAAAAAAAAAGAGGTTTGTTTAACATCTCTGGAAGGTGTTACATTACATGTAACTATAAACAGATAAAAGTGTCATTCATTAATAACTTAATGTAATCGTTGCAAACTCCTGTGGACCATGCTGTTTTTGGAAAATAATTAACTTTGTCCTGGCAAGTTACCTCGTCAGACACTTGACGTCATCGTCAGCTGCCTGGTTGGAGGTTCCCATTACCCAGTCTGTCAGATACTCCACCATCTTATTCCTGAGACACACACACACACACACACATCAGATCAGTTCTGTCTGAGCAGTGCTTGAAGAGATAATCTGACCGTTCTCTCACCTGAACTTCATCTCCTGGCAGAAGGACAGATCATCTCTGCGCTCCATCATCACCTCCACCAGTTGGCACAGCTTGGTTTTGATCTGGATGGCATGGACCATGTTGCCCAGAATGCGCACGTACCTGCCAGCACAATCCCGACAAACTACTGACCACGCGGTGTGAACTGTGCAGTAAAGGAGATAAACGTGAAGGGCGGAGTTCTTACCTGACCAGGTTGAGCATCATGGTCTCGATGCTGGCCTGGCCCAGATGTTCAGAGCTGCCTTCTGTGTGGTTATCTAACAGGTTCTTCATTATGGCGATGGTCTGCTCCACAAACTGCGTGTTTGTCTCATTGATTGGCACCTAGAGGAGACACAGCACGGCAAAACACAATGCACATGAAACGAACAAGAAGAAAAACAAAAGAAAATTCATTGTACATAAATTCTCCTTATACCAAATGCCATTTGCTAAGACATGTTCAAGTTTTGCTTCTTTCATGAACTTCAAACTTGATTAAGGGAAATGATATACATCAAGTGTCTAAGAATATGTTCGTCAAATTACGTTATCTTTCTACCATGAAAATCTCTATACTGTAAACACTGACCGGTCCTTGTGCTTCAAAGAAGCGGCTGATGCTGTTCTTGAGCTTGTTGAAGAGCATGGGGTAGAGAGCCGGGCTCAGCTCCAGACCCACCAGGTCCTTGACGTTGTTGCGGATCTGCACGCCCTTCTCATGGCTGCACACCATGAGCGAGAGCAGCCGGTCCAGGAACTTACTGAGTGGCGTCTCGGCATTGCCCTCACATGAGCCCATGGACACCATGGAGCCCTTCCGCTCGCTCAGCGGACCCATCGGGGGGCTATAGGTGGCCGGGCCTGGGGGGTTCCTCTGCTGCAGACACACACCGCCCAGCGCGCACAGGAATCCCGTCATGTTGATCCACTCCTGAGGGAAAAAACAAGCAGGTCAGGTGTTGTTTTGGTACACTCTACAGCACATTTCACACCTTTCATAAACACAAGGCTCAGACATACCTGACAGTCTTCTAACTTTGTTTTTGGGTGGTTCAGGATTAATTTGGTGGCATGTTCCCATTTCGCATGTGTGTCCTCCCAGGCCTGTAACAGCAACATAATGTTAGCAACAAACTAGTTTGCATATATTCTATAAATTCATGAGGATTTTTCATTTAATATATACATGAGCCATTCTGTAATTGGTAACACATTCCATATCTGTAAATGTCTCTTATGCATTGTCATCAATATATACATTGTTTTTAGTATCTTAATACATGATCGTATTTAACAAGTAGCATAATAATAGAGCTGACCTGAAACCTT
Organism: Pangasianodon gigas; assembly: GCA_022758105.1. Classification (NCBI taxonomy): domain Eukaryota; kingdom Metazoa; phylum Chordata; class Actinopteri; order Siluriformes; family Pangasiidae; genus Pangasianodon; species Pangasianodon gigas. The sequence goes on from CM040470.1 coordinate 3,465,839, forward strand.
ATTTTTACTGGCATGTTTTTGTGTATATTTTTCTTAAGAACATTTGGGTTGTAAATACCATTAAAAAAATCATGTAAAAAATATTGGCAAAATTGTATGTGTCAAAGAAATCAGCCAGCTAGAGATTTTTTTCTATGTCTTTAGTATTCACAATTATATATAATACACAATTATATCACAATAATATACCCTCAGTTAGAGAGTGACCTGACTAAATATAAATATGTAAATAAATTTTCATATAGACATACTTTATTTATTTACACATCCTGACATCCTCATTTCTAATGACTTGCAACAAGAAAGCCTTTTACAACCTTTGCTTATTTTGTGCACATCTTCTTAAAAGCGCGTAAGAAATTTGCATAAGAAATGAGTGCAGTAGGATTCCACGGAGGCACCAGAAACTTTTAAGGCTCTAAACACTCTTCTGAACAAGACAGTTTCCCTACAGCACCGTGAGCAATATGTAAAGAAAAAGAAGTGAGGCAAACTGAATGATGGGTTTGACTTGTTAGCATACGGCAAAAGTACAGCAACAGGGCAAACAAGGTGAAAGCTGAAGATGAGGTCAACATTACTGCAGCTTTTTAAAGTTTTCGTCCAGGAGTGTCACTCACCTGACCAAAAAAATTACATAAATGACCAATCACACACACACTCACACACACACATACCCACACTAATCCAAATTTTGGTTTTACCAAATAATACCACTTCAAGGGTGTATATACAGTATGTTATGTATCTACACAAAACAGCCCATAATACAGAAGTTGGGGGAAATCAGTATAGCTTGCAAAAATATTTACAAAGGTAAAAAGTTGTGATTGCATAAATATTCACCCCCAATACTGTGAAACCCCTAAATTAGCTCTTTTGTGAAGGATACTGTGACAAAAGTTGACCTTGCTAATAAAATAAAGTTTTGATTCAATTACAATTAACTTACAACACACACTGTATTCTACAAACATTTGGCAAGCTTGCTTTACTCATCTATCAGCATGGGGAGGATGACAGAACACTCAGATGAAAGAGAAGTGAAAAGAGTGTTGACCTTCATACATCATATATTAATGTAAAAATAACCACAAGGACATTGTTTTTCCATAAGATTTTCTATCTATTTTTTACCAAGGTTGCCAATAATTTTGGAGTTGACCTATGAATAAATATACAGGGTGTCTGAAAAGTCAGGAACAGTACCAAGAATTATCATCTCTACCCTTTCATTCAAAATTAATGCAATATTTTGCCTGTAAAAAATATATATATATATATATATATATATATATATATATATATATATATATATATATATATATATAAATAAGTGTAAATAAATAAGTAAACATGTAGTTTAAATCCTGCTGGTTCCTGACTTTTCGGACACTGTGTATACACATAAAGGCTGTGATTACTGTTACGGTCACTTACTACATTTGAATGAAAAATAAAAGAACACATTATTAGTGCAAAGAACATCAGCGTTTGTGTTTTCTGAGCAACAGTGTAGCCTAGTGGCGGCCTCGTAATCACCTCCATGTGACTATGTGTCTCTTAGGCTTTCTGAGACTGGACATTTCTATTCGCTTTGATTTTATTAGTGGTGCTGTCTATGCGATGCAAGCAGCACTATTATAATTGTGCGAGTTTATTCTTCTTCTTCTGTTTCTTCTTATAGTTTTCAGACACTTTTCTAGTGCATAAATAGTCCCTCAGTCCCCACTGTTGAGAAATGTAGCTCAAAACGTGCAGCCCCACTGGGACAGGTATGCTATTACTTTTCTCAGCGTTCCCACGTGCACTTTTCAGTTTTCGGCCCATAGAGAATGAATGTGGAATAAAACACGGGTGTTGCAGCTCGGACGCAGTTCGGCTGACATGCTCATATCACATATTCTCTCGTACATCTTAGGGAGTAGACCTGGCATATACACATTGCAGAATTCGTAATTTTCGCCAGAAGTGTCTGGAAAATGGCATTATTCCTGGCCCCGTAGACAATAATGGGAAGGGTTGGACCACGCTAACTCCCACACCGTCAGTGGCACAGACATGAATGACATGTCCAAGTGTTCACCTTGGTCCAAAGGATCAGGAAATCCCATTCAGGAATTGATCCCATGTTCATGTCGCGTGGAATTTGCTTTCGGGTTTCCAAATACACACTAACGTAAAATGTGTCTAGAGGAGCAAACAGGCAAACAGAGACACTGGTTAGATTTACTATCTCCATAGGAAATCTTCAGAACCTAACTAGTCCCACACCGTTTGACTCACAGACACGGATCATACCTCAAATCGCTCTGGATGTGTGTGCGAAAGAGGAGAATTGCATTATGGGTATTCTAATGATGTCACATGCACACAAACGGAATGCCATAAAGCCTATTATATTAAAAACTCGAGTTAAATACAATCATTATAGCTACCGATATAGGTCAGATTAGTTACGCTTCAACAACCGCGTACACACATGTAGCTCCCCCTACTGAAAGACATGTGCAACTGCATATTGGTGTTGAATTTTGCACGGGCAAGCATCATTGTACATTCTAGTTTTTTAATATTATTTTGAAAAGTTCACACAGGCCGAACGAAACACGGCAGCGTGTCGTGTCTGGTCCACGGGTCTTGACTTTGACATGTGTGGTCTAAGCTGTCGTGTGTAACACTATACCAATATCCAAATAAGAGGATGTAACACAGAGGTAAAAAAATATATATATATACATATATATATATATGTGTCTGCTGTAAACATACGCTGAATGTATACGAACTGAGCAGCACTGGATTTTCTACAAAATATGTCTAAAGGACTCACATTCTTAGCGAAGAAAAAAATCAAGCAATACTTACACTGCATCGTCATATAATTCATATTTTAGAATAATCTTTATTTTACATATTTTAATAAAACAGTAGCGGTGTGGTATAGGTGGTGAGAAGAATAAATGGAAAATATTTTAACCAAAAAAAAAAAAAAAAAGTCTTTTGATTGTGTAAGGTTAAATACAACACATATGTATTCATGTTATCAAATATATGTTGTCAGAATAGTTCCTTCATGTTTGCATTATTTTAGCTTTTTTGAGCATTACTATTACAAAGTGCCGGCCGCGAGGTCACCTCCATGGGACTTCAGCTTTGATTTGGGATTTGGAAGTTTGGGAATTTCTGCTTTATGTGATACAACTACAAACCAATACTCACCAAACTATATTCAGCTAATAGAAAAATAAATTGTTGTTTAAGTTGTATTACTTGGTAAAAGCCAATAAAAATAAAATAAATGATGATAAAGTGAATTCATTTCCCTGACCTCAGTGTTGCCAGGTGTGGGATGCTCTATCCTCCTGAGCAAAGCCATTACTCTCTTCTGTAAGGCTGAGCGACCTGGAAAAAAGACACAAAGACACACACACACACATTGCTGCCCTCTTCTGGTAGCGTTCTTACAGTAGACTTTTCATGTTCATACTTTTTGTTATTTGTTAAAAAGCTGAACCTGTGGCCATCATGTTGCTGATGGAGGCGAACTCCATGAAGGTGCTATAGTTGGGCAGGATGGTCTGCACAGGCACCTCATCCACACCACAGCGGATGTCAGCCTCCTCACACAGGTGCCTGAAGCAGGACATGGCCACCAGCACGGCCTCCATGTCTGGGCTCCACAGGAACATGTAGAGACACACCTCCAGCTTGGCCTGGGCCTGCCTGCACATGGGGATGCTGCTCCCCGTCGCAGCACGCTCCTGTATGCGTCAAAAGAGAAGAGACTTCCAGGATTAGAGATTGAAAGAGCCATGAAAATTAGACAGCCATCACTGAAAAACTCGTAAGATCAGCTTAATAGTTAATCACAACGCTCACATAATGCTACCTGTGTGTAAGTCTTCTCTTTAAAAAAAATATATATATATATTTCACAATGTTCACAAT
>CM040470.1:3469889-3547984 GCA_022758105.1 Pangasianodon gigas
AAAAAAAAAAAAAAAAAAAAAAAAATTCTCTTCACTGTTAAATATTTTTATTTAATTTTATAAAATAAACTAAAAATAACAAAATAATTACATTTACATAAATTACATAAAATATAAATAAATGTATTTATTAAGCCATTTTACTGTTATTTAACACTTACTATTAATTAAATAATATTAATATTATTTTATATTTAATATTTAATATATGTTATAATAATGTATAATACATATTTCTATGTTATTTATAGCATTTTTTAAACGCAACACTACTGTATTGCTGCCATTTTTTGAGCGTACCTATATATCTAATTTATTATTGGGTGTGGTTTATGGGAAATAGTGATCCTGGTTTTGAAAAAAGAAAAATGTCACTCAATAAACAGATTTACGGCATGTCTACAAAAATACTGGCTCATCAAATCAAAAACATGTTAAATCTGATGGGATCAGTATTGGAAATCATCCTTATCATCAAGTCCTGAAAGTCAAGATTACAGATCAAAAAAAGAAAGCTTGGAAGCTGGTCTGAGACGGTGCATCAACGCTTATGGCGCTGATGCAGGAAAGCCAAGTGCATTACACATCTACTTTCGCATTCAAGCTTCAGTTTCAGTTATCATCATTTTGGTCTTGAAGCTGCAGCTTCTGAAAGATCAGATGAACGTTTGAGATATAAAACAAAGCCAAGCAGACGAGATATCAAATATTTTGCTATGAACTTCATGTGTCCAAGTGAAAGAGATTACAGATCAGAAGACGACTTGGGATGTAAACAGAGGGAAGAACATCAGGTGGCTCACTTTGTTCCGGAGGAGAAACTTGTTCCTGCAGATGAGGATCTCTCGGAGCCACTTGAGAATCTCGGTGCTGTTGATCAGCTGGTGGCCGATGAGCTTCGAGCAGATGAAGTAAAGAACCTGGGAGCTAAGAGCAGAACAAACAAATCATCCTCGGGGAATCACAGGTTCAGAAGATCAGGATCAAGAAGCAGGATGTGGGTTCGCACAGGGGTCAGCACTCCTACGGTCCAAGAGGAACCAAGTAATGGAACATTTTTGGTTTCCTAAAGAACCTTGAAGGATCTTTAACTATTTTCAGTGGTGCCACAAGGAACTGTGGGAAAATGTTATAGTTGTGTTGAAGATCTTGGTGGTGGAAAAATTATTATTCAGTTGATTGTGACAACAACCAAAAATAGTTGAAGATTCTTGGACTTCAAGGAACTGAACATGGTTCATGTTGAAGTGAGAACCTTTTCTAACACCTTTATTTTTAAAGACAACCTGAAACGAATGTATCTGTCTTCCACAACCTGACATATTTCTGAGTCAAGTTGTTGATTTGGATGGGCGGGACTTTGAATTTGAATTCGATTGGCTTATGAAAATCACTGAACTTTAGTGGAAGACTACAGACAAAGAAGATTTTTGTCTTCTGAGTAATTAGTACAGATGCATCTGAACAATCTGATCAAGAACACGATAAAGGTTATCTGTAAAAAGAGTTAGCGTGCTTGTTTTATTGCACAGTTTACTTTAAAAACCTCACCTTTCTACTTCATATACAATTCTGTATCGAGTGGGGTGTATTTTAATCTGAAGGATTAGAAAACAGGACCTAGATTCAAAGCCACATCTAACCTACAGATCTTTGCTCAGGTGTGCGGAGGTCAGTTCTGCTAAGCCGTACCTGATGTCCCAGAAGGTCTCCATGGGAGCGTCAGGATTCCACAGCTCGATGATTTCTGGCTGATGCAGGACCAGCAAAGCCTTCACAACAGAGAAAAACAGATTTATCCCAGGAACACGCTTGCCGGAATACATTGTAATAAATAGCTAATGCTGTGCTCGAATAAAGCTCGTAGCTCAAAATTTGGATTACTCCTACTGTGACAGTCGGGAAGGTCTCCTCAACACTGAGTTCAGCACATGATGTTAAATCAACACGGCTGCTCACATCAACAGTACCTTTAAATGAGTTACACCGTATACTGTATCCTACTATTTGTTTTAGCTCATATGAATATACGGACATATCCACTTGTTAAATCTATAACAAGGACTACAGTTTCAAGGAGGTAAATACACATCACTCATAACACTAACATTAGCTGGCTAGACTGCTTTGTTGCTAACAAAAAGCAAACATGAAGGCATCCACATTTTTTGTCCCACTATGTAGCTGAAACGCAGGTTGAAAATGACATAATTCCAAGTTTTGACTTGTCACTTCCAAATTAAGCTGCGCACAGCAGAAAATAAGCAGGAAGCTGTAATGAGATAAATCACAAGAACGTTTTTTACCTGTTGAATCTATTTGAATTGAGGCTTGTACATGTTCATACTCCTCATATGTCCCAAACTACAAGACACACCTCTGGTCCTTGCATAATTGAATATGATGAAATTTCATTGGCTCCAAGAAAGCGTGTTTTGCTAAATCGCCACATAAGATGCAAAATCTGCTCTATCATAAATAAATATGATCATAATATAAATGTTTGGACAAGCAAAAGCTACTATAAAGTGAACTACAATGGAACTAAGAATCAACTAATTAAGAATGATAAGAATTAATAGTTAGCAACACTAACAGGACAAAAACTAAGCTACAACTAGAGAGCTGGGCAATATGGCAATATAGTATCAATTGTGAGTATTGTCAGTATTTTTATAACAATTACAAACTTTCACTGGAAGTACGTAGCTACATGTTTATATTTTGTGAGCAATCTTTAAAATTGTAAAATGTTCCATTTTGTTTTGTAGAGTTTTGTAGACATTATGTAACTTAACCTATCATGTGTTATAACATGCTGTTGAAAGAGAGATAGACATCATGTGACATGTTGAGATTCACTAGATCGGCTGTTTCAGGATCCGTGTTCTACACAGCATGACCGCGTGTGTCTCACCTCCATGGCCTCCTGGGAAATTTCCCCCAGGTTGGCGAGGGGCACCAGCTGCATAAGCCCTTTGATAAGCTCGGCTGTGCTGCTCTGGATCTCCTGACCCTGCTTCCCTGGGTTCTGATGCACACACGGAGAAACACACGGGTAAGAACTCTTGTCTGAGGAATAAACGCTAACACTGCTAACACGTACTGAAAATAAAAAGAGGCCAGATAGCTTTATGTAACTATCTAGATCTTGAAGTGAGATCTCTATAGGAAATAATTTATTTTCCTGTAAAAAACATTTAAATTCACTTATAAAGGAAATCTAAGGGCAGTTGAATGTTGAATATTCTCATTAAACATTAATACGGAACACATTAGAGTTGTTGTGCACTTTAATAAATTCACTCAAATAAGCCGTATATAATTATACAATATAATCTTTTTAGAGATGGGACTAATTTTCAGAGGATGGTGCATGGATACCTGAACACTTCATCAGAACTACTTTTTGTTGTATTGCTGTTGTATTGTATTTTTGTTGGAAATTTGAAACTTCATAAGAACAGATTTGGCAAAATTCTCTCATATCTGTCTCATCCTAACACATTCACAGTTGAAGTTTGGAGTTAATGATATAAATAAGGAATAAAAAACACAATCAGGAGTGTTGTAATGGGAAAATTATCAACAACAGGGTGATAACACCACAAAGATGATTATTTTCCAATATCCAAAACTTTGCCACTTTTTATCCATTTATAGTTATGTTTAATGTCATGGAACATCTATGAAATAATAAGTTCCTGTTGTCTCTTACATTACTGCAGCTATAATCAGGTGTTTCCTCTCCATCCTCTCTTTTTCTGTCTCTTGAAGTTAATAATCAGAAATAACGCAGTTTGTCACATCCACAAAGTGCAATTCATCCTCCATCCTGAAGACTTTACAGTGTTTGAATACTTAACAGATCAGCTTTATTTAAAGCACCGAGAGTAACTTTTCATAAATGTTAAACATGTTCATACAGAAATACTCACCAGAGCAACACTTCTATATATTTTTTATTGTAAAATAATCCTAGCATTTTTAAAATTCATTTATTATTAGGGTTAGATAATGTGGAGTGTCCGCCATGCAAGTCCCTGTGTAAGCTGTTACTATAGCAGCTTGTGACTACTGTCAGAACTGCTGTTACAGAAAACAAATCAACACTTTCTGACCAATCAGAATCGAGCAGAGCTGAGGCAACGGCCCTTAGACTTCCATTACAAGTGAGTTTGCAGTAAAAAGGTTTCCTCTTCTTTTCTCAGTACAATGAAACATCCTTAATCAAAATCCATAATTAATCACTCACTCACACACACACACACACACACACTCTACAGAGGCAGCAGACTCAGGCAATCCTTTAAATATTATTAATTTTACCCATGAGTCAATGTCAGAGAGCACAGGAAAGATTAAAACGATAAAAAGCTCACATGCAGCAGGAGCTTGGGGTCGGCGTGGATGAGCTTCACCAGAGCCAGCAGCAGATACTTATGACTCCTGGTGTCCAGGTCGGTGGTCTTCTCTTTAAACTTCAGACTGGTCACCTTCTCCTTAAATGTCAGACTCTTACGCAGAGAGAGAGAGAGAGAGAGAGAGAGATTAGAGATCAGTCATATTTAGTTTACAATCCACATAAAAGCCCACCATCATCTTCTCTTTTAAAAGATTCCCCAGTCAATATGAACGCTCACTACCTAGGGTATAAATTAATGCTGTTGTTGATCCTACATAGTGCTCTACATGCTCAATACATGAACACCATTTGAGATTCAGCCACAGAAAAAGATTTGCTTACTCGTAATGTCATTTTTAGTGTACATAATTTCATCCACGTTATATTTTATTATTAAAATAATAATTTATTTAAAAAGCAGGCCATAAATGATGTGGCTTTTCTTCACATCAAGTGACGAATGGGTCATTTACGCAAAAAGTTTATTATCAAAAAAAAAAAAAAAAACTTAAGATTGATAAAAAAAAGACTGATAATATTTCAGACTTATGTTAATTCTATCAAAACATGGAATTTTAAACATTTAATTGATGACACACACACACACACACACACATTCTCACCGTCATGCGCAGGGGAGTGTGAGTGCTGCAGCCCAGTGTCTCAGCAAACATGACGCGCAGCTCCCCTGAGTAACAGTAAACTGCGTCGATCTTGGGCCACCAGTCGAGTGGAGACTGCAGCAGGACAGAGGAGACTTAGCAGCGTTGCATCTTAGCTTTATCTTAGCATTTAAGACTTGTCTTAGACTGACTTCTAATCCATCTTACCAACCAAGTCTCTTTCTATAATCTTACCATCTCAGCCTTTTTTCCAACATCGTAGCATCTTAGCCTCATCCTAGAATCCTAGCACCTTAACCGTGTCCCAACATCCTAGTATCTTTGCCTCATCCTAGCATATTAGGCTCATTTCTAGCATTTTAGTCTTATCCTGGGATTTTTGCTTAATTTCTAGCCCCTCAGCCTCATTCTTGGCCTTGTTCCTAGCATCTTAGCCCAGATTTCAGATGAAGGCAGAGGCTGGCCAGATGTTCAGCAGCACTTACGTTTGTGATGATTCTGTGCAGGGAGTTCACCAAGACAAAGTGGAAAGTGGATGGTGAAGATGAAGCCAAGCAGACCTGGAAGAGGACAGAACAGCACAGTGAGAAAGAGAAAAGAGGAAATGTAGCAGTAACAACTTCTACTAAACACAGTAGAGTTTCACACCACACGTGAGAAATGATCATATGCAGTTCTAACCCATTATGACTCCTTTAAGCTCACTGTAACAGTGTAACTGTGATAATCCTAACGCTGAGAAACTACAAGGTGATGACGATGATGTTGTTGATGATGATGATCTCACTTTAAACTGCTGGTTATTGTGGGGGTTGATGCGGAAGCAGGAGACGAAGCAGTCGATCATCAGGTCCACGTCTGCGCTCTGACAGCCTGCACCACGTGAGAACGGCTTAGCGGGGTTAAACAGCAGAGCCTAGGGGAGAACACACATACACACTGACATGCAGCTTTCTGATAGAACCCACACAACTCTGGTTCTCAGTGTGAAGTGGAGATCAATAAATATTATTAACGTAGTGTTAGTTATTACAGGACTCTAATTAAACAGGCTTAAAACTGCAGCAGTTATATTTACAGGATGATGTTCATTTTCTAATCTAAAGCTCAGTACCTGTAAAACAAATATAAATCATTTCCAATCAAATCTAACAAGTTTAATCAAACTGAAAAAAAGAGTTTATTACTATTGTACAGAGATATATATCTGTACAACATATATTAACATATATACACTTTTATATATGTTAAACACACACACACACACACATATATATATATATATATATATATATATATATATATATATATATATATATATATATATATATATATATATATTATATATATATATATATATATATATATATATATATATATATATATATATATATATATATATATATATATATATGTTAAACATATTTACATATACATACATATCTCTGTATAACAGTAATAGACTCTTCAGCCCAGTGCTGTAAACATTCACGCATTTGAGACACACACCTTCAGATCCACCATGATGGACTGCACCAGGAGGAAGATGACGGAGTGATCCTCCCAGTTGACATAGGTGGAGGCTTTACACAGTTTGACGCTGGCGATGGCTGCGCTCTCCGTCAGCTGCTTGCTGCCCCCGTGTCCAGCCAGAGCTTTCCTCAGACTCTCTATAAACAGTTTCTAAAACGAAACATGGACAAGCAGCACACTGCAGTGAAGACTCAAGCAGTAATGTGTAAAAAATATTATAATGTCATACTTAAAGACATTTTTACAGTGAACAATAAGGAGCACGATAAGAAGTTAGTGGCAGTGAAAGAAAGAAACAGGAAGAAAAAGTCAAACAAGTAGTGAAATAAAAATAGTGGCTACTTTTTTTTTTTTTTTACTATGGCATGGTGTGTGTGTGTATACCTTGTTGACCTTGCTCTCCTCCAGAGGCTCTCGTGACAGCTCCTGTATGATGTTGGGACAGAGGATGAGGAGGATGATTTGCAGCGGCCACACGGCTGCCTTCCTCTTCGCACTCTCAGCAAAACTGTCCACCAGGTCAAAGAGCTTCTCTGCACAGTCTGAGACCAACACACACACACACACACACAATATATATATATATATACACAACAACTATTATCTATGTTACTGAAGGATAATAAGAGAGGCAATATTAGTCCGGGCCTCACCAGCCATGTCTGTCTGTGGTCGCTGGTACAGCATAGTGAACTCATCTGGGTAATTCTCCACCCAATTCCAGAACGCCTTCACACACACACACACACACACACACACAGTATTGAACAGCGAGGCAGTGAGGCAGCTACTTTCTGTTTCAGACATAGCTTGTGCGTTCTACACAATTCTTTTGGGAGCAAAACAGTGCATTATATAGTGAACACGGTGTGATTTGAGACATGCACACACCTTCTCTAGACTGTAGATGATGCTCAACTGCGCAGGCTTTTTCAGGGCTTTAAATTTGAACACCGTTTCTGGAGAAAAGGAGAAAATCGTATTTTATGATCCTGAAACTCTGTGCTGGAAAAAAAAAGACTAAACAGAATAGTCCTTGACTGATATGAACACATCTGATATGGGACAATATATATCATTTTTATTTTAATATAATTTTATATGAACATTTTTTTTATTCTGCTTTGTTTATTGCAACGAGGTGTCACAAAAGTGCATCATTTTTCTACATAATTTCCATTTCATTCAATGTCTCAGCACTGCACTGTGGAGCCACTGATATTGAGGTTGTGATCTGACTCACCCTCATATATAGCAATCTAGAAATCAATTCTTGTGAGTGTTTAGTGGTTGTTGTTTAAAATAGCATCATGTTCAAGATTTTCTAATTTTGTATCAGCAGTTTACGGTCTGCAGTAATATCGACCAGTTTTATAAGCCAAACAATTTCTCAGTCAGATCCTAAAATGCATGTATATCAACAAGTATGTAGAGGAAAGAGTTAGTTTTAAGTTTCTAGGTTTTAATGTGTTGTACTGATGATGAAATACCGTGATGGAGAAATGACCGACCTTGCAGGAGTCTTTTGAGTTTGGAGCAGTCCACGTTAATGTAGCGGATGAGCTCGATATCGTGGACATCCACCGTGTCTTCTGAACACACGGTCAGTTCCTGTAACCTGCACGGATGGAGAACCTCGTCATTACATCACATAGCTACAGAGAGACTGACAAATAGACAAACACCGTGTGTGTGTGTGTGTGTGTGTGTGTTACCGGGTGGAGATGCGGCTGAAGACAGCGTTGAAGTTGTTACAGCTGAGCGAGAACAGAACTCCGGAGGCAGAGCTGCGCAGCTCAGCAGCGTACTGACTCCCCTCTCTGTACGTGTGGATGAAGTGACAGATCTCTGGCAGGAGCTGCTTCACCAACATCGTCTCATCGAGACGCATACAGTCCTTCGGTTGCTAGAGAGAAACAGATGGAGAGAAAGAAAGAGATAGAGAGAGACAGAGAGATAAACAGAAGAATCGGGGGGTAGGGAAAAACAGAAAGAGAGTGAGACACAGAGAGAACCAGAGAGACAGACAGAGAAAAAGAGACAGACATTTGAGTTGCAGAAAGCCAGAGATAAAAATAGACAGAGAAAGATAAATATGGACAGAAATAGATAGATACAGAGAGAGGTACAGATAGGGAAAGTCACAGAAGATGCCAGAGATACAGATACAGAGAGAGAGAGAGAGAAAGAGAGAGAGAGATGCAGAAAGATGGCTGACCCTTTACACGAATATCAGAGTAAATAATAATCAGAAGTCCTGGGACAAATCCAGCACCAAAACCTGAGCCGAGGGAGAAATCAGTCTTACACACTTTACGTAAAGTGAAACTGTAACAAGCTGAACCTGAATTCAGGAAAGCGGTGTTCACTTTAGGCAACAAGGCGGACATTAAGACATGAAGACATGAAGACTGTGAGTCCAGTGCAGCAGGAATGCTGAGGGGGTGAAGCAGCGTGAAAACGTTACGGCAAGACGAGGAAGCATCTGCAAAACTCATCTACTGCAGCTGGCAGATGCAGCACATCTCAGGGGGTTAAGGAGGCCTTGGGATGGAGAGAGAGAGAGAGAGAGAGAGAGAGAGAGAGGGAGAGAGAGAGACACAGTGCGAGAGAGAGATAGAAAGAAAGAGGAGGGGTATTGGGCAGGAGACAGGAAGGGCAGAAGGCAGCTCACCCCCGCGAGGCACTTCTCCAGAGTGTCCAAGATGATGAGCTGAGATAGATAGAGGTTCTTCTCTGCAGCCTCGCCAAAAATTCTCTGCAAGAGAGGCACGAGAGTTAAGTCGCATTTATACTGCATTGTGTGTAGTGTATGAAAGTCTGGGCTGTGTTTCAGACACACTTTTCACTGACTAAGCAGTAACAACTGATGCGTTAATAGCAGAAATTGTATTCACTGTCAAGTTTCCTGTTCTTCCATTGGTTTACTATACTTATGTGTTCACCTGTTCTGTGTTTCACCTGAATTAGTTTGGTTATTTATTCAGTGTTGCTTTTTTTCTTCCTTGCTAAGTCTTGCCAATCACACTGTACATGAGTGCTGTTTCTTGTCTCTTACCGGAGCATTCAGTCCAGAACCAGCAGGTTGAAAAACAGCTTCTACCTGCAGGCTATCAGAACCCTTAATAAACTGTAAAAAATTGTCTCTAAAACCTTGCATACTTTGCACAACGACATTACATGTCGAGGACATTACACTACCTCAAAAGCAAAATCTGCACCTCAACCTTGCACCTGCACCTTATTTGTATTTTTGTTTTTTGTTATTGTTATTGTTACTTGTTATTTGTTATTGTACTGCTGTAGACTGCCTAAGCCTCACAAACAGCATTTCAATGTACATTGTCACTGACACTTGTATATATGACAAATAAACTTGAAACTTGAAACTTGTTTTCCTTTTTGTTTTCAAATTTAGTGTCTGTGTTACCATTTTTTGAGTAACGATTATATCTTTGATATTTCCGACATGTGTATTGACACCTCGCATTAAACTATGACACAATAAAGTCGTCCAGACTGGTGAAGTGTTTATTCACTTACCATATTGTTCACGTTCTTCAGTATGTTGGTGAGGCCGCTGATGACCAGCGAGAACTTGTACTTGGAGATGTTGATCAGACATTCTCTGTTGTGCTCCGTGCTGACTTTGGTATGCGTGTTCTGTTGCCCGACTTTGACTGGAAGCTAAAAAAAAAAAAAACAATAACAAAAAAAGTAATATTTAGTGCTTTCAAATGGAAAAAAAAGTGAAATGAGGTTATTGACATAGTTCAAGTGGTTAAAGTCAGAACAAAACCACTGCTAGGCGACTGGAAAATATGTACACCAAGGATAAGCTAGCCAAACTGTTTGGAATGTCAACGTTTGTTTATTTAGCATTTATGGAAGGAGTCTCCAGTGTCAGTGGTTCATAACAGGCAGTAAGTTTTCTACCATGTGAAAGTCTTCAGAACAAAAGAGTTGCAGGTTCTTGGTAAAATGACAAGCTGCTTTTTTGTTTCCACAACATTAAATGTAACTATAAATCGTTTAAATAAATAAATAAATAAATAATAAAATCATTGGCAAATTGCTGTGTAAAACACTTCAGGATGTTTTGTTATAGAAAAATAATCAACTTGTGGGGATAGTAACCGGGCCGTGTCACAACACCCTGTCGTTGATTACTTTCCTATAACAGCACATTCCGAAGTGTGTTATTCATTGTACAATCCTTAAAGTGGATGTTTTTAAGCCCAGCAGGAGTGATGCCAGAAATTTTCTTTCTTAACAAGATTAAACAGTGTTGGTGTGAGTGAAGAGCAAACACAAGCCCAAACTTGAGCATTCTTCAGTGAAACTTTCAGAGCTTTTCATGAATGTACACACAGATGAAGACTGAAAACACAGCGCAAATGAAAAGCCTCTGTCTTCAGCATTTTTTCGTACGCAGATTGCCAATGCGGCTGAGCAGACGGCTGGGTCGTCATGAGAGCTTGGTAAAACCCGGCCCTTGTCTGTCTACCTCCCTCACACACACACACACACACACAGGTACAAAAATGTCTTTGGAGGGTGCCACACCCCTTCAGGCCACAGCGGAACACCTGCAGCATCTCCTCATTCACTCACTCACACACACACACACACACACACAGTGCTGATATTAGTCATCGTGCCTCTATCACTATGTAATAAATTAGCCTTGGGAGAAGAGGCATCTGGTTTAGTCGGGATTCCCCGTCTTATCCTTTCTGCACCCCCCGGGTTCAGAGGAAGCCTCAGAGAAACATCTACAGAACCAGTGGAACCACAGTGCGGTGGATACACACACTGAAAAATCAGCGAGGTGATCTCATTGACCCTGAAGTCAGGGGAGAAGGAGACAGAACGAGGGCCACGTGTTTGACAAGTTACCAAACAGCAAGGAGAGGAAATGGAAATTAGAATCTTGGGACCGGACAGGCCGGAACACACACACACACACAGAGAAAGAACATGCTGACATCCATATTCATGCCAGGCTGACAAACACAAGGCCACTTTGTTTCGGTTCAGAACCTCCTTTAGGGTGCAGACAAGCCCTTGAGTACTCTGCCAAAAACTGCCAGGACTGCAGAGAGACCAGACAAGGAAAGTGTGTATCCCTTCACCTAGAACAGGAGGAAACACACACACACACACACACACACACACACACAGTCTCTGACATCCACCACAAATTATAACAGAACTGATTATCTCAGTTTCCTCAACTTCAGTGAAAAATGTGAGGTACAAATACACAAATTTTTATTATACAGACAAATTTCATCAGGCAGATGTTTTTATTCAAAGCGATTTGCTAACCGTGATGCAGAATCATTTGAAGAGTTACATCATGGACCCAACAGTGTCTCTCAAGCAAGCCTGAGATTTTAACGCTGGTTATTAGCTCAGAACCTCAACCTGAACCACTGCTGCAAAAATGATCACATCTCCTTCCCCGGGATTGACAGAGGCCACACCTCCTTCCCTGGGGCTGACACTGAGACCACACCTCCTTCCCTGGCATTGACACAGACACCATACCTCCTGCACAGAGACTGAGACAGAAAGGCCACGCCTCCTGCACAGAGACTGAGACAGAAAGGCCACGCCTCCTGCACAGAGACTGAGACAGAAAGGCCACGCCTCCTGCACAGAGACTGACATAAACCAGGGCCACGCCTCCTGCACTGAGACTGACATAAACCAGGGCCACGCCTCCTGCACTGAGACTGACATGAACTGAGCCACGCCTCCTTCTCTAATCTGAATCGTTGAAAGCTTACACTCTCACCCATTCACGCATGCATCTATCAATTTTTATAAAAGATTTAAATCTCCATATTCATCAACCCAAGGGTTAAATCAGGACCTTTAAGAGGTTCTTCAGTTTGTTCTTAATCTTTAAACACCAAAAGTTTCCCTATCAGATGGAGTTCTGAGCAGAACCCCGTTAGAAAGCTAAGAACTTCACTGTCCAATCTTAACTCTCCAAGGCCCCTTGATAAATCTATTTTTCTAAAACAGATCCAAAAATCTGTCTTAAAAACATTACAACTCATACGACACAGAAAAGGTCAAATCTAGAACCCTTAAAACTTCTTCACTTTTCCCTTAAAGGTTCTATGTAAACTCCTACAACAGTCGGTTCACCTATCAGGGAGGATTCCAGGTAGCAGGTTCTGGAGCTAAGGACCCTTAACTATCTCTTGGAGAACTTTATCTAAAAGTGCAGTTTGCTTGTTTTTTTGCATTAAATCGGTGTAGAGTTATAAACCCTGCATAAATCCTGCTAAAGCTAACGTCATCAAATCCTATTTTGCGATTATGTAGTGCTAAGAACAGGCTTAGCATTAAGATGCAGTTCTAATCTTTATTACACTTGTATTAAAGTTTACTGAGCCACTGGGCAGGGTCTGATGTATAATACTATAACACAGAATGTATAATACAGTCAGATGGAGTCGTTGGTCATCCTACAGCATCTGCGATTCAGATCCAGAGTCCTCATGTGATGGAGCACTTGTTCTGACAGAACCTGGAGTGCAAGTCTAACATCCCCAGTCTGACAGCTAAACCATGATAAAGAGAAAAGCTGGAACATTATATCCCGATATACATCGTGATATCCTGTAGTGTTTTTCTCCTCTTATACTATAACACTTACAATTTCTTCTTTATTAAAGAACAACGTGGCATACTTTTTATCCTTTTATAGTTACATTTAATGTTGTGGACCGTCCGAAAAACAAGTTAGTTCCTGTTATCATTTACAGAAAAACTAAATGTAGCTTGTCATGTTAGAGAGAAACCATCCTCTGTCCTGAAGACTTTCAGTTACAGAAGACTGTTACAAAGCCCTGACACTGGAGACTCCTTCCATATTTGTGAAATACATCTTCACTCACAGCTAAGGAGAAGGATAGGCAATGTGATGCTGTGTTATTAGAGTTATGGTGTACATGTATGAGTTGAGATTGACTCTCAGCAGTGCCGATGTTGATGGAAAGCCGCAGGTTCATCACTGGGAGGCACCTGACGCATCTGAGTGGTACATTTATAGCTAAAGAATCATCTTTATATTGTTTGTGTTTGCTGGGCATCAAATATATACATATAAACACTACCTGATGAAAAGACATTTCTTGACGGTGTATAAAGACGGGTGTAATGTTACAGCATACAAAGACATCTTATACAACTGTGTGCTTCCAGCTTTGTGGCGACAGTTTGGGGAAGATGGACATATGGATGTGATGGTCAGGTGTCCACAAACTTATGGCTGTATAGTGTATTTATTCTACACCAAGGCCTTGTTGGAAAGGGAACAGTGTGCACGGAAAAAGCACAGACGAACCATGTTTACAGACACGCCCCCCGGGAGGCGGGACATATACCTTCTAGAGCGCTTGTCATTGGATGAACACAAAGCTAGTACAGGATGAGTCAACAACAACAACAACAACAACTGTAATCATTTTCCAGAAGTGGCACACTATTAAAAACTATAGTATCATACTAAGGGACAGGCACAAAACGCTCTGAAACTTTTCCAATCCTTTTTTTTTTTTAAAGTCAGAGAAGTGAAAGTAGTGCCCTTATTAAAGGGAGCAGACAGCGGTTTGGGGTACAGCCCCTGGCTCAGCTGACTTTCTTTTCCCTGACAGCTAGTGTGCATGTCTTCAGGAGTTTGCAGAAGAGCCTGGCATGCTCATGAAGAAGAATTTGAAAGTTGAACCGAGCCACAGGAAATGCAGTTGTGTGTAAAGGAAGAGAATAAATTATAAATAATATCCCTCAGTCTTGTCAGGCAGCTGTCAGGCTGTAGCTCAGCAGGCTAGCTCCAAAATAATACCACACTGAAAGCAAAACCCGAGCTGTCTGTGTGTCCAGGGACAGACAAGTGTTTCTGCATGACAGCCAGTCATTTAATAATAATAATAACAATAACAATAAAGGACATTTCCCCTCTCTATCTCTCTCTCTCTCTCTTACCTGCTCGTCGAATCTGTTAATGACGGCCTGAACCCATTCAGCGGGTTTGTGAGCCGCCATGACCCGCACAAAAAACGCCTTTCCTGCGCTTTCCAACTCCTTAATCCTCGAAGTATGTGTTCAGGGCCCGCATGGAGGAGGCCTGGCTTGATATTTTCTCCTTTTTTCCATATCAGAAGCAGCACAGTGCCGCCATGACGGTGGCGGAAGTTTGAGTCCTCCTCTCCAGTGAGGTAGCAGTGAAGCTACCAGGACGGGAGGCGTTACTGCGCATGCGCGACTCTCCACAGGGCGTCTATATGACTGAACTGGAGACCACTGTGTGTGTGTGTGTGTGTGTGTGTGTGTGTGTGTGTGTGTGTGTGTGTGTGGGTTTAATTCCTTTTATACCACAGCAATTCATCAACGCTTACAATTCCTGTTTATTAAAGAACATTTGATCTATTTAATGTTTTTGGAACACCGGTGAAACAAGTTAGTTCCTGTTATGGCTTACGTTATAGCAGCGATAAACAGTCGTTCCCTCACCAAAAACAAACAAACAAACAAACAAAAACACAGCTTGTCATGTTACTGAGAAAAGAGGGCAGGTGTGAAGGGAATAAAATGCTAGTTACACAAGTCAGCAGGTTTGTGTGGGAAAAGATGCTAAAGTGAGCTATAGCTGAGATTGAGGTCCTTTCCTTCATTCCTCATGTCTGAGATCGTTTAGCGATCACATGCTCTGAAATGAACTCAACTCATTAATCAGAAGAATGTCGGAAAGACAGTTTGGAGGAAGAAAGACTGGCTTGTTGCAGTGTGTGTTGAGCCTCTGTGTGGATGGAACTGAGAATAGAGGCATGGATGAAGATAGCGGAAATGCTCGGAGAACACTGAGCACACTGTACATGAACACAACATAACGTGAGTCATCTGTCCACGAGTATCCTGTTGAAGCGATAAACCAGAGGTGTGTGTGTGTGTGATGATTTTACTGATTTTACTGCTCTAACACACTCACTGAACCTGCTCATGAGTGCATTATTTTAATCAGCTGTGTTAGAGAACGGTTTCCGGAGTACACATATAAAGTTACAATCAACTGATACAATGACATGAGTCGAGCAAAGCTTCTTTTATTATTAATTCATTATTAATATATCAGCTCTTGTTTCATTGGGCCTTTACTACTCATGAAACATTACCTTAACAAGTTAAAAAAAAAAAAAGGTTTTTGTCTAAGTAGCACTGAATATTCACACAGGCATAACTTAGTTTTAAAAAGGATCTGGGACCAAGAATTATAAAAGCCCTGAACCACAAGCTGGAGAAAATAAATTGCTAAGAATTATAAGCTAATATTCAATACATTAGTCTTACTGACAGACTTTAGAAGTTGAAATAACAAGATATTATGAATATGTCAAAATAATGAGCTATTAAGTCAAAATAACAACAAAACATCTTGAAGTTATAAATTATTATAAATTATATATTATTATAAGTCAAAATAATTTATTACGTCAAAAGAACAAGATATTATAAATATCTCAAAATAAAATGTTACTCATTCGTAATAACGAGATATTAAGTCAAAATAATAACATAATATTTTGAAATAACAAGCTATTAAGTCGGAATAATGAGATATTAAGAAATATAAAATTACTGAGTTATTAAGTCAAAATAATACAATATAATATATTAATTAGTCAAAATAATTTATTAAGTCAAAACAACAAGATATTATGAATATGTCAAAATAACAAGATAATGAAATAAGGAGTTATTAAGTTGAAAAAATGAAATATTTTGTAATACCAAGCTATTAAATAAAAAAAGAAATAATTAATGTGTCAAAATAACAAGATTTTAGCTTGAAATAACAACATGATATCTTGAAATAACAATTTATTAAGTGGAAATAATGATTTACTAAGTTGAATAATGACATGATATATTCAAACAGGAAGTTACTAAGTCTAAATAATGGCATAATACCTTAAAATAACAAGTTACTGTTAAATTATAAAGCAGAATAACACGATTAACTTGAAATAATGACTCAATAGATCTTGAAATAACAAGTTATTAGGTTGAAATTATGAGACATTAAGAAGAAATAATGGCATAATATCTTGAAACAATGAGTGATTAAGTCAAAATAACAAGTTATTAGGTTGAAATTATGAGACATTAACTTGAAATAACAACACAATATCTTGAAATAAGTGGAAATAATGAGGTGTTAAGTCAAAATAATGATATAATATCTTGAAATAATGAGCTATTAAGTTGCAGTAACAATTTATTCCACTTCAGTTCCACGCAGTTCACATGATACACACACTACCATTACTAACGAGTTTTACCATGAGCTTTTTATAAAATTCTCAAGCATTGCTTTATAAAAAATTTACGTATTGCTTATGAATGTGTTATAAACCTCATATGTAGGTATGTTTCAATTAAAGCGTTTGGGCCACATATCTTAAGACACAGGGTTAAAGGTCATTTCTGAGATACTTTCTCCTAATCAGCACTGTGTATTAAGTGGAACTGGGTGTAAATCTTGATTTTTTAGCAAATTGTTTCCATCAAAATTCAATAAATTGCATCATTTTTGACCTAAAAATAAACGTTTTCGGTTTGGTTGCTGCCCAAACACAGTAGTTATTGGGTTTTTTTTTTTAGGTTTTGCCACCTCCACTGTGCTTTTTATTATGTTAACAAGCTCTGAGAAATATGTATAAACTAGAACTAGAGGGAAAAATTAAGATAAAACTTTATGTGGTGTCAAATTTTCAAATTGTTTCCCAAAAAAAATAACAGAGTGTAGTGCTAATGTCTAGCATTTGTTTTGCACTTAAGCAGAGTGTCTGATGTGTTACAGTGCCATCGTATTAAATTATAAAATTGTATAAAAAACTTCTGTAAATTCCATTTTTTAAAATATGATATATAGAGAAAAAGTACAATCCCAACTTGATTTTAAAATGAGTTATTACAGTTATGAATTCCCATTAACATTTTTGTAACTGTACCCTAAAATAATGTAAATAATAATCAGTTTCTAATTTAAACTCTAAAATAAACTGATTAGTGTGAGAGGACAGCACCTTCTCCCATTAAAGCCTTTCCCATGACCTCCATCTGCCCTTAAACTGTGACAGAACTGACACTGATGTTTCCCTCAACCTCCAGGATGTCGATCTGCTGAAGCAGGAAGTGACGGTGGTTGTAGGTGAACATTTGTATGCCGTTCACCGCGATCCTGAAGTACTGAGTGTCACATGTGATGTTCACCTGAATCACAATACACTTTATTCAAAGATTATCCACATAACAACTTCATAACACATGCATAAGCACTGTGTAACATTCATAAAATAATGAAGCGTTGAGGCCATATTGATGTATTTGGAAGATGCTAAGCTTTTATAAACTGAATCTAAATTCGTGTGAGGGTGTTAGGTTTGGAACGAAACACTAGGGGGCGTACCATTAAAGGAAAATAATCAACAACAGGGTGGTGTAATGAAGCAGAGTTTCAGCTACCAACCTGAATTCGAATATTTTCCAATAACAGCATGTCCTTATACCACAGCAATTTTCCAAAGATTATAATTTTTATTTATTACACTTTTTATCCATTTATAGTTACATCTCATGTCTGCGAAACAAGTTAGTTCTTGTTATCACTCGTGTTATAAACTTTCACTAGCCTCTCTATTTTTTCCACTCTCCTGAAGTATATATGAAAACATTATGCGTCTTTTCATGTTACAGAGAAACCAGAAAACCGAAGCTTCTCTGTATTTGAAAACTTTCCCTAATCGTTACAAAGAACCAACACTGGAGACTCCTTCCTTTTTTATTAGTCTTAGATTCTGTGTAGTGTCTGCAATACAACTTCTTGTGAATGAACTGTTACTATGGAAATGATAAAGCGTGAGTGCATTAATATAAACCTGTGATTTGTCTTACAGCCCAAACTACAGTTAGAGCTGTGGTTGAAGAAAATGACTAAATATTTTAGTAAAAATGATATACTTTAACATTTATACAATATGACCCCTATAGTCTGGTTCAAACTGGAACGCTTATATATTGTAAAATATGATAAACATTGGTGTGATAAACATCATTATTATTATTATTATTAGCAATAGTGGAAAGGAGAATAATAGATTACATGGGTGATATATGGTTTTCTCTGAAAGGTTCCAAAAATAGAACTTCATATTCAGTGAACATCTGTGCAGTTCTTTAATGAGCTTTAAAAAGTTTAAGTTCAATACTTGATGCACTGCCCTAGGCCCCTAGAAACAATTTCTCATTGTACTAAACCTATTCTGGCTATCATAGTTCTAGAAAAAGCTCAACAGGATCAGACTGAACTCATCTGAAAGACTTTCTCAGCTTGAAAACTGCAGAGAGGTTTTGATTACCGTAAACTGCTGGCCTCTGTAGAAGGGCATGCCGCCGCTTCTCTCCTCATGACCCCAGCACTCCTTCATCAGGCTGTTGCGCACCACTACGTTCTCGTTGAAACGCGGGTTGAAGTGGAAAGCAATGCCGGAGTTATAACGCAGGTTGATGCAGAACCTGGGAAGTAAGGAAAAAAAAACTTCAGCCAAAGTCAAAACACTTCCATCGCTTTCTATTTTCTATTTTCCTGTCAAAAGCAACTGTATAGTGCTGCGACTGTCTAAAACGTCATCCTGTCATCTGAAGATTGTGAAACTGAGCTTGGTGATGTCACAGTCATTTGGATTTCTGCTCTAGGGATGGGACTTGGCCTTGATTGATTGGTAGCTGTGGCTTGATAAAGGAGATTTAGCTAGCATGTGGATATTAAACAACTAAAATTGTATGAAAACGATTTAAAAAATGCAACAACGAATCACAAATCCATAATCAGATACTGTAACTCATGTGCTTATATTGTTCATGTTACAATTCCAAATCACTACTTATGGACTTCCACATTTATTTACATTTTTAAATCAGCAGTTATGCTGCCTGTGTAGTGGAATTTTATGTATGGTAGTAAGAAGGGGTGTAACGATCCAACAATTTGGATTGATTTATCGATTTTAAAGTGCAATGATTGAAATGAATCAATGCAGCAATCATAAACCGATTATTATCAATTATAATTGAATATAAATCGATTATTATTGAAAGAGAACAGACAACTGGTGTGTACAAAATAATTCTTTAAATCTTCTTCAACTGATATATTTGTAAATAGGCTATCAAGGTGATTTGTCCATAACACTGATACTTTTAAAATAATCCTTCTCCACGTCATCATCAATCGCAACTTAACAGTAGGCCTACCACAGATTCTGAACAAAGTTGGTCACATATCGATCAGTGGATACATCAAATCGTTATGTGTTGTATCATAGCAGATTCAGTGGTATCATCAAATATAGATTCATTGCCTTATGAATCAAAATCGTATTGTATCATATCGTATTGTATCATGTCATATCGTAAACAACCTCAGGCACCTAAACAACCTTTGTATACATGTGTACAGTGTATGCTAATACACACACCTGTCAGCGTTGTGGTTGATACAGCCCTGCACGGTGATGGCTCTGCCTGGGTAAAGTCCACCCTGGATAATGGTTTTATATGGCAGCACCTGAGCAGACATGAAAAATAGGTTTTCAGAAATATCCCTGAATTCTTTATAAAGTTTATATACACTCTATAGAGCACTTTCATTTACATTTATGTACTTAAAATACGGATTAAACACAATCGAGTGTTTCATTTGAACTCAGCAGCACAGCTAGACCACAGTTAGCAAGCCTACAGTTAGAAAAGCAGGATGGTTAGTTAGTAAGCTAATATCATGTATGTAATTCAAAGAAATGGACATATATGTCATTTATGGACACTTAAATCACATCTAAAACAGATTTCTATGGTGATTTGGAAGGTCTATTTCCATAATTTGCTTCAGATGCAATTCTGCTAGCGTACTGCTTAGCATGCTAATGTGTTCTTGAAAAATAACCATGGAAATAGATTTTATATCCCATCCTGATAATTTCTGATATTTGATATGCAATACATTTATTTGAATAACATACATCCAGTATGCTTGAATAACATTAGCCAGTATGCTTGCTAATTAACTATATTGCTAACTACCTGCTTTGCTAACTAAAGTGCTTGCTAGCTGTGGGCAGTGCCAGCTCAGTGGTTAGGGCTCAGGGACATTAACTCAAAGCTTGAGTTTGTTTGAGAAGTTTGAATCCTGAAATCAGAAGCTGTTGGGTCTTTGAGCAAAATGCTTAACCTTCATCTGCTTCCTTTGGATAAAAAGCATCAACCAAATTAAGAAATGTTAAATGTATAGTGAGCTTAATAAAGTAAGTCTGCCATGATGGAGGGTTTGGCTACATAAAGCCCAATTTGAAAACCGAAATTCAAATGTGACTTTGAAAAATGAAAATTAAAATCAGATTGCAATTCCTTCTTAATAAAAACAGGCCACCGCCCTTCTCTTTGGAGGACAATATGGACACATGCACATTAACAAAAGACAAACAAAACACAACTTGTCTGCAAACCACGAATGGATACATGTGACAGGAAACAAAGACCACATATGTAAAAAAAGACCTTCAAAGACCTTCTGTAGTGGATTATGGGATTATGTGGTTCTTACATAAGCACATGGAGGACTGTACGGAGGAGGTGTCTGTGAAGAAAGATAACAGGATCTACTCAGACAGATATCAAACATGTAAGGAAATGAAAGGACGGATAAAAAAAAATCTTAAGTTCTACTCACAGCACGTAAACCTGGGGAAGCGTAAGAAGACTTCACCTGAAGTAGAAATGAAGCAGATATCAAACAGTGTAATTTGTCCCTTGATCATTTTTCACATTAAAGCCATGTTATTCAGATGTTCACAGACTTCAACACTGACGTCTGTGATAATTTCATAAACGTACCGTGTGTGCAAAGCTGGGTTGTGCCACCCACGAGGTCTGTAAATAAACAATGGGATATTTATGGTGGAACCTGATATGTAAAGCATCATTTTCAAATTCTTCTCTGGTTTGTACTCACAGCCGGGTTTTGGAAAGTGATGGACATGATATCTACACCTCCGTCCACAGAGATCGCCTTCACACGGGAGACAGGCAGACGGTGCAAGTACTCCAGGAAATGGGCTCCATTTACGATCACCTGAGACATCAGCACAAGTTAGACAGCTAAACTGATAGATCCTTTATTGATTCTGTAAGAGAAATGATCTTTCTATAGCAGCACAGTGCACAGATTAAGAGAAGGAGAAAAAGGTAAATAAGGTAAAGAGGTATAATTACAGTAGTGTACAATAAATATAAGAGAAAAAAGGGGGTGCTTCCAAACCGAATAGGAGTCTCGGTTGATCAGGAAGGTGAGGGTGAAGTCGGAGCCTCTGGGAAGTGGGGTGTGGTTGGTCCGTTGCTCTGAACCCCAGCAGGATTTCTGTAGTGTGTTACACACCACATGACCCGAGTTACCGACGTAGCGTGGGTTGAAGTGGAGGGCGATATCACTCGATGCCTTAGTGCCACATTGCAAATTCACACAAAACCTGTCCATAAAATCAAAGCCTTATAATCTTACACATTCTCATTTAGCTAAGTGGCAGGAGACTGTGGGTCAACAAGGGAGACGCTCACTTGGGGGTGTGCACTTATAGGAAAATAATCAATGACATGGCGGCATAGAAAAATCACTGTTACCACCCTAAAGTTAATTATTTTCCAATAATATTTTCACATAGTGTTTTATTCCTCTTAAACCACAGCAATTTGCCAATGCTAACATTTGTATTTATTATAAAAGATGTCACATATTTTTTATCCATTTATAGTTACTTTTAATGTTGTGGAACTTCTATGAAATAAGTTAGTTCCTGTTGTCACTTATGTTATAGCAGCTATAAACATTTATTTATTCATCAACCTTGCTTAAAGTCAAAAAGATAAAAAAAAAACACAGCTTGTTTTGTAAATGACAGAAATCTTAAAGTTACAGCTTTACCTCTCATTGCTACAAAGCACTGACACTGGAGACTCCTTCTTTAAACGCTTAATAAACATTTAACAGAAAATGTTGCCATATCAACAGTTGTTAAAATCAATTTATTTTTTGCAGTAAACAAATATAAGAGAAATGTTTGACATGGATTTATGGATTTGTATATTGTATACATTAAGAAATTATATATTGGTGGTCTATTAATGTTAAAACATAAAAGTTATATAAAGTCTGTGGGTGAACACAATATGGAGAATTCTCATCATCTGAAAATATTTGTATTGCTCTAAATCTTTTACTTTAGCTACATGATATCCAACATAGTAGAACACCATTAATCATAAGCAGGTGCCTACATTTAGCATCATGTTAACCTTTTAGTTAGCTTATCTAACGTTAATGTCACCATGTTAGCTGTAGCAATTTGATGCTTTATAGCTAAACAAGGTCTCTAGTAGGTCATGTTAGGCAACTTGTGAATGATTAACAATTAGTACCAGTGTTTAGTCAACAAGACTGAATTGACCTCACCTCTCTTATTGACCCAGGAATGTGTCACTTAGCAAACACAGGCCATGCAAATAGATTTCATTAAATGACAGCCCAATTCATACCAGAATTCCATCTTTTATTACCACATGGTGAGTTTTGCATCAGCTTTGGCATACTCACCTCTCTGCTCCTGCCAGGACTCGTCCTGTCACGGTGACGGTCTTCCCTTCAAACAGGCCTCCTTGGATACAGCCCGTAAACGGGAGTTTCTAAATGGGAGCAAATTCAGTCATGGGTAAATTTACATTTTAGATAAAATACCATTTTAAACTAGACTTACACTGTAAATTGATTTCTGAATATTAAAATATATTCTAATATATATTATATTCTAATATATTCTAGATTTGGCTTAAGATAAACACAATGTGATATCCTCATCAATAACTATTCAATCGTAATGCTGATTGAGTCATTACATGATTTTGATGATATTAATGTTTTTGTAGTCCTATAAAATTTTCACACTTTTGGAGCAGACACTTTTGACCAATCTAAAGAGGAAACTATACCACTTACACTATATGGAAAAAAGTTTGTGGACACCTGACCATCACACCAGTATGTGGTTCTTTCTCAAACTGTTGCCACAAAGTTGGAAGCACACAATTGTGTAGAATGTCTTTGTATGATGAAGCGTTAAGATTTCCCTTCACTGGAACTAAGAGGCTCAAACCTGTTCCAGCATGACAATGCCTCTGTGTACAAAGCGAGCTTCAGGAAGACATGGTGTGTGAAGGTTGGAGTGGAAGAACTCGTGTGACCTGCACAGAGCCCTGACCTCAACCCCACTGAACACCTTTGGGATGAACTGGAACACCGACTGCACCCCAGACCTCCTCACCCAACATCAGTGCCTGACCTCACTAATGCTCTTATAGCTGAATGAACACAAATCCCCACAGCCACGCTCCAACATCTAGTGGAAAGCCTTTCCAGAAGAACTGATATTGGTTATTATAACAGCAAAGGGAGGAATAAATCTGGAATGGGATGTTCAACAAGCACATATGATCGTGATGGTTAGGTGTCCAGGTATATTTTGGTCATATAGTGTAGCTAGTTACATAGCTAGAACAGCCAAGAAGGGCGACCCTATAAAGATAATGTCAAATCTACCTAAAGTTAATTTATTGTCAATTCATCAAAATTCTTGATTACATGTAATTTATCAAAATGAAAGGACTTTGTCCCTTCCCCAAACATTGTCTGTTTTTTTATTGCTATAACAGATATTTAAAAATAATATTAAAATTATTTTAAAAAGGGATTTGCATTGCTTCCCTCCAAAGCCTAGGCTAAAAGCCCTGAAACAACTGCACGAGGAAGAACTTTCTGAATTCCAGGCAATATGAAGAGCAGACACGCCTCCTTGTCCTGATCCGATGGTCGTTGGTGACCCACATAATTTTTTTTATTATTATTATTAGGAGTGATTTCATCTCAAAAGCATTTTTTTAAATAAATGTGCATGGGGTAGGGTACAAATGTAGAAGTCTTACATATGAAGTAGGTTAGAAACAATGACAAAGAACAGCAAATGAGTTAAGGATGATCATAGTAAGCCAAAAAGTAAGGTAATAGTAGCTCAGCTTCCTTTTTTGCCGAGCAAGTAACTTGAGATTTAATTAATTATTCAGCTTTCTTTTATAAAAAATGTATTGTTTTGCCAGCAGCTTCCAGAGTAATCTTGTTAGCTCGGTTTAAACAGTACACTAGGGTTAGCAGTAGAAGTTAAACGTTATCAAAGGTCCTGTGTTTAAGTCTATAGGAAGAGACAAAATATAACAATGAGACAAAATAAAAGTCTAAAATAACCTTGATTATTGATAAGAAAAGCTTTATTTAACCTGAGATATATTAAAATGCAGTTATTATTATTACTACTTATTACAGCATTGAATAATTACGCAACACAAGCCATGCCACAGGAACTGAACACTGGTGTGTTAATAATTAAGGTTTTATTTCACTCTATTAATTTATTGTGATAATTTATTAATATAGTGATCAGATTCAGAGTTTTCCTAGCAGATTTTTCTGTTAACACAAAGCTGTGAAAATCTGATTATTTTAAGATTATTCTGAGTCTCATGCAACTCTCTTTCAGAAATCCATTTTACTATTAATGTCTATTAATAATATACTATTAATATCTACTATTTACTATTTTACATGATAAAATTTCCTTTAAAGGGAGTCTTTGCAAAACCCTGTGTACTAGATTTGTGAACACCAGAGCAATTCAGAGCATTGCCTCATTAATCTCGATACAGTGAAACTAATCAAATGAGTAACTTATTAAAATAAAATTAAACATGCAGGTAAAAGTGCTTACCGGATTCAGGTAGGGATGCTGGCAGGACATTGTGATGCAGTGCAGAATAGCCACAGAGTGAATGCAGAGTACAGTGGTGTGCTTGTGTAGGTTGGTATAAGTTTCAGTTTGCTAGAAAAGGCTGCTCTAACCAGGAAATCAGGTACGTTTCATGTTACATATTTGCATGCTTTAGACCCCACCTCATCTACCAGTCCTGACAGATTGTTCACCAGAAGCTTATCTTTGCAAACTTTTGTCTACTGTCCAACAAAAATGATTTTTCTCTATCTCGATCCTTAAGCTTTATCCTCAATTATGTCTGATTCTGAGGTTTATTCATGCTTTATTTTATCACTATAATTTGTGTTTATTCTATCAAATAACGGTTATTTCAGATTTATGTATGTGATCTTTATTTGTCCTTTATTTGGCCTGTTTTATAACATCTCTATTATTTCTGATTCTGTTTTTTCTGTTTGTTTGTTTGTTTTGACCTTGAGGTTGAGAAAGGCACTATATAAAATATGTAAAATATAAATACATATAAATTATTATTATTATTATTATTAGTAGTAGTAGTATTATTATTAGCAAAAAAAAGGAAAAAATTCTAATTCAACACACTGTTTAAAGGGCTTACCAGGTTCATGTAATGTTGCTGGAAGGACATCTCAATACAACACGAGGCTGTCAGAAGCTGAACAGAGAACACAATAGGAGCTTGTGCACGTTGCTGCAAGTTTCGTTTGACTTGAATACGAGGTTGAATCTCACCTTGTTTACCCAACATCGAGTATTTTACAATGAAATAATGAGACTTGCCAGGAATTGTTTCAACACCATAGAACAAGTTATCTAATCCCAGCCTCCACAATAGTCCTGCCCTCTTGCATAGTTTCAATTTCATTTTCTCTATTTTGCCCCAGTCTTACCCTCAAGCCCAAATCCCTGTCCCGTTCTTATCCTCAAGCCAAAATTCTGCCCCAGTCTTACCCTCAAGCCCAAATCCCTGTCCCGTTCTTATCCTCAAGCCAAAATTCTGCCCCAGTCTTACCCTCAAGCCCAATTCCTGCTGGGTTCTTGTCCTCAAGCCAAAATTCTGTCCCAGTCTTACCCTCAAACCCAATTCTTGGCTCAGTGTTATCCCCAAACCCAATTTCTGTCCCAGTTTTATCCTCAAGCCTAAATTTTGCCCCAGTCTCACCCCAAACCCAAATCCTGCCCCAGGTTCCCAACCAACTCAAATCATGTCTCTGTCTTATCTTCACACCCAAATTCTGTCCCAGTCTTACCACCAAAACTAAATCCTGTTCTAGTCTTAACCTCAAGCCCAAATTCTGTCCCAGGTTTACACTCAGGCCCAAATCCTTTTGCTGAAGTCTATATTTTTACAGGACTACACATTAATAACAGTATTTTCCCATAAAACCTCTGCTACAATGTTATAATCATGCTGCTGTTTTAACTCTTTTATTGCCAAATATACATCATAAATACATTTGAAAGTGTCAGGAAAAAAACCCCTGACTACTTTCAAAGCAATTCAGTCCAATTCAAAGCAATTTCAGTCCAAGAACATATGACATCAAAAGTGCAGGAACAATGAGAACAACAGAGATGGAATCAATCAGTCATAAGAAGAAGACTTATGGCTCACTGGGGTTTATCTATATAACAGCAGTGTTGGTGTAGCTATCTTTACATTTTTTGATACTGTATAATTTTCCCAGAATACAATATGTGCCTCCATACTGACTTAAATAGAATAAAATACATTTAAAGTATTATACTGGTTTGAACTGTTCTTACAGTTTATAATATAAAGTGTTACACATCACAATCTGCCCTTAAACCATGACAGAACTGACACTGATGTCTCCATCAACCTCCAGGATGTCGATCTGCTGAAGCAGGAAGTGACGGTGGTTGTAGGTGAACATTTGTATGCCGTTCACCGCGATCCTGTAGCACTGAGTGTCACACATGATGCTCACCTGAAACAAATATTTAAATGTAAGTGTGAAATTTAATATGCGGTACAGATAATAATTAATGATTTACCTTCGTAATCTGGTTCACTGGATGTGCAGTGTGAATTTTTTTACGTAGTGGAAAACAATGGAAAACTTTGACCTTCAGACTGTAATAAACATCAAGGGCAATTACGCTGTGTACAATAAACAATATGGGTGATATGTTGTGTCTCTAAAATGGACTTCTGAGCCAAATTGGTGTTTTTATATACTATACAGCAGTTTATTTGAGATTTTAATTGAACTGCAAAAATCTTCATCATAAAATGAAACCTCAGATTGTAGTTTTAATGGAGTACAAAATTTCCCACTTATCAGCCAAGACATGTTATGTTTGCTTCTTCAGGTCTACACTAAACTAATGTAGTTAAAAATGATTGGAAGTCTGTCACCTAAAACCTACATAAACATATTTCACAACACTGTTAAGCTATGTTAAGCAACGTAAAAAAAATGGTAAAAACATAAACATTCATGGGAGAGTCCATGTCTATAAGTTATAGTTCTGAGCGAAAATACATTACCACGCCGCCTTCAAATGCTGGGAGGTATAAATTGCTGCGGGCAAAAAGTGATGCGGGTTGTCCAAGATGGCCGCCCCAACAAAGTTACCCTACATATATTTTTTTAAATTCTGATGAGAAATGGTGGTAGGCATGTATATCTTCTAAAGATAACTAGTTCAACACGAATTACTGTAAATAATGGACTAATCAGTGTGAAAATTCATTTCTTTCTAGGATTTATTTTTCTTCATAATGTTTCTAGAAGTTTTGCTTTTTGCTCATGGGTAAAGTTTGTGTAATATCATTGAAGAACTTAATGGTTGTTTGAGGCAAAACATTTTAGGTGAGATAGCCTTCTATTCTTACATTAACTACATGAGCCATGTAGCTTAACAACTTGTTGCACTACCATAGTAATTATAGAAACAGCTCGACAGGATCAGACTGAACTCATCTGTTTCTACATCTTTCTCAGCTTGAAAACTGCAGAGAGGTTTTGATTACCGTAAACTGCTGGCCTCTGTAGAAGGGCATGCCGCCGCTTCTCTCCTCACGACCCCAGCACTCCTTCATCAGGCTGTTGCGCACCACTACGTTCTCGTTGAAACGCGGGTTGAAGTGGAAAGCAATGCCGGAGTTATAACGCAGGTTGATGCAGAACCTGGGAAGTAAGGAAAAAAAAACTTCAGCCAAAGTCAAAACACTTCCATCGCTTTCTATTTTCCTGTCAAAAGCAACTGTATAGTGCTGCGACTGTCTAAAACGTCATCCTGTCATCTGAAGATTGTGAAACTGAGCTTGGTGATGTCACAGTCGTTTGGATTTCTGCTCTAGGGATGGGACTTGGCCTTGATTGATTGGTAGCTGTGGCTTGACGCTGTGTCTTTGCATTACCTGTCAGCGTTGTGGTTGATACAGCCCTGTACGCTGATGCCTCTGCCTGGGTAAAGTCCACCCTGAATTATGGTTTTATATGGTATAACCTGGAGAAACAGGCAAAATAAATATGCTAAATGCTTCACTACACCAAGCTAGCTCATTGAGCAAAGCCCAATTGTTTCAATGTTGCAAAGGATTATGGGATAAGCTGTTCTTACATAAGCAGGTGGAGAACTGTATGGAGGAGGTGCCTGTGAAGAAATGCAGCACAGAGAAACATTAAAACAATAGACATAGATTACCTATATAATTACATTAGAATAAACGTTCTACTCACAGCACTTAAACTAGCGACAGTGCGAGAAGTAACCGCCTGTATCGGGCTCGCATGCTGCTGATGTCCTTGCATATTCCAAGCTGATCTCTGGGTCAGTTTGCTTTGGCACCTCTGCTTCTCTGGCTGCATCAGTCTGCTTCGGTCGAGTCTCACAGCCGGGTTTTGGAAAGTGATGGACGTGATGTCTACACCTCCGTCCACAGAGATTGCATTCACACGAGAGACAGGCAGACGGTGCAAGTACTCCAGGAAATGGGCTCCGTTCACGATCACCTGAGACAGTGTTACAAGGTAGATGGATAAATTGAGAGTTAGAGTGATCCTTTATTGATTTTATTTTAGAAACTGTCTTTCTATAGCAGTCAAACTGCACTGTGCATGGATTAAAAGCAGGATGAATAAGTAGTAAATAAGATAACTACAGTAATACACAATAAATATAAGAGAAAAAAGGGTGATGTTGAAGGATAAGACTGATGCATTAATGCTAAATAACCCTCTGTTGTGCATTAACCACAAAAAAAACAAAAAAAACAGGCACACCGAATAGGAGTCTCGGTTGACCAGGAAGGTGAGGGTGAAGTCGGAGCCTCTGGGAAGTGGGGTGTGGTTGGTCCGTTGCTCTGAACCCCAGCAGGAATTCTGTAGTGTGTTACACACCACATGACCCGACTTACCAACGTAGCGTGGGTTGAAGTGGAGGGCGATATCACTCGATGTGTTAGTGACACATTGCAAATTCACACAAAACCTGTCCATAAAATCACCCAAAAATCAGGGAGGTTCATGTAATCCATGTATAACGTCTTGTTCATAAACAACAAGCTGAACTTGTTTTTTATACTAAACAAACAGGCAGAGCATTTCTCACCTCTCTGCTCCTGCCAGGACTCGTCCTGTCACAGTGATGGTCTTCCCTTCAAACAGGCCGCCTTGGATACAGCCCGTAAACGGGAGATTCTGAGTGGCAGGAAATGATTTCAAGTGCAATTTAATTATATAATGTGTTTAACAAGATTTGCTGATGTAAAGTAAATTAAAAAGTATGAAGTATACATAATGTTTCCTATTTTATATCCATGTACTATTTCTGAGACAAAAGTATTCTTATGTTTAAAGATTTTACATTATTCTGATAAACTTTTAAAATACATTGCAAAAAAATGGCATCTTAGCAAGTGAAAATATCTTGAATATAGTCAAAGTTATCTACTATTTCCCAAAATAAGATTACAGTAAATCAAATATATGATTATTAAACTGATTAGACACTTTAACTCATTTCAAGCTTGAAATAATGTTTTTAATTTTGAATATTTATTTCTAGAAAGACACAAATTAATATAAGATAAATATAATATAATTAATTGCCAAAAGTATAAGAAATTTTCAAGCTTGAAATGTGAAAAGTATCTAAAAACAGGCTGAATATTATATTTGATTTATAATAATAATCTCATAATAATACTAGATAGATTTGCCCTTATACAATATGCTTTTACTTGTTAAGATTGCTAAGATATTTTTTTGCAGTGTGCTTTCATTACTAAGACTTGCTTAAAATAATGTTTATTAAAAGACTACTTTATTTGAATGCCAACTATATATTGACTTTAAAAAATTAAAAAAGACTGTTTTTTTACAAATGTATCAATTCAAAATCATTTTCTGTGTTAAAAAGGCTGCACAGTAAAGTCAAGTTCATATGAATCAGAGACTTTAAATATAAAGTTTTATAATCATATATTCAAATCCAGTTTAAAATATTCCATAAAAAGGCATTAAAATTGGATTAATACTTGATCACATAAAAATTAACAAGTCCTTTAATGTCCACCTATTAAAACAGACCCGACAGTTTAGTAAGGAGTATACGCAGAAATAAGTTTTATAACCATATTATTACCAGCACATCTAAAAGTACTAGTGCCAGAACTATTGGCACCCTTGATGAAAAGGAGCTTTACAGTATAAACTTTACAGCAGCCAAATGTCTGATTGTCTTGAGTGTGGACGTCAATACAATTAATAAACGAAACAAATAATCAAGTGCAAGGTTAAAAAGGCTAAAACTGACACTAATAAATCAAACTCAAATCCTTACCGGACACAGGTATGGGTGCTGGTTGGCCATGTTGATACTGTGTGACCGTGAACAAGGTTTTTTTCTCTCCCCCAAACACCAGACAGTGCTATCAGCTGCCCTTTGGTTTCGATTTGCAGTGTACGTTTTGTTTTACTGGATAAGGATGTTATCATATAATTTATCAGAACAATTATCATATAATGTAACAGATGAATGCAGCAATGCAGCTGGCACTCCTAGGCACAAACAGACTGAGTTAATGATTAGCAAAACACCACCTTCACACAACAAGAATTATGACAGGATTCTTCTCTCTTCTCTACCGACACATAACTAGCATAAATTTTGATTATAGTTTAAAAAAAAAAAAAAAAAAAAACATAATTGAAAGCTTCTAGATGATCTGAAAGATACTTTAGGTTTGCACTTTGTTCATGTTCAGGACAATTTCATAAATTGTTTCAGCCATAAATGACACACACACACACACACAGAACACCAAGCCTAGTCACTCAGCCACTGGAGTTACTCCAAATTACTAAATACACATGGACTATATTATCATCCAAAGCACTTCTAATGTCAAAATCCAGCTCCACATTTTAGGCCACGCCCTCTACCCCAGTATGATGCCTGCTGAAAGTGATGCCAAATTACACTTGTGTGCAAAAGTTTGCATCTCTCTTGGTTTCTGTGTGGAAATAAAAGCATGCATATTGCACATGCACGCTATTCTACAGTTTTGACTACTAGAAAAGACAATTTCAAGCTTGAAATGAGTAAAAATAACTAGAAATAGGCATGATCATTTTAAATTTGTTTTAAAACAATCTAAAAAAGAGAAATATTCGTTGCAGAAAATTGCTATCAACTGTCCCGCAGTGTAAACTGTCCCTTGCGTGTGCGTTTGCTCTATTAGACGGCACGCTGTTAGAAATGCGAGCACAGCTTTATTGTTTCTCAAGGAGGAAAACAGAAAAACGTGTATCATATACAGAATAATAGCCACATGCAATACAAAAATATGTATTTGTACATGACAGAACATGTATTGACCCATTCTAAAAAAAAAAAAAAAAAATTTACAACTATTTTACAGCATTTTTTGTACATGAAAAAATATAGAGATATATACATCTGGAACAGGGGAGCAATACATATTCCAAAATGTAGTACATTATATATTAATATATATAAAACGTCCATATAAATATGAAAAGAATTAGGTTCATTCGCTGTACAATAAATAAATTTTTGTTACACATATGCACGTATTTTTCACATATGCACATATCAGTATTTTTCAACCCACAATACACTCCAGGCTTTTATTCTTACATCATATTATTCCTGACACACACACACACACACATACACACACATATGCACGCACACATCACTACACACACAGACATTACAAGAGGTAACGGTTACTAGCTCAATGAAACAAGGCCGTGTCACTGCTTCCTATTACTATTAAACATTTTACGCTACATGAGGAGGAAAATAAAACTTGAGAAAACAGCAGTGCTTCTCTTTGGCTCGTTGTCACACTCAGGTACACACTCCTACCGGAGACACACATCCCATTTATTTCAAAATCTTCATTTTATTGCCCTGACTCGTGAGGCCACGGCCCTTTTAGCACTCACGGCGGAGGTTCATCCAGCATTTCTTTTTTTTTTCCTTCCTTGCTACTTTTAAACAACCAGTTCAAGCCAAAAATACAATTTTACACATTTTTTTCTCCTAATCCAAATGTGACTAATCAACAAAGACATGTCTGGTGTGTCAAACTTGCTTTTTAGCATTTCACTGAAGTTATGTAGCTAATATTGCTAACAGGTGAGGTTAGCATCTTGAAAACTGCATGACTAAAAAAAATCACACACTCACCTCAAACTGCTGAGGTGATGAATAGACTTTTTGAATCTTTATAGAAGGAGTAATCTTTATACTATACCTAGTAGGAGGAGCAGCCATCTTGTAGCTAGTCAAACAGAAATAGCTGATCTAGATACTCATGAACATAAGCAGCAGTGTTGCTAGCAAAGCCGTCTAGCAGCTAACTAGTTTAACTCACATTTCCTAGTAGTACTTTTAAAATCAAGTAGTTTGCAATTAGTTTTACTATCTTACCGATTGCAGTTAAGCTACTATTAATTTTAGTGTAGCTTCTAATGTAGCTAGCTTAATATTTTGAAAAAAAAAAAAAACCTGATTATTCCTTGCTAGCATTGCTAGTTGGTTTAACCAACATTTCCTACTAGTATGTTCTTAGCATAGCTATGTATAAAATTAAGTAGTTTGTAATTAATTAAACTGTTTTAGCAGTTGAACAGCTACATTATTAAGCTAGTTTCAAGCTATTTTTTTTACCATGTAACATCTAGTGTAGCTAGCTAGCTTTAGTTTAACATTCTGCAAAACCTTTTTTTTTCCAATGTCCAAACATTATAAGTTGTTAAATATCTTCACCTTAAAAAAATATCTTAATCTTTTTCTTTTTTTTTTTTTACCTTGTATGAAACACTGGTATCTATAAAAAAAAAATAAAAAAAAAAAGTCTCATGTTGTTGCACAGCTAAAAGGTAGTAGCAGCCATCTTGTAGCTAGTCAAACAAGAACAGTCAACGCTGTGGAAAGTGTCTAAGTGTTTAGCCTAGCTACTATTTTAACTAACGTTTCCTAGTTGTTAGCATAGTTACTTTTAAAATCAAAGTAGTAGTTTGTAGTTACTTTTGCTATTTTAGCAATAGTAATTAAGATCATTTAGGCTATTTTTACTATGTACAGTAGCTTCTAATGTGCTTTAGTCTTTAGCATTGAACATAAGCTTTTTTTTCACAAACTAAAGAATATTTATTTCTTATCTTTATATCAAAAGTATGTCAGTGTCTCAGTGTCTAGCCTAGCTAACAGCGATAGCAGTGTTGGTAGCAGCTACGTAGTTAAGCTAATTTTAAGCTATTTTTACTATATAGCTTCTACTGTAGCTAGCGAGCGTTAGTCTTTTGCATAAAACCTTTTTTTTTTTTACAATCCTTTCCTATATATTTGGTTTCTTCTTTGTTTTCTTTGAAATCACTTTGGTCACAATTCAGAAATGAACAGCCTTGATCTAAAGAAATTCAATCCATTGTTTTTTTTTTTTTTGGTTTTTTTTTTTTCCCTAAGACTTAGCAACTTCTTCACCTCGGCTGAATGCAACGTTTTGGACATATCACTGTTTACAAGATTACTTTTGTTGCAAGATTTATGCAAGTTTCTTGTATGTGTAATGCATGAGAAAAAATTTCTGCAAATTTTAAGCTTAATACGTTGACTTTTGACTTATTGTGCATTAGACGATTGGGATTCAAATGATGATATAGTTACGATTATATATTTAGTTTTTTACACAGACTCATTCTGCAGTTTATGGGAGCCAATAATATCTTCTGAGGTGAGTGTGTGATGATTTAGGCACGCAATTCATGCAATGCCATACTGGAGACCATTCGCTTCCCTTACTAGTGCCAGTGCAAATGTGTTTTTGTTGATCGACTATATTCTGGTGATTAAAATTATATTCTGGCCATCCTGATCCTTTAAAAGACATCTGGTGTTGATGAGTCATCGGGCACCACAATGCAGCGAAGGGTGTGACAGCATTTATAGTCACTGTGCAGAAAGACCGTGACTAGTGAGCCTATGTATCGGAGAAGCAATAGTGCACATCGTTGAAGGAGCTGGAATCCAAAAACAAAGTATAGGAAAAAGGAAGAAAGGGCGCGATGCATCCAGTCACAAGGGAGAAGAAGTGAAGAAGTGTCCTAGCAAAAAAAGGAGGAAGGACAGGCTGCCACGAAAAGGAAAAAAATTCCACTAGGCAGACGCTACATCTCATAAGTCCAGATTTGGCCAAGATGCCGAGAGGAGAGCGTGAAGAAAGAGGCTGACAGCGCACACTCCAAAGGGAATAATCAGAAACGGCGGAGACGAGAGTCGCTCAGAATCCGTGCATTGCCAAAGCGCACTCCTCTCCAAGGACAGCAAACAAAGGCGGAAGATCACACGGCAGAACGTTGGGAGCAGGAAGTGCGTCTCGTTTCTGCTCGGAGTCCACGAGTTCTTTATTTCAGGACGCATGCAAGGCAGATCCGGGGGTTTTTGTTTTGCATTGCTTTAGTGTTTCAGCTACAACCTAAAGAACGGTGAACAGGAAAGTCAGACAGAAGAGAGAAGAGCAAGAGGTTAGGTTGTTAACAGGCAAATCAGAAGGGAAAAGGATGTTTATTAATATGAAATCAAGGTCAGATGTTAGTGTAGTTTCTACTCATAGACATAAAGGAAGAGAGGGGTACGGATGGGGAGTAAAAGAAAAGAAAAACAATGTTAATATTCTCCAAGGACAAGAATATATATATATACATATATATATATATATATATATATATATATATGTATATAAATATATATATATATATATATATATATATATATATATATATATTCAGGTCAGGTCTTCAGATCAGATTAACAAATTAATCACTAATTATGATATGACTCAAAGTCATATTTAACTTAGTAACCCATAGACAAGAGTGTAGGAGGGTTAAATTTAATAAGCCAATCACAAACTGGATCATAAGACCACCAGCTCCCCACTAGCCTTTTTTCACTCCTTTGCCCTGCTTAGCATAAAATAATGCTTTTAAATAATACAATAGCTTAGCAATATTAGCTCAGCTAGCACAAATTTTTGTACACTACCAATCAAAAGCTTGAGCATATTTGTAATATGTATTTTTTTATAATTTATACATTCATACTTTTTTTTAGACAAATGTAAATAATCAATTTAATGCATGTTTATGAGCAGGGGTGTACAAACTATTGAGTGGTAGTGTAGTTCTGTTCCGAGAGAAATTGAATGCTATTTGTGGTCAGTCACAACTTCCTAGTATTCAACCAAAAGTCAGTAAACTGAACAAACTTTTACACTTCTTCATGTTTCCATTCTGAGATTGGGAAGAACCACAAAGTCTGCTGAGACATTCTCGCATCTCTGTCAAAAGGGCTAGCTGGCTGGAGTCAATGCTGGCAAACATTTAGCATGTGTCCCTGCGTGTCCATCCTGTCTCTACGATACATACTCTGCGGATTTCCAGAAGTGTCCAGGGTGCGAGAGCCTGCGGTTGAGCTTGGGCAGTTTCTCCAGCATGTCAGCCAGCTGTGTGAACGTGGGCCGCTCGCGCAGGTCGTACGCCCAGCAGGCTGACAGGATCTCCTGAGAGCAGGGTTACACAAGAGAAAGTACATGACTGAGATTTGTGAATACTGAAAGTACACAAAGCTGAGAACACACTTCTTGCCACAATATTTCTAGTGATAGTGATTCGAAGCAGCTTTTTCCAATATTCTCTAACCACTGTACATTAAGAGAGTGTCGATTTTTTAATAGGAGATATGTTGTGTATGTACATGGAGGGTTCACAAACTTTAGTACATACAAATTTTTCATTTTGATGTGCAATCTATTTTTATTACACCAGCCTAAATCAAGGCAGTTCATAAACCCTGGAGGTAAATTGTGTGGTTATACTTCAATGACTAATCATAAGTCATGCATCCAGGCCCTTAAGCATTTAAAAATATTCCATGTGATCTCTCACCGTGACTTCTTTGCCCAGGCTGATCTCCGCCAGCACTTTCTTGATGCCTTCTCCGCTGCCCACCTGCCAGATGGTGGCCTCCGCTGGCTGGTTGGTGATCGGCCAGTCCCTCGCTTGCAGCTCGTACCAAATAGTGCTGAAACACAATGATTGGTCTGTCAGTTGCTAGTTTAAGCACTAAAACATTCCACTGTAGAAACACGTGAAACACGTTCTTACCCAAAGGCGTACACGTCAGCCGCATTGGAAAAGGGCAAGCGGTCCTCGTTGTTGCCGGGGCTCATCTTGCGCACAATCTCCGGGGCCAGATAACAAATCCAGCCGTGAGGAAGCTTCAGCTCATTCTCTCGCCTGAACACAAACACACACATACACACACAACACACATGCTTGGTGTCTATTTCCCTAGAGCAAAATTATTATGTCACACACAATGTGTTATTGCCAGAAGAAGGAAGAAACAGCCTTTACCTTCCCTCCTGAACCACTCCTGAGATCCCAAAAAGGCCAAAGTCAGCGATTACCACTTTGTTGGTGTCGTGAAAGACGTTCTTCGATTTCAGGTCCTTGTGAACGATGCCCTTTGCATGCAAGTAACCCATTCCCTAATGGAGTGAGAACCCAGTGAGAAACAACAGGGACAAAGAGAAATGCAGGAAGAGGCCATGAAGAAATGCATACTAGCATTATGTAGCTAATGATCAGGCTAATGATGCTAGTTACCTTCACAATCTCCTGAGCAATCTGTCTCGTCTTGTTGATGTCCAGTGTGTTCTTTGTATCTCTCACAACAGAGTACAATGTCCGGCCTTTGCAGAAGCTAAGAAGGAATTTCAGATGAAGTACAGAACTGATTACAGTGATCATAACTACCATAAGTGTTATTTATTATTATAACAACACTGCCACGTCAACTGTCAGATAGAAGCAGATATTTAGCCAACTACAGACCAGATGAAAAGTGATTTTGAGTTTTATATCTGTAAATGTTTGTAATTTTTACTGCAAACTATATCTAGGCAGATACTGCAGCTACATGAGCTAACTGGACAGAATTTCGGAGAGGGTATTAAACTCATATCGATACATTTTCATAATTTTCACAGCTAACGTTATTCGGTTAGCTAACACGAGCTAACCTGACAGGACTTCTGATCGGATTTTTAAGTTACAATCCTAAACGTATATAACATTTAGCACTAATGCTGGCAGGCTAGCTAACATGAGCTCAAAAGACAGGACTTTTACATTATACATGTTAATAATCTTCACTGATAATGCTATAGCAAGCTAGCTAACATTTTATAAGTCATAAAAAAGTTATAAAATATAAAATTTCTGAGAGGATTTTAAGTAATTAGCTTATATAAACCCAAAGTAATGTTTGAGTCTTGCCTACATACAAACCTATACAAAATACCAATACTACTATATGAAAATACATGTTCCATGCATATATAAGGTAATAAGTAAAAAATAAAGTAGCAGCTCTGACTGACCTGGTGATGATGGCGAGGTGTGGCGGTGCCATGCAGGCCCCCATGAAGAGCACCACGTTCTCGTGGCGTGTCTGCCTGTAGTTCATCACCTCCTTCTTGAAAAGCTTGAGGTGGTCCTGATTGTTGCCATCAATCTCGAGCAGGCGGATGGCCACCTCGCCGTGCCAGCGGCCCCGGTGTACCCGTCCCCAGCGGCCCTTGCCGATCAGCTCACCCAGGTCAAGCTGCTCAAAAGGGATGTCCCACTCCTGCAGGTAGACACTGGTCTGGCTGGCCTTGCGTGAGACAGGACCCTTCCAGGGGCCGCTGCCTCTTGCGCTGGGCAGATCATCCAGCTCGTCTCCGTCTCCTTCACCATCTGAGCCTCCGTTTGTCTCTTCAAAGCTCAACTCCTCCTCCTCCTCCTCTTCCTCAGCTTCCTCCTGCCCGTCTTCCTCCTCTACGCTCGCGTCGTCTTGCTCCTCTGCTTCCGCTTCCTCATCTTCCTCTTCCTCCTGATGCAGAAAAACATTTTAACTACAGTCTCATAACTTATTTATGAATATGGCTGGATCACAGTAGTAACTTACCTCTCCGTCTTCGTGCTCAGCCAGCTCGGCGTGCACGTCCTCCTCTGATGGGTCTGTCTCATTCCTGAGGGAGGGGAAGTGGAAAGGTTAACCATCATTATGGCACCAACACTTTATAAGTGATAGTACATTTCATTAGATCATCAGACGTCTATCTTACACTGTGTCTGGTAGGCCTTCTGGGTGAAGCGTGTTGGAACTGGAGACATCTGAGAAAAACAACGAACGTTAAGAAACCAAAACACAAATATTTGGACTGTGCAGTTGGAATCTTGGCTAACAGCCCGTTTCCTTTCGACACCTGAACATTTGTTTATGAGACACTGACCAGAGATGCAATGCCACGATTCACCAGCAGGAGGCGAACAAAATCAACGTTACAATATCAAGTCCATGCAAACCATTTCAATTCTCTCTGGCCCAAAAGTGTGTGTAACTTTCGTCACACTGTTTCATGTCTGTTTGATGCCTACGGGGATAAGGGTGAAGCAGGAGCAGAGCTTTCAGTTAGAATGCACTCGGCAATGTACTTAGAGCAATACAAAAAATTATTTGTACAGTAGTATCTTTTAACATTAATTTAGTCATAATGGCTTGCTAACTACGTAGTTTGCTAAGTAGCTAGTGTATTAACTAGGCAGCAATGCTAATTAAGTTACATCTTCTTGTATGTAAATATGGACTAGTTAGCCATATAAACTCCAATTTGAACTTAGCTTGTCAGGTATTTTTGAAATAGTCAATGTTTTATTAATTTTGTTTACACATTTTTGACATTTTTAAAAAAATTTTTATAGTGACATCAAATTGCAAAGTCTTCTATGTAAGTTCTGCTCCCAAAGTCAAGTGAACTTCATTAGACCAACTGACCCATGTA
The DNA here is from genome assembly GCA_022758105.1 of Pangasianodon gigas. Lineage (NCBI taxonomy): Eukaryota > Metazoa > Chordata > Actinopteri > Siluriformes > Pangasiidae > Pangasianodon > Pangasianodon gigas. The sequence continues at coordinate 3,509,817 of CM040470.1, forward strand.
CCAAACTTTATTAAGTAATGGACCATCCATTTAAAATCACCCAAATAGTGAGGACAAGAACAGTTAAAAAAAAAAAAAAAACAGGGCAAGACATCAGCATGCACACTCTCACAAGCAAACATAAATGATCTAAAGAAGCTAGCCTTCTTCGAGGCACACAACAAGCTGACAGCTGGACTGGAACACTTTTGGGAAAAGTTACAAGGTGCGAAAACTGACAGGTCGTCTTTAACTCACCGGGGAAGATAAACTGCTGTCTATGCTGAAAGTAGAAGGCAGCTTAGGGAAAGAGGGACGGAGAAATCAACAGGCAGGGAGACGACAAAGAAAAAAAGTCGAGGGTTAAAAGGCAAGTCGAAACCTATATAGGCGTTTTTTGAATAATCTGTGTTAGCGTGTTACATTTGACCTGGAAGGAAGAAATGTTTGAAATAGGTGCTTATTTCCCAAAGTTGTATAACTTCTACTCATTTTATACCTAAATAAAAATCTTGGTCTTAGAAATTTGGACCTATAAGTAAGCATGTTAAGCATGTACAACAAATACACCATTAATAATAAATGATACTTTTGATGCAATGAGAACATCCTGTCGTTTCCAAACACTAACCTGGGAAGTTAAAGCGGTTGTCCCGGTGGTTTTTGGGTGAAGGGTTGGGGGGCGGGGTGGCACTGGGCGGGTTACTCTGCTGGAACGGGGCAGGAGATGACGGGGTGGAGGACGTGGTGGACGAGGGGTTACTGCTGGAGTCCAGCTGATTCAGCACAGGCGGATGATCCTTGGGAGAGAATGTCATACCATGTTCATCATCAGTTTCAACCTTAGGACCTGACGCACCCTATCTGTGGTCTTATTCACAGCTGTTTATTAGTCAGGTAATGAGCATTAGAATCAAAATAACACTTAACCTTTACAACCAAATTCAAGCATAAAGCTGAGTAGTTGATAGTTAATGGTCTTGCACAAGGGCCTAAATCTGAAAAATTAAAAAAATTGTGAAATCTAAAAATTTCACCTCACAACCTGGATGCTTTAATAGTTTAGCTGTCATCGGCTAAACCTCCACTGACTTCATGGCACACTATTATACAAGCAATTATCTTAAAAAGCGCTCAAGAAATGTTTGCAAATATTACAGGCAACTTTTGCCATCATTTTTGCAAGAAAATGCTTTACATAAAGATGTAAAAACAGTCACATGACACTAAATTAATTCATAATTAAAATATTTCTCCTCTCAAAAATGCCTCCTCTATAGTTTCTTTCAGTAATTCATTCACAGAAATGATGTTTATTTCTCATAATGACACACTGCCAAACACTTTTGAACACATGAATTTTTTTTTACATTTATTACAATTTAAATCCATAAATCTTTGTATTTAAGGGTAATGAGACTCTAAATAAGTATTTTACTAAAGCGCACTTGTTTTGTGAAACCATTACTACAAGACACTGCAATTCTAGATTTGTAAAGTTAATTAGTGGCAGTTAAAGGAAGTTCACATAGACCTATTTTTTACTTTGAGTTTCTATTTACAGAGTGTTTAACTCAAAAACATTTTGTTACATTTAGCCAAAAATGGGAATACTATGACTACTTAATTCATTCTCGTAACTGGCAGTGTATAGAATATATATTCTGTGTATAATTCCCCAGATCCTGAGTCTCATGTCACTATAAAATCACCATACAGGCACTAAAAAGACAAAGAAAAGCTACTGTGTGTATGCAGACAGAAGTGATTATTGTATTAGTGCTGCATCATAAAGGTCAGTACCTTCTTGGTTATTGCCTTTGGTAACGTGCCAAACTGCGGCGCCTCGGCCGGTCGATCCACAGGGTTGTTGATATCCGACGGCACGGACTCTGTCCTCCGGATCTTTGTGACTGAAACAGAGCAGTCGAGGAATGTGAGGGGAACACATAAACCCTTTTTCAAGGACTCTGTCATTTATGTGCTCAGAGCAGAGAATGAACAGAGCACTTACTAGGGAGGAATGATATTCGACAGGAAGGAGCCTCTTTCGTGCATTTATTGTGACACTTTAACCTGCGGAGATGAAAATAGCCATTAGAACACCACACACAGGTGAAAGGCTTTCATTTTCACTCTAAACAATATCCATTATGAAGACCTCGGTGAGATCGAGACACCTCCTCTGCACTCTGCCTCTAACAACCCACCTACAGTGTTTGCATTTCACTCCGAAGATCATGTTCTTCTGGCACACTTGACACGTCTGCGAGAGCCATGACTTGGTGGAGAACCTTAAACACAACACGTTAAAGAACGGCGAGTTCGTAGGTGTATCACCTGGCCAATTTATATATTTCATAAACATATGTCTTGTTTATGAGACAACAATAATCACTTATACAATATAGCACTTTACAACATGGCACTGTTGAATTCTTAAATCTGAGGTGTTGATTAATTTCCTATAACTGTTCAGCTACGAGGTAGTGATATGTCATACAGGTGTGTATTAATGTGCTTAAGTTATCGGTAAACATGGTAATTATTTTTTTAATATTGTGGTAATACAGTAACCCATGAATAAATAAGAGGGCGGAGTTACCTGTGAGTGACAGCCAGGCCGATGTCTCTCCTCACTGCCTGCGGAGAGCTGCGATGGACTGCGATGTTATCTGAGGACAAGTCGGAGAGACACATAAACCCAATAATTTTATTTAGATAAGAGAAAGTTTCCTCTCAGTAGAAATAAACTTTCCTTTATCCTCAACCTGATGATTAAGCCTCTTAATTATGTCATAATACTTACATAAATAAATGGACCACTAGCCAAACAATTCTCCTGGCCATATTAAAAATAAGCTATTTAAGTGCTAGCTTACTACAAGTGGCCATTTTTCTGACTTTAAACAGTTAAGATTGCGTGTGTGCTCTAAAGTGGGACATTGTTAGCTCTCAATCAGTAAATACTGTTGCAATTTCCAAATGATCATGAATGCAGCACTACTAAAATATAAGAAATCAAAAGCTATGGTTTTACAATATAGATTTTTTTTATTGCTAATTTACAAATTAGTTTCTTAAGCCATTTTTGCTGTCTTGAAAAGGAAACACAAAAGGCCTCTAAACTGTCATCTATCAAACTTCACGTGACATAATAAAGTACTGGAACAGCTCTCAAGATGGCGGTGAAGAGTTCCCCAAGGGGCTATAGAGGGGAAGTTGATGAGTGTACGTTAAAAATGCTATTGGAACGCAGCCATAAACGCTTCAGCACAGGAAGACACCCTGTGATAAACCTTTAACTCTGAACCAGTGCAAATATCCAGAAGTTTTTTTTTATCGGGAAAGCTTGATCAACACCAGAGTTAATCATTAATTTTAGCAGATGTTTTTTACATACAAGACAAACACTGAACTAATCCTAAAACCTAGGCTCTACTTAGGATGGTCTACAATTCATCTCTGAGTGGTGCTACAATAAAGTGCACAAAGTGTCTATTATTTCTTGTATTGTGTTACACTTCATGTGTGAGCCACTGTTTTGTCCTGAAATCCTGGAGGCTTAATACTTCACTACTCTGTTAATCCATAACAGGCTTGATCCTATTACCCAGAAGCATTATTGTGCAAATTTTTTCTTTCAGTTCTATCCAGGACTATCTAGGAATATGCACTACACAGCTACTTTGTACCCACTCTATCTCTGTGTTGTGTGTGTGTGTGTGAATCTCACTCCTCAGGCCTCCATGTTCCTCCAGCAGCGTGGGTGTTCCCGGGAGGGTGTAGGGGGCAGTAGCTGGCACAGCGCCATGTGTCCGGGCGGAAAGCAGTGGAGAGCGAGACGGCGAATCATCACAAGCATTGCCGTTAATCTGAACGTTCAGGAACAGCTTATTTTTCTTCCCACACCTGCGGACACAAACACAGGCCAGTCAGTGAGGTCACTGAGAACCAGGGATGCCACGCAAAGCAAGATAAAGTATTTAAACCAGCATGCTGTTGAAGGGCTGGGTGCGCTGGGTGTACAGAAATCAGTCTAGTACCAGGGTTAAGGGTACTGAGGTAACGTGTGGTCAGAGGCAGGACACAAGTGTGCAAACTCAGAAGTGCTTTTATTTATAGGAATCCAACAATCGAAATCAGAGTCCATACCAAACATCAAAACACAGGCAGGCAACGCCAAAGGATAATCTATACTCAATGTTGAAACAAAGTCAAGAGTCCTAAAACGAAAACAAACACGAAAACAAGAACATAAGGCTTGGACTAAAAAGCAATACAAAAAAATTATGATGATATTTTGGCACAACAGGGTATATATAGTCAAGGACTAACACAGAACAGGTGAACACATTCAGAAAACAAACCAATGACAGGGCAGGGACAGAGACTGGACTAGAACATTAACCAAAACAAGAGCATTCATTCTGATGGGAATGGTGACGCAAAATGGGAAAGGGACTGGTGTTAGGGGTACTGAGGTTAAGGAGTGGGGTTAAAGGTACTGAAGTTAGGGTAGGTTAAGGTTAGGGAAGAGGGGGTTACCGTTTAGGGTATGTCAGAGGTACTGTGATTAAGGGTACTGAAGTTAGGGTTATAATATCATTATTTAGGTTCGGTAATACATAAGTCAATTGAAATATGCCACTAAGTTAGTAATACAAGTCTGTGTGTTTGTATGTTTTTGTGCGTGTGTGTGTGTGTGTGTGTAACCATGACTTGCCCTCTTTTGGACTCTGGGCCTTCAATGTGTATCCTGTTGTGAATTTTTTCCTAATCTCAGAAATCTGTAGGGGATTAGCCTTGGCCTTGCTCACAAACACCATTTATATGCATATTCTCTCTCTCTCTTTCTCACACACACACACACACACACACAAGTGTTTCTGGGGTGGAGAATAGGATGTGTGCCCTGTTTGCAGTTAGGATGTTAGATAATGTGTGTGAGGACAGTAGGTGTTAGGAGTCACACTAATAATTTCCTAGCAGTGTATTACGGTTTATAATACTCAACATAAAAACACTACATTAGTTTTATTTACCATGTTTTTCAAACTCATGGAGTGCTTGACTGGTGAACACAGTTATGGAATTGGGAACAAGAAACATACTAAGTTGTCCAAAATACTAGACAATTAGAAGACAGCTGTCCTTTTCCTGCCTCACTAATGGACAGGATGAGTGGTGACGATATTTTGAAATGTCCTTGATAACAATATTGTGTGTAATAAATATCAAGACATACGTCGTATAAACGATTATTGCCATATGCCTACCACCTCAAAGTATGTATAACATCTATAATTATTTAAAACAATATCTATTGTTTATAGCCCTGCCTGCCAAAACAGGAAGTGACCTACTTGCTGGTGGGTGTGTCCTCGATACGGTTGCCCAGTTGGCTCTCGTGGCTCTTGCTGCGTGTCAGGGTGATGTTGGGCAGGACGTGGAGTACCTTGCGTGAGGGTGGCGGTGGCGTGCAGGGTGGCTTCAGACGGTGCCTCCTCTTTGAGGGTGGGGTTATGGGCGGGGTGGAGGAGTGTCCATGGACACGGATAGGCCAGGACGAGTAATATGGACTCGGGTCTGTCAAGCTCTCCGCATAGCCGTGGTAGATGTGGGCCTCGGGGTTGGGCGGAAGATGGCGTGAGTGAAAGCATGGGACGAGGGGTGTGGTGGGCACGGTGGGTGTGGTGGGCGTGGTAGGAGGCCGGGCAAGAGGGGAGGGGCTATGAGGGCGTGTCAGACTTCCAAGTAATGGGATCTGGTCCGCTGGGGTGAGACCTCCGCTGTCCCGTCGAGTGGGCTCAGAAAACCAGCAGCCTCCGTCCTCACTACACTCTCCTGAGAATGAAAAAGCTACAGTTAACTCTGAAGACCTTCCTGCTTTTGCCCTGCAGCCAGAACTACTGTCAGACATGCTGTTTGAGAAAATTAATCAACACCTTCTGACCAATCAGATTCGTGAATTCAGCAGCTCTGTGGTACAAATTCCTGTCCATGCCTTGTACATTATATATTCTTTATCATTTGCAAAAATATTCTTGTGATGATTTACCAAGCCAAATGTTCTGTGTATTTCTTACATCTGGGAGTTTCTCGTTTCCAAATTAAAACTAGACTCCTGCTATTTAGAGCGGGCTGCCAGACCAAACAGGACTCCCACCTGATTCAGTGGCGCTCTTTAAGCAGGAGAGGGCAGCGCAGAGCCGAACACACTCCTCCGCAGTGGCTCCCAGGCTCCTCATGGTCTCTCGCACCTGAGCACCGGGCATCTGCAGCAAGGCATCCAACGACAACTTCACAGGCAGCGCCTACGCGGCATGAGATGTGGAGAGAACAGAGCAGACAGCAGGGTTGGTGAGAGAATCCACAGTGCAAACACACACCCACACACACACATAGACACACACACACACACACGTACACATAACACAGTCTCTGACTCTGTAGTGTGAACACACTGTATACAGATAGAGTTTATACATCCACTGTCAATCAGGCTGTGATGGTCATGTGATCCAGCTGGCTTTATTAATGCTAATACTAAAGCCTTAAACGGACACATACAAGCACACACACACACACACAAACACACAGAGAACACATAAAACACACAGAACACACAGAAACTCATAACAATGGATGATTTAAGTCATTTGAGTTATTGATTTTGGGCTTTGAGTCATTTGAATTTTTTGAGTCATTTGCATTAGAGATTTAGTTCTTTGACTCATTTGAGTTCTTGATTTTGGGCCTAAAAATAATAGTTATTTAAAAAAATGTTTGTTTCATTAGTAAGGAAAACTGTTTATGTAAAATGGATATGATATTCAGATATGGTTCAGGTAGAAATCAAATGAAATCAGGCAGACATGTTTAGAGTTTCCAATAGTTTTACACCAAATAAAACTATTACAAGGCTAAATTTCGGCCTTGAACCCCATCCAGTTTGTCAGTGACATCACATGGACTTGCTGATGTGGTTCAGGTCACAGTGGGAATTACTGTCATCTATAAACTATTGGATTAGCATAATTATATTTTGTATTTAGCACAGTTTAGTATCATTCCATACCCCAGGCCACGCCTAACTAAATATGAAAACGGAATTGAACTTGAAAGCTAGAAATGATATGATTGGTAAACTCAAATTTGTGTTTACTGACTATCCTGGTTGAGACGGATACTTTGATGAAATCTCGTGACTATGATATTAACAGTGTCATTGTGTCAGGCAGCCTGTTTAATGTGAATTGGCATGTGGCAGGATGAAGAAGTCGAGTGCCTCATCACCCTCTCACAACCTGATGCTCATTGTTTTCTCTGAGAGGCTTAATGCAAATGAATTTCTCTGTCTCTGTCTCTCTCTTGTTCCCTCTTCAAATCCCCACATCACGTGACCTCTTAGACTAATTAAGCCTAGCCGATGATCCGATTACCTCATTATGGACCTGTACGAGTGGACGAGAGGAGGCAGTCACACCAAAGCTCCTGGAGCGTGGGTGTATTAATATATGCTCAGAAACGTTTAGGCAAATGTAACTAACTATCCAAAACTTTAATCTGTTTAGAGTGCTGGATATATTGTGGATTTTAGATTTTATTTTGTTGCTCTCATATTGAACTGAATGCCTTTAACAATAAATACTGCACTGTTACTGTGTTAATAATAATAAATATTCTTAGAAATTTTTCCTATTAGAGTTCATGCCCAAGTCAATCAAGCCCATCAGTTTCACTACTACTATTACTACTACTACAATCCATCCATCCATTTTCCGTACTCTTATCCTACACAGAGCTGTGGGGAACCTGGAGCCTATCCCAGGGAACTCGGGGCACAAGGCAGGGGACACCCTGGACAGGGTGCCAACCCATTGCTGGGCACAATCACACACATTCACATACCATGGACTATTTGGAAACGCCAATCAGCCTACAGAGCATGTATTTGGACTGGGGGAGGAAACCGGAGTACCTGGAGGAAACCCCAAAGCACGGGGAGAACATGCAAATCCATGCACATGGGGCGGAGGCAGGACTTGAACCCCCAAAGTGCTAACCACTAAGGCACCACGCCCTCCTACTACTAATACTACTACTACTATTACAACTACTATTACTACTGCCATTATTACTACTATTATTGCTGCTAGTACTCCTAATACTACTGCTAATGTTATTATTATGATGGTTATCATTATCAAATATTATTATTGCTGCTACTACTATTAATTATTAATACTATTAATACTACTAACAATAATAGTACTTATACTACTACTACTATTACTACTACTATTAATAATAATTATAATAATATCAATATTATTGCTACTATTATTAATAATACTATTATAATACAAATACTTCTAATACTACAATATTACTATTACAACCCTGAATACTATTAACACTGCTCCTGATAGTAATACTAACACTACTAGTCCATAATGTAACTGTCCTATGAACTAAAGTGCCTGGTTTATTGTCCTAATTAAAACAATATCTCTCTGAGCCAACAGAATCATGTTTTAGTGTCGAAAGCAGATGGTTTTTTTTAGGATTTGATCATTTCCTTCGTCAGATATGGAGAACATTTGTACACTGTATTCATTTTGCAAAGTCACAGAGCTGCTGAAGCAGCCGACAGTGATGCGACAGAGATGGAATTTCCACCAACTGAGCAGAAACAGTTGTAGGAAGAATAAAGAGATACATAACCTAACACACACACACACACACACACAAGAAGGAGTAAGTGTTAAGTGCTAGGAATCAGGAGTGCTACAATCGCTAGTCACGAATCACGCCAAATATAAATGATTTACAAAGACTAACTCGCAACACATATAAACATATAGGTGAGTGAAAAGTTTGCGCACCCTTAGGGCCAAGTATTGGCAAGGGGCGCTGCAGAAAAATCTCAGAAGCACTAAGTCGGTTTCTCACTTCAGTACTGCAGTCTGATCTTTAAAAGACACACAGAACACAGTGGTGTGACACGACCCTGTCCTTGAGGTCGGGGTGGCACCATGGTGCGGCACGTGGACGGCAACTTGCCTTGCGGATCACTGAGTTTAGTTAGCTCTTTGCGCTAAGCTGACTAAGCTCTGAAACACTCAGACTAAGAGGTTCTGTCTGAGAAGTCATTAGGTGGGTGTTGGTAATACTAACACTATCACGTGCCATTTGTATGATCTCGTGAACTACTGATGAACCTGAGGTGCATGCACTGTGTTCCAGTTGGAAGGCAGCTCCCTAGGTAGGAAATGTAATGGATAGTGCTGGTTCATTCAGAAAACAGCAGATCAGATCAGCAGTCCATAGTCCACGCAGCTTCACATGTACCTTTCTCAATTCTGGCAACCTCAAAATTCTGTTCACAAATATTTGGAAAAACATGGAGGCCCAAACTGGAGGCCTTGTAGCTAGCACAAACAGTCATATTTATGTTCTTTTTTTTAAAAAAAAAAAATCAGTTTGTCAGTAGGTTAGTATAAATTAGCTAACAATATATCGCAGCAGCTAGCTTTAAGGCATTACTGCTGGAAGAGAAGACAAAAGGAGAGAAGAAACAAAAAAAGAAGGACACAAAAGAAATGAGAAGAGAAAAGAGAGGAACAAAAAAATAAGAAGAGAAGTGAAGAGAAGAGAAAAAAGGAGAGGAAAGGAGAGAAAAGCATCAGATAGAAGACAAGTGAAGATATGAGAGTAAACAATAGGGAAGAGAAGAGAAGAGAAGAGAAGAGAAGAGAAGAGAAGAGAAAAAAGGAAAGGAAAGGAGAGAAAAGCATCAGAGAGGAGACAAGTGAAGATACGAGAGTAGACAATGGGGATGAGAAGAGAAGAGAAATAAGTCGAGGAGAGGGGAGAAAAGAAGAGGTGAAAGAGGAGAAAGAGTGGTATTATGATCAGTCTTTGTAGAGTGATGAGTAAAGAGACAGACAAAGGCACTGACTGCTTCACTCTGAATTGATCATGATTGTGTACTACTCCCTCCACTCAGCAGGATTCCCCATCTTTAGGGACTTGATGCTTCCATTGTTAGTTCACTTCAACATCTTTTGTAAAGCCAAAGCCAGGATCAATTATTGCAACTGCAAACCTCGCCAGCATCATTTACTCATCAGATTTACCCATCCCTAATGCTGCGTGTTTGTGCGTCACCTCTATGAGCTCGGCTCTCAGGCTGACGGTGCGTAGCCAGTCCCCCAGGCGTGGGAACGTGTTCAGGGCCTGCGGTCGCTCTGTCTCCGGAACCTTCAGCTTGCACTGCAGCTGCTTGCAGATGTACTTCATGAGCTTCACCTGCAGGGGGCGACAGAGAACCAGACGCAGGAGGGAGGGCTGGGTTAGCAGGGAAAAGAAATTCTTAAGGCTGCTTTTTTTGGATTTGGACACATATGTGGAAGTCGTTATTAATTTACGACAATAATCACATGGATCAGAATGGATTTTACAGGCCGAGATGTGTCCGTTTTTTTTAGAAATCTGACTTTACTCACATTGACAATGATATTGTGTAAGAAGAATAACTTCAGAGCAGGTAAACAAACAAAGTGTTAAATATTAGGATTATGTTTTACAATAACATTTTATATTACATTCATTTACAGCATTAGTTAACATTAACAAGCCATTCACTTCAGCAGTAAAAAAAAAAAAAAAAAAAAAACAGAAGTAATTTTGTATGTTTAAATATTAACCAGATGATTATTTACACTTGCATTATCCAGTCTTTATTCTATCCATCACGAGACACAAGTACACATAAATGAGCATAAATTCAGTTACGACATGTTACTAAATCTGACTAATCTGTTGAAGTCAAGGCAGTGGGTGTAAGTGTCAGAAAATCATTCAGCCTCATAAACGCGGCCAGTTTAACAAACAAGATTTCATATTAATCATTTGAAAGTGTTTTGAATGGAATCCACTTCTTTATTGCAGCTGTTCATTATTTATTCAACATCTAAACCAACGTCAATTATCACAAGTGCATCTGCTTTGTACTGCTGATACATTAACGGAAAAGTTTATGGTTTATTTTTTTGAGGAATAAAACACTTTGGGTGTGCTGTTATAGGATAATAATACAAAAATTCTAAATAAACTTGGTAAATTTTCACAGATTCTGTAATATGAAAAATGAAATTTTTAAATTTTTACTATCATTTTAATATGTATATATATATATGTATGTATGTATGTATTGCAGATACCTGGATATCTTTATCTCGGTCCATAATCCGAGGTCTATGAAAAAAAAGCTACAGACTCTAATTCTAACATCAAAATAGAAAAGAAATACAGTTTCTACAGGAAGTGAGGGTGAGGCAACCTTTTAGTTTACAAATCATACATTGTTACAAATCATGCATTGTTAAAATGTCAAGTATTATGATATATTTTTCAGTATTGTCCACCTCTGTTTGCATAAAAATATCCATGAGGTTTTCTACAGATGAATTGGCTTTACTTTTGCAGTATCTATCATTCCTTCAAATCAGACATAATCACCTGATCATTTCTGCATGTTCATAACTGTCTATAAACATGCAACTATGCAAAATACATTCCACTGTCTTGCCAAGGACACACTGGACTGGAGTGTGTAAGAGCTGACTCAGGATCGGACAGGGCCAGGACCCGGGCCAGGCTTTACCCAATCACAGCGAGCCATCTCATAATATTCTGCTGAGATCAGTGAACACTTTTGATACCCCTATCCACCACAGCTCACAAGTCCCGAGGGCCTCGGACATGCCAATACAGAGACGTCCTTACGTAATGGGACTTTACGGACTTTCTTTTCCATCTTTGTCGTGCCACACAAACATTCATGCTCAGTGAGCAAGCGAAAGGATAACTGCCACAGCGCTAATGAGCTGGAGCTAATTATACACAGACGTATTAAGGTATTTGTGTGAACCATTGTTCGAGGTCATAACGCAAAACTGTGTGCGTGAGGATGCCAGAAATAAAACTGTGCATGTTGCAATGCAAAAAAGTCTTTTTTTGGCTTATTCTAAAGCAACACATCACATACAACACATCACATACAAAATACACAATAAAAGTGGGTTCAATAGTAGGTCAAAGGTTGGTAAAGGAATAGTTTGGTGGAAAATCATATTTACGCAATTTGCCACTTATCCCAAGCGCACAGAAAGCAGGTGTCTGAATTTTGCTTCTATAGTTTTAGCTACGAGGCTAATCTAAGTCCATCTCACCCAAAATCTTTTTTGTGCCCAAAGATGACATCATAAAAATACATAATCTCAATCTCCCGTATATTCTGATACAACTCTTTCTTAAAATTGATTCAGAAAGTTATTCTGGGATCCAGAGTTACCGTATTGTTGGAAGGTTGCAAGTTCAAATCCTGTAGATGCCACAGCCGTCCATGGTCAGGGCTGAAGAGAGCAAAAATCAGCCGTGCTGTCTGGGTGGAAGGGACGGCATTACGCTCTCCCCTGTCAGTCACAGCGACACCACCCAGTCGTATGCGTCTGTAAGCTCGTGTATGTGGAAGAGGGCAGAAACGCTTTCCTCCGAGTGTGCTACGCTGCCCTGTGATGTAGCATGAGCACCAGTTCGGATAGACACTGTGACTGTGTTCACATGTCTCAGAGGAGGCACGTGCTATTCTTCACCCTTTAGCCGTCGTGTGATGGGGAGAGTTAGCTAGTGGCTGGGAATTGGCAAATGACCACATTGGGAGCCGCGTCTGTAACACTACAGCGGTCAGTGACATGGTGCAGTTCTGTCCATGTTTAAAGATTACACTAAACCACATCAGCACATCTGTGAGACATCACTGAAGATCTGGATGTGGTTTAAGGCTGAGATTTTGGGTAAACAAGACTTCCATTAGCTAGATTAACTTTGTAGCTCTGATGAAAACCAGGAGAAGCAAACATGTTTTGATTGATTGACTAGGTGAGGAAAAACGGGGTAAATTTGAGCTCAGTGGTTAAGGTCTTGGCTTGTCACTGGAAGGTTTGTAGCTCTCAGCGAGCCACCGTTGGGGGTTTGATCAACTCTTAACCCTCAATTATGTGCTTATACAAGCTCTATAATTGGATCGGATTCTGCCTCGCTTCTAAGTCGCTTTGGATAAAACCATCTGCCGAATGAATAAGTGTAAATGTAAAAAAAGAAAGGCTCCAAATCAAGCCCATTGCATGATTATATCTAATCTACATCATGCCACTGCACTTGGCTCTATGCCCCAGTGCAGTGAGCACGCCATCTGACTGAATCTCTCCCCCACAATCCCTGCTTATTTCCCCTCCAGCAAACAGGCCCGTCAAACAGATATAAATAGCTGTTATTATATGGAAGCGCACAGCAAGCATACCTCCTCTCAGGGGGCGTCTGCGCTGCTGCCATGGCAACCGGGTGTCATCAGAGCGTCGCAGCGAGTGACATCAGCACTCGCGGGTTCATAGTGAGGCTAACACATGGCTGCGTCAGGCCTCGCTTCCTCATGGCTATTCTCTCCTCCAGGCCTCTATCTATCTGCCTTGAGATTTGCAGGATGCCTTTTTTGTTCCTCCCTCCCTACCCTGGCGAAGTGTCAGGATATTTTTGAATAACAAAACGCGACATGGGAGGGAGCATTCTGTGAGGCAGCTCCCCTCCGATTCCTTTGCAAACAAAACAGCGCCGGCCAGCACAAGAGGAATTTTCCAGAGAGCACAGAGTGCTGACCAGAGCAAGAGAGAAAGGGAGAGACAGAGACCTGATATCTGGCTCAATCTCTTCAGATAAAGAAGCATCTATGGTTGTGTGCAAAAAATTTGGCACCTGTATACAAACTATGCTTTGCTGATTGTAATTCTGTTCAGGGAAAATAGAATTAAATTACAAGACTGGTGGATTACCCATCAACTTTTGCACACACCTTATGTTTTGCACACAACTTATTGTTTTGCTATCTGTTCATTTCACCTAGTAAATAGTAACTGTGCACAAGAATTCACAAATGTATAGAAGTTGTTAATTTTTTAATTTAGAAAATGATCAAAACATGCAATTTGAACATGGGTGCACATACTTTTGCATATGTCTCTTTATTTTTCTCTCTCTCTCTCTCTCTCTCTCTCTCTCTCTCTCTCAACTTCAGCGTGCTTTACTGGCTGCACAGATAATTGTACCATGTATTGCCAAAACCTTGGGTTATGTGAATATAAAAGAATAATAAAACAGTAAATTGGCCAATCTGTAAACTGTAAAATGAAAATGTACCGCAAGGGGGAAAAAGAAACCCTCCCTCTCTGCGTTTTTTAACGAGGACAGGTTGTGCAGACGTCTCAGCCGAGCTGCAGCAGCTGATGACGCAGGGAGGACGAGGGGTGGAGGGGTTAAAGGGGGGAGCGTTAAGGAACAGGAGGAGGAGAAGGAAGAACAGGAGGACGAAGACTGGCCTGCTGAGATGGGTCCTTTCAGAGGGAGACCAGGCAGGCACATCGCTGACGCACGCACAAGCTCTGTTACCAGGAGGCTGGCAGCCATAAAGCCAGTCATCCTTTTCACACCTCCACCCACCTGCCAGCCAGCCTCCTCTAATCCCAGCCTTAATGAGCGCAGCGCGGATTCGGACGCCAGCGCCCGGGGGCTTCCAGCCAGGCTGGGTCCATGTCGCCATCATGTAGAAAAATCCAAACTCACCACACTGTATCTAGAACATTCTTCTACCATACACACAGCTGGCTATCAGAGCATTTTCCCTATTAGAAAACATCAATGCCAATGTTTAGGCAAAGCAGTGTGAGCTTGAGCTATATCATCAAGGTTTGCGCAATCGCTAAGTGAATTTACAAGTTGTGAAACTGTTTTTACTTTAAACTCTTCCCTCAGTGAGCTTTCTGAGGTTTCGCAGTTTGAATCCTGACAACATACATGGCATGCATGGGACTGGAAAGACACTAGCCAGTTGAGTGTGTGTTAGCAAATGTATAGGAATGACAGCAGTTAGTACTCTCCTCCAAGCGTGTTTAGCAGCAGTACAAAAAGCTGCCACAGCCTCACGTGTCATGGTTAGCCTTCACCCTCCCAGACTGGTGGATGTTGTGCAATCGGGGACGTTCTGCTAGCAGGTGGGAATTAGCTAGGACTAGACTGGTGATGCCACAGTCATGCTGATGTTGGAACATGCTCTCATTTTCCATTACTCTTTATCTCTCATACCTTCTTTTCTTATCAATACACTAATTCATTCAAATATAACTGTGCATTTTTTTAATTTATAGAATTTCTATAGTATTTGAACATACAAAACAAACGTGGGCCAAACTCAGTACGTCATGCTGACAGAAGCTCTTTACTAGGGCTTACAAAAAAGAGAGGAAAAAAGTCAGACTCCAAAACAAGGTTTAAACATAGGCCAAGACTGGCAGTGAAGCCAAATTCATCATTACAAGTCAAGTAACCAGGCAGCTGTTTTTTGCTGTACTGAAAATATATCGTATCGAGACACCATTGTATCGCATCAGATTTGAATTAGTTCAAGAAAAGGCCTGCGCTCTGTTAGATCTTTTAGCAGATATATTAGCTGAGAAACCAACATCTTTCAGCCATTTTTCAAGAGTGTGAAAGAGAGAGTCAAGTGCCTTTTGCAGCTCATTCACTCTCATGCTATGCTTTCAATCCATACAATATGCACCTGCGAAGGAGAAGTTCACGTCCTTGGGTGTGAGGCTATGGTGGCTCAACGGCTAACAAAAGGACCAAGCGCCAAAGCCAAGGGCCTCTTAGACAAGAAAAAAAACACATGGAGGGTCAGGTAAAGGAAAGTACCCTGCACTGAGAACAAAGCTCATAAACAAACTAGCATTGCTAATAATCTAGCAGCTAAATGCTAATCTTGCATAGGATATTCGTGACCTCGATCCAAAAAGATTCATTTCCTTTTAATTCCAGTCACTTAAAGGATGAAAGGCAAAATGTGTGACAAATTGAAAAGGAGGATATTTTTGTTCACAAGCTTTTCACTTTGGAACGCTAATAAAAGAGCAACGCTACGCCGCTGAAGTACAGAACGACAAGGTCAAGAGAGTCTCACCATCTCAGTTATGGCTCACTTAGAAAATGAGAGCTCTGTGAATAGAGGAATACAGAGGAATGTGTATATGAGGGAGGAAGAAGGCTTTGGGTTAACTGCCAACGTTTAACGAGGCTTCGTGTAGCTTAATCTCCTCACACGGACCTGCAGGTGGCCAGAACAGTAAATAACCTCCTCCTCCGTTCACGCTGATGCTTCATCTTTGGACTCTGCCTGACTTTTTTTCCAATTTTTTTCCCCAAAGTTCAAACATTTGAATGATGCCAAATACAATGACAGAAGTACTGAACCTTTAAGTCAACATGTCAGCAAGATACAAATCCTCCCCCACAGCCATCGGTCAGTGGGCTGCGGTCAAACGAGCTCGTAGATCCAAAGAAAGCAAAACAACACCCAGTTCTACCTCCTCTTGTTTTCTCTCAGCCTATCTCCGCTAACATTGACTTTGGGGTTTGGCCAGTGCAGGACGTGAAGAAGACGGATTAATGTTTTTTTCTTCCGTTTTACAATAGAGGCCCAGCGGAGTCGGAGACCTGGTGTCCATTCAAACCACGCAAACAAGAACATCAGGTTCCCAGCCAAGCATTGATGAAGCTGTTCAAATATATAAAAAGCTAAACGTAAAAGATTTATCGTGTTTAATGTTGAGTGAGCAACATCTATGTTTTAGAGAATGACTAGCTACTGCTCTTCACAGTGTGTGGTCACCAAATTAGCTACTTACACATTCTACCTTCACTTCACTCATTTTATTCTCCCTGTTTAGCATTCGATACAGGATGCAAACCAGTCCGGCTGAGCCCACAATAGCCGCAAGTAATCCTACTAACACCCACCTAGACATCTGTGCCCCCCGACATGTTCCCTTCATACTACAACAGAAGCCAAGGAGACCCACAGTATCCAAATTAGCTAAACCTTTTTTAAAAGAGTCTCCGTTTTGGTGTTGAGTTGTTCTGCTGCATGGGTAGTCAGGGTCTTGAGTGCCTTTCTCAAACACACACACACACACACACACACACACACACACTGCAGGTAGTTAGGGGATCACACAGCCAGCGCAGAGGACAATACGTTGGTGCAAGTGTGACGTTAGGTTTCCTAGCAACCCCAACTCAGGGGCCTTTGGTGGCGGTTTTTTTTTTTTTTTCCAGAGTGGGATTTTCCCACAGACAGAAAATGTCTCCAGAAGATCAGCTTAAAAGACAGGACACACCACCTGTATAAGACACATACCTCTATAAGAGCCTGTTCATCATGCCTTAGCTTAGCCATTGGCATAATTTAGTTCTGTTTAAGAATCTTTAATTGTCGAGAAAAAAAAAACAGGATCTATAGCTATCCTCTATGAGTCCTGAGATTCATCAGGCACGCCACCCTTTTTTTTTTATCTCTGTAAACACAATCCACTACAGAACCCTTTCAGTTAAAGCACAGTTGGATTTGAACGGGGGTGGGAATGTACACTTGCTAATCAAGAACAAAAAGGCAGAGCTGAAGAGCTGCGTCATTGGATCCGTGTGTTATGGCAACATCGTGCTGCCCGTGCACAAGGAGGTAAACACGCGCGCGACGCTTCCATGGCAACGCGTCCATGACGTCCACACACATGACGGATGGCTAAAGGGCACGGCCACGCCTGGCTCATCAGAGCTGAAGGGAGGCTAAAAACTGACTTTGTATCAAATATTAGCATTTTAATGGTGCTGCTTGTTAATGTAGAAATGATCAAACTCTTTGATTAGACATGTACCGACAATTAATTATACAATATACCGAGATATCGATGGTCGAATGAAATTACAGTGGTTCATTCACGGGGTAGGTGTGTAGGTAAGCAATAATGATGAGGCTGTCTGATTGAGGAGTTAGCATTAGATCAGACATACATTGCATGTAACCTTTTCCACAAAGCCAACACCATGATTCTGCTCACCAGGTCGTAAAAACATAGAGAACAAAACAGTCATTCCAACCTACTTTAGCAAATAAAAAGTACTCACAGATAGCATTTTCATACAAGAGCTAATATAATAAACCTAGCTAATAAGCATAGTTGTGTTTTTATCCAAGCTGAAAAGCTAGCAAGTGTTTACTAGTAAACAAATCACACTGAAGGTGCTTTTCTATTTTTGGTTTAAATGCTGCCTAATGAAACAGACACGAATAAACATAGTAATTCCTAAAAGAAAAAAGGTTAGGATACTATCCATAAGTCAGTATTTCTGATGAGTGTGTTTATTAGCAACTTCAGTTATCAACTGTTGCCTTTGCTAACTCACACAATATCCATCTCAAATCGCATACTATGACTTGAACTTGAACGTATCCAAGCACACATACGTTACTTTTAAGCAGAGTAAAAACACACTAAAATGATTAAACACAAATATTAGCCTATTTTTTAAATGCAAGTGATGTTAGCATACCTGACTTTAACTAGCAAACTTAACCAACAGTACTATGTGTATTTTTTTTATTTTAATATACAATTTGTTAGTGAATACAGTTTTGAGACAGACAATTTGTATTGTCTTTAGATGTCTACAAGGCGCTGGAAATGAACAGGAATGTAACTAGATTACGTCAACAGAAGTATGCTAGCAAACTGATGCTACTTTTGATCACTGAACTGAAATCGATATTCTCCTGTGTGATGATGCAAGTGCCGTGTCAAACACGCAAAGTCAAACACGCAACAATCCGAAGGAAAGCTGGGTCGCAAAGGAACGAGTCAGACATGAGGAATATGGTGGATTGAGGTTTGAGCCTTTGGGAGAAAGCGCCTTCTCTGTGTTAGCATGCTAGCAAAGATTCGATAGCCCTGATGGCTAGTTAACCAGAACTAAATATTTGTCACTGAACGCTGCTGACTACACAGGCTCACTTGGGAGGACAAATTATTAGCGCTGCACAGCTAATAAATCAGCAAAAATCACCATTTGCCCGCTTGTCAATTGCTCATGAGTACAAAACACCGCCTCGTTTGCTATTGGAGAGCCACTTAATGTAATAAAGCTACACTGAGGTGAGATGCGAGACAAGTGTTTTGAATAACAAATGAGATGCTTTGAAACATCTCAAGGAGATGCTGTGAAATTGCACCTATGTCATGGAACGTGTGGAATGATAAAGAAGGGGTCAGCCATTTTTCACACTGTAGTGTGTTTAGAAATGTACACGTCATGCTCCAAATCCAGCAACAATTTCAGGTATCTGTAATCATGAAATCCATTTTCGTCTCAGGTAAAGATAGATGTTGTTGTTGTTGTTTTTAAATCGAGCATTAAATCACAAATTCTCCATTCAATTTTAGCTTTCTAACCAATCACAATGCGGTATAAAGAGAAACAGTATGACTGTAATCAAAGTCACTCAGCTACACAAACCAAACTAAATATCGCTAGACAACAATGGCTAGAGCGACAACAGGCCTTTCTAGCAAATTTACTGAGTCTGACACTGGAGACTCCTTCAGTATTTTAGCATTTAAAAGATCTCTTTAATGAATATGACCAAGGAATTATTTCAAAAATTTATAGAAAAGTTTTATATAAATAAAAAAAAATATGTGTTGGTAATTAACCCTAAATTGGTTAGCTAATTCTGATAACTACTAGTGATAACAATATAGAATATAATGAATTTACAATATTGAGTATAGTGATGATGTAGTTTAAAATGCTTGTGTTGGAGGATGACCCCTATCCTACTGAGAAGGACATGGTCTGAAGCAATGGTTGACTTTTCTATCGTCATTGTCATCACAGTAGGGAGTGTGTGAGCGTCGCTGAAGGGGCTTCCACTAATCAGGGGTCTCCTAATGTCACACTGCGAGACTTTATGCTCTAATAACTCCTACACAAAGCCGCTTGGTCTTCATCCTGTAAATGACTTGACATATGGATGATCCCCTTCCCTGTTGCTCTGTGGCAGGCCTGGGGTTTGAACTCTTTCCCAAATGCGACCTTCTAGCCACACAGATTGAAGACGGCTGACAGATCTGATCTTATAACCCAAATCTGGCACAGACGCAATGGAGCAACTGAAAAAATAAGCTCACTTTGATAACTCAGCCCTCTCCCAATTTATCCATCTGCAGCAGCGCAAGTCCAATATAGCATGGCAGGGAAAAAAATAGATCTCCTCACAGAAGGAAAAGAGGGAGGGCTGTGTGTTGGGGGGATGTTGTTACTGCAATCACCTGCTCTGCTGTACCCCCTCCTTCCTTTCCCTGAAAACACACACAGCCTACTGGGAGACCCATCCCTTTTAAACATCTGGTTGGTTTCTTCTCCTCTCAATCCCTCCCCTTTCCTCCCCCTCTCGTCCGGCCTCTTCGTGCATCACGCGTCATTTTCTTATTTAACAATCAACCCCTGAAAACACCAGGCGGGGGGACGAAAGACGAGCCAAATATAGAAGCAGCCATAATAGCACAGCGCTCTATAACACTCTTTTTTTCCAAAGCAGAGCCCATAAGGGTGAAATCGGCAAATGCTGCTAAGTTACTGTTCTCCCTGTTTCTTAAAAAAGACTAATTGTGTCTCTTTGTTTGTCTGCGTTGGAGGAAGTCGGTTTTCAGAGACGCATCGAGACACAAAGCAACGTCCTCCCTACAGGAACTGGCTCACACGACTCCTCCATCAACTCCCACACTGAATTTGCTTTATTGTAACAGCAAAACAATCATGGCTCTTATATAATCATGAACAGTACAACACTATGCAGTGATTAAAAAAAAAACAGTAATACTGTTATTATATTGGAATATTCTTGGTATATACTTATGTAATAGGCTGAAGACAGGGACAAAAGTATTTCAATATTATTCTGATAAACTGCTAAAATCTATTTTTAAAATATACATGTAGTGTTCTCAACCAAATTTAACCCTTGTATTGCCACTGCCTTGTATTATGGTATTTATGGTCCTATATAAAACTAAAACTCATGATACTGTAAGGCATATGGAGTTTTCAATTATAATGATATGACATTTTTGCCTTATCGCCCACCCCTACATGATAATATCCTTTCAGCATCTAGCAATTTTCAAAATTCCTAAACCTTTCGAAAGGTTAGACAGTTACTGGCATTGACCCATTCTCTAATATGAAATGCTGTATAAAAAAAGCATGATATTAGGTTATACTGTTATCAAAACTAGGCCTCTCGTAATGATTACACAATTGCATAATTGAATTATTTGAGCAAAGAATACTGGCAAACAGAGGATTCAAAGATACAATCAAATGGCTAAGTTGTCATTTGAATCTAGGTAAAAAAATTTAACCTGTGAGCTATTTGTCTATATTTTTGAGTAATTACTTAATTAGTAATTAGTTATTATTTGAGTTATAATTTAGGACCTGTATATGAGTTATTATTTGAGTTATTAAGTGGGCCCTGTATATTGGAGTTATAATTTAGGGCCTGTATATTTGAGTTATTATTTGAGTTATTAAGTGAGGCCTGTATATTTGAGTTATTATTTGAGTTATAATATGGGGCCTGTATATCTGAGTTAGTATTTGGATTCTGCATGTTTGAGTAATTATTTGACACTATATTCGCCTTGTTATCTGACTTATTAATTGGGTTCTGTATATTTGAGTAATCATTTGAGTTATTATTTGACATATTTTTGGGGGGTTGTATATCTGAACAATTATTTGACTTAATATTTGAGTTCTTTTTGAGGTCTGTATATTTGAGTAATTATTTGAGTTAATAGTGTTTGGCCTCTATATTTGAGTAATTAACCATTCTGTATGACATTTAATCATCTGCCAAAATTTTTAATTGTGGCATAATCATAGCAATGATTTTTCATACAGTTCATCTCATCATGCTGAAATGGTCCGCAGGCTGAGCACAGACGTGAGTAGGATGCATCATGGGAAATACACACAATGGAGTTGCTGGCAGGCTTTGTATGAGCATGTTTAGTTCCAACAAGCAAAATCAGATGTTTTTCGACTTCCCAAAATATGCTTGAGGATCCAACAAAACCCAAGAGATGGAGCCCCATGGAGATGTTTATGCTAGACCAATACAGGAGGGACATCTAGTAAAAAAAAAAAGTGAGGCTGAGGTGCGAGGCTGGCACCAGGCTGCAATCAGGGAGCCAGCGTGTAAAATCTGAAGCACCACCTCATAGTATTTCAGCTCTATAGCAAGTACAGCTCGGTGTGAAAAAAAAAATGGCCTGAAGTGGAATAACAAAGAGCTTTTTGGTGAGAATCTAATGTGAGTTCAAGCCTCTTTTGATTGCGCTGAAGTGCAGGTGGCGATGAGAGACAGGTGGGAGGAGGGCATCTGGAGTGTGACAACCACTTCAGCTGTGCTTATTCAACACAGGAATTAACAGACCGTTTAGAGCCTGTTACACTCAGTAAGAGTCGAAGAGCTCCACTCAGTCCTCCCTGAACGGCCCTCATGTGTCCACTCTCTCTGTCCTAACGGAAGCCGAGACTGCTCTACCTGCTGCTTTTGACTGCTGATATGTAATATTATTACTGTAGTCACTTGTCATAACCTGGTATATACATTCTGCCTTGCATCTTATTTGAGAAACTGCTCAGCATCTAATATTTAATATTTCATATTTAATATCATATTTTCATATCTGACAGCTATTTGTATTTAATTTGCTCATTTATTAAGAATGTTTTCAAATTTCAACCTCAAACTCAGAACAGTAACGTGTATATTGAATCAAAAAGCAATTTCTAAAATAAAAATTAGTGATAAAATCATAACTCTTATAAAAAAAAAAAGTTAAACTGAATGCTGTCACATGTCTAATATGTAGTATTGATCAGACTTGGCACCTCATTCTGTTTCTGTTTGTCCTGGCAAGACAGAAAAAAATCACACTTCATATGCTAATGAGCTCTGTACCTGTAAATGAAGCGAGAGCTACCCTGCAGTCACTCTGTACTACGGCTAGCCTGCAGAGCAAAAGAAGAAAAGGACCTGATCAGCAAAACGGCCACACAGAGACTTAAAGAGGAAGCTGATGGGGCAATTCCTCAACAGTCACGACCCTGACACTTCAGGAAGTTGTGAAAGGGCCTAAAAGAAGGCCTTGGACTACAGATGGAGGGGAGCATGGCCAAACTTCCTGTCCTGACAGGAAACAGAACTGAAAGCAGCCGTTCAGTTTGTGGTACTAAAATAGAGTGAGTAGGCAAGTGCTGATATTACAGTTTCATAACACGAGATTGTAGTTTAGAAAATTGCTCCATGTTTAAGTGTATGCGCTACTTTACTCATCTAATACAGTAATAAAGTTCCAGCTTGTTTATAATAACACAGTACTATAACTATATGCAGTTATGGCTCAAATATTACATCACAATACTTGGGGATTTTTCACAATACGTGATATGTTTCATGTTTCACCAAACCAGTAAAATAAATCATGAAACAATGGGTACAGAAACATTACTTGGTCATTATAGAAACCTAGTTACTTGGTCAAAATTATTCAAGCACTAACTCTCAAAAATATTTGCAATATCAATATTATGTGGTCATATCGCTTAGCCCGAGCTCTGTGATGCTCCCAATGTGAGTAAAAATAGTGGGGAGGTTTTTAATTCAAAGGTATTCACAAATAGTTTCAGTGTCGAATATCACAATATACTGTGTATCTGATTATCAGAACAGCCCTAGAATTGAGACAAACAAAGATAAACAAAAAGGAAAACAACCGTTGCAATTCCTATAGCTATGTTTCAGATTCTGAGTTCTCCATGAAGGAGGTGAACTTCAGGCCCGGTCCACGTTAATGGGGGCCATTTTGAAAACACTGTTTTAAAGTTCTGGTCATACTAGAATCTTTATGTCATTTCCACCATTTCAGTCTTTAGTGCACGGTCTTGCGTCACTTGTATACTATACAAAGCAGTCAAGCATGAATTGAAAATATACAGAAAACAGCATCACAGGAAATACTGCCATTTTTGGAATTCCTGAGATCATGTGACATTAATAGCCCAACGGTTTAGAAATATCTACGTTTTCATACTTTTATCAATGGCATTTAAAAAAATATATTATTCACTATAAAGAGCGGAGCACAACAATGTGTTTTGTAGTCGAATACAGTGTTTTAGTGTTGACAGAAAGGCAAGGCCTCATAGCTATTCTCGTGCTTGTAAAGAATCAGAGCGTTTGTTTGCTAACAGCGAGGTACAACACATTCACCAGAAACCTGCACGTTGTTGCTAAACTCAGACGCCATTCATTTGCCACACCAGAGAATCTCAGGGCTGCTTGTCAGACAGGACAGCTGGACTATGATGACTAAATAAGCGGCAGCTCAGTAGTCAAGAGTTAAAGTCTGCGCTAGTCACCAGAAGATTGCGAGTTCAAATCCCATAACTACTAAAGAGCCACTGCTGAGGAATCATCTGTGGATAAATCAGTGAAATTCCGTAAAAATTCACGAGTCAAGTTACAAAAGTTAAGGACAGGATTTGAGATGAACTCTTAATTTCTATGTCATCAGAAGAATTCCAAATACTTTTCTGTCACTTGTTTGTATTTGTATTAACCTTTAAGGTCTAACCTTAAGGTCACTTTATGATGGATAGAGTTTAGTGTTACTGAATCATAAATGAATCGACTCTTTTTGAAATATATGATTCGTAAACATAAAAAGTATGTTTTTAAAGAGAAAAAATCTCTCTTTTCTGACTATGATGATGTGCCTGAGACTCAAAGATAGGTAAGTTGTACTGGATTGTGAAATGTACATGTAAACGTTATGTTCTTAGACATAAAAAAAGGTTACATACACAACGTATAGAAGAGGGTGGGCTACCAGAGGGGTCAAAATACAATATCTGTGGATGAGTGAAGAATCAACTGAATCAAATCAGGCTTTCATTAACTCGCGCTTATTCAAAAAGGTTGGTGTAAAAGATTTGATTTGCTGAAGTGAATCCCATAATGCACGTAATGACATGCATGACCGTCATTAACAGGACTGTACTCTGCGTAAACTAATGCATAGACGATATACAATCTGTTGTGCTGCTCATAACATGTTCACCACAGGATCCCTCTTCACCCACTGGTACTTAAATGAAAAATTAATTAAAAAATCAATCTAATGAAGTCGATGCTGCATGCAATATATAGGCCACACACACACATGTATATGGCACAACCTTCACTTGCATTTCATAAATAAAAACTGATGCATCTTTGTGAACAAACCGCCGTGACACTTCACGGCGTCTCATACACGTCCCTCCTGAAAGGCTATAATTAACTGTATTCGTTTCTCACAAATCAGGACAACAGAATTGAGCCTTTAAAGCCTTTTAAGCTTGCATCTTGGCTCTGAGGTGGCATAAAAACCATACTGCAGATGTAATGTTCCCAAAACCGCTTGCAGTTTCATACTGCTTATGCTTGTGCCAGTGAGCAAAAACACAGCGCAGACAGAATGTTGCAGGGGTGCACTGTGATGTGCGCAGTCTGGTGCTACACAGTGTCTGGATTTTAAAAAAAAATTCACACATGAAGATTCAGGATAAAATTCTCCCCTAAGAATTAGTGCATGCTGATACAGAGTGTGCATGCATGCATGCATCCCATAATGCATGTGATGACATGTATTAGGGATGTACTGTTTGTTCTGATTCTGGCCCTAGATCATTTTAATACAAAGTAAATGTATTTGATGCTGTGTGGTATTGACTGACACAATGCATATGTATATATAAATATAAATATATGAAGCCATCCTGCTTGTGGTGTTCCTCAAAACTTGGCAACAAGAGCATGCAGAGAAATGGCTTTCCTTTTTTAGGATGTCAGTACTGGATCAGTATTGGGCAGCAGTATCTGGGTTTTATCAAAAAAGGAGAAGAAAAAGAAAAGGTGTTGGTGCATGCATCCCTAGAATCTGTGGAAGGAAAACCTCAGTTAACCTTGTGCAGTAGTTGCTATTTCTGTACATCAGTGCACGTGCATGTAGTGCATATGCATCTTTCCTGTCTATACCGTCAGGATGCACGGTCCATCTTGCGCGCGCGCCAGCATCCACAAACGCAGTGTGTGCACACCAAAAAAAAAAAAAAGGAGGGATGCGAATGCAACAGACAGAGAGCCTCATGCAGGAAAGGAAGGTGGCTACTTATAGGTACTCATAGGTTCCCCCCGCGCGTGCATGGTGCGTTATTTCTGCGTTACCTCCAGCGTGCGGATCTCATGCTGCGTGAGGTCGTTGCTGGCGGCGCACTTGGTGCGCAGGCCCTGCAGGCTGGACAGCGAGATGTCGATCATGTTCTGGAGGAGCTCGCACTGGCGCAGCGCCGCCTCGCCGCCTCCATCGCTCGGCATCGGGCACGGCGAGGTACGCACCGCGGACACACCACACGAACGCGCGAATGCGCCACCGGAGGCGCGCCGCACGCACTTCAGCTCGAGCAGAGAGAGAGGGCGGCGTCGCGGCGGGGTGACGATGCTCCGATTTGCGAGGTCCAATCCCACCGGCTGTGGTTCCGCTAGATCCGTGCACTGTCCTCCGCGGACTGTCCTCCTGTCCCTCTCTCCCCGGCAGCCTCTCCCGTTAGGCTCCTGGGCGCTTTTCCCCCCCTGTCCGTCAGTCAGCTGTGAGAAACGTCGCAAGGGCGCGGTGCATGCTGGGAAATGGAGTGCCAAAGAGCAAAACAGAAATGGCTGAATTTACACCTTACACTTTTCAAGCAAATATTATAGACCGTGCTCCTCAGTGTTAAATTAACACTTTATAAGTGTTTCTTACATGTTACTCTGGTGCAGTGTGATAGTTCATTTACTCACTTATTCGCACCTAGGGCCAAATTAGCATACCCAATCCATCTATTAGCATGTTTATGGAGGGTGGAGAGACTTGCACAACCTGTGTGGCTACATAGCTAACCACCCAACAGCGCATAACGCATATTAACGCTATGTTACAGCCTTAATAACGTTTTAAGACATTTAACAAGTTACCCAGTTAGCTCTAATGCTACAATTCTAAAAACTAGTTTTGTGGAAAATTTCCTGTTACCAAAACTTTCTGAGGCAGCAACACTAACCTCTCCACAAAAGTGTCTACATAGCTAACTAGCCAAACATTTAACTCTGTGTCACAGGCCTAAAAATATTTTAAAACTTTTAACAAGTTATCTAGCTGCCCATAAAGCTAACACGACATTGTGGTAAATTTCCTGTTAGAAAAAATTTCTGAGGTGGAAATGCTATAACATCTGCACCACTGGGTGGCTAACTAGCTAACTAATAGCTAATCTAATAGCTAGCTAATAGCTAGCTGATCTATGATACAAACCTAATAATGTTTTAAGACATTTAACAAGTTATTTAGCTAGTTCTTTGTCAACTTGCTAGCTAGCTATTGTGTAATGTTAAAATTTCCTGAAGTACCTACAGTTTTGTTAGATAGTCTTTTAATTAATATATGCATAGAAAATTTAGTTTAAATAATGTACTAATGTACATAGAAATGCAAATATTTGTGTCAAAATTAACAATTTAGAGGTCTCTTCATAGCATAGCATAGTTGCTTTAAGTCTCGGTTTCTCAGGTGTGTGTGTGCATGTGTGTTTATTGCTGTTTTATTTTTAACCAAAAATGTAAAATTATATGATTTGCCGAGTTGTAATTTCTTTTTGGAATTGTTCTTAGTCCTGTGTCCCTCTGCTGGTTTGCTGCTGGGTTCAAGACATCAATTAAATTTGCATTGCTGTGGCAGGAGGTTAAGTGGTAGGGTTACACACACACACACACACACACACACACACATACATACACACACAGTGGGAAAAACGAAGTCTCACCATTTTATCTGTTTAATATTGGCCTGATACTCTGACTGATAAACAGCTAAACTAGACAATTTTAGACCAAGTAACCTATAAAAGTTAGTTCTAGTGTTCAAGTGTGTCATGGGCTAAAAGTGACCCAGCTGTAAACAGAACATTTAGGGTTTTCATGACATTTGGAATCAGTGCCAAAAAGGGCCCAGACAAACCATATTTAATGCCTGTGTAACAGTTTTGTTTTACGAAAGTAGCCTGCCTATAAAGTTCTAGCCTCAGCGGGGGAAATTGTGGAGACCTCAGTAAAGTTGGCACCTCGTATAAAGAACCAGGAATTAAGGACTAGTCATTTGTATTGCTGTATTCTTTTGAGAAAACAGAGTTAAACTACAGTACTGCTAAATTCTCGATTCTGATCTGTCAGAAGTGCTTAATGTGCTCCTTCTCATACGTTAGTTTCTATAGTAACAACTTACAGCGTCCACCATGCGACCTTTATGGTGGACACGCCATATAAATTGATTTAAAATCGCATGTCATTGTTGATATGGTGAACTTTTCTGTAAGGAGAGTTTATTTAACATTGTTGGAAGGAGTCTCCAGTGTCAGCACTTTGTAAAAGTCAGAGATAAAGTTGTAACTTTAACTTTTCTGATAGGACAGCAGAGTTTACACTTTGTAGTTTCTCGTAACATGACAAGCTGCATTTCTTTGTCTTTTTAACTTGAAGAGAGAGAAAAAGGCAGGCTGATGAGGGAAGGACTGCTTATAGCTGATATAGTAACATAAGTGATAACAGGAACAAACTTGTTTTGTGAAAGTTCCACAACAGAGAGAGACTTTATCTTTTATGATATCATTAATGCATCGACTAATCCCCTAAAATACCACACATCTCATAACACCCGTCAATCCTCAAACTCAACACAACACAACACTCCCTACTCTCTTGAAAATCTGCAACTCACTGATCAACTTACATGCAAATATACAAATTCCACTTTGAGGTGTGAGGAGATCAAACACGGAGGGAGGCTGGGGGCTTTGGATGTGCTGATGGACCAGCCGTCACAAATATTTCTCATGCTCCTGAAGGTGTGATGTTCTTCCATGTTAAACACTCACATTTCAGCGCTGAGTCATTCTCCGAGCTCTGCACCCACTCCATCTGTCCTTTACTGACTGTGTGTCTCCACAGCTCCAGCCTAATCTTCCTCTCTGTCTCCATTATTTCGGCTTTATATTCGGAGTGAAGTATACATATACATGACTGTGCAAAAGTCTCAGGCACATGTAAGGACATTCTGTAAAGCAAAAATGCTTTTTAACATAATGAAGTGAAGAGTCTAAATACCAAAAAAACATACTATAAAAAGCAGCAAAGTAAAAAAAAAATACTTTGCTTTTAAAATTGTGAGGTCGAGCCAAGCATTTTGGAGAACTTGCTGCAGTTTGTCTGCAGACTTTAGTTCTCACATGTTTAAAAAATATATATGTGAATAGTGCTCTATTTACTTATTATACCACAGCGCTTTTGAATTCTCCATTCTGATTGGTCAGCTCAGAGAACAGCAGCTCTGATAATAGTTCTGACACTCAAATCACAGGTTTATATTAATGTACTCATTATTATATGTTATAATGTCTAGACTAACAGCTAACAAAGGGATTTGGCGAAGTTTTCTGTAAGGAGATGTTTATTTAACATTTTCTAAAAGAGTGTCCACTGTCAGCACTTTGTAGCAGTCAGAGGTAAAGCCGTAACTTTAGAGACACAGGAAAGTCTTTGTAGTTTCTCAGTAACATGACAAGATGCCGTTCTTGAGAGTGAAAAAAAGAGGCTGGTAATGTGAACAACTGCTTAAAACTGATATAATACAAGTGATAACAGGAACTAGCTTGTTTGTTGATGTTCTACAACATTAAATGTAACTATAAATGGATAAAACACAAATTACTATCATATAAGAGGTATAAGAACACTTGGGGATGTGCTGTTACAGGTAAATAATCAGTGATGGGGTGTGATGCAGCCCAATGCAAAAAATGTCTCAGTAAGTTTTTGGAAAAAATAAATTTTTGAAAGTGGGTTTTTACTGTCATTCCTCTTTATAGGTTGTATACATTGGAACGAAATGTCGTTTCTCCAGGACCATGGTGCAACAAAAGAGTAGTACAGTACACAAGACTACTTTAAGTGCAAATACACAACAGTGTGTGAGAGGAGTGCAGGACAATAAATACACAGAACCGTGAACACACAGGACAACAGAACAGTGCTACCACACAAAGGACTGTAAACTATTGTGTAGTGTAGCAGCAATATATGTAGCAGTAATATTGGCATCAAAAAAGAGTCTCATAAATAAAAAAGTGTCTGATGCAGCTTTGAAAAATGCAGAAATGTATGCAGAATTTAAAGATTTAGAATGTGATGACTTTTGAACAGCACTGTATTTTCTACACGAGTCTGTTTCACAGATTAGAGTTGGTGCTAAAAGCGTCTGCCATGACATTACGTACCAACTGCCTTCATGAAAGGAGGTCTGGCATTGGGTTGTTTGTTAAAGACATACATTTTTCAAGCTATTTTGTGCTAATACAGATATTAAATGACTGTAATGATTGTACTACACTATAAGCCATTATATAATAAATTAGTTGGTAGCCAACTGAGGTTTTGTCATGAAGTGGCAGATGGCATACAGCTTACGTAACAGACAACAGACCAAAACCCAACCGAATGCCATTCTTGCTAGTTCTCCCACCTCTACAATGTGTGAGATGTCCTGCACAGGCATCAGAAGAGACGTTATGATCAGCAGGGAGTTGCTTCTTGCCTTCAGAGACAGTGCTAAGGGGGATTTCCTTACCTCAGTTTCCCTCCTGAGGCTGCACAAAGGCCAAAAGCCGTGAGGCTCCCAATTCAATTACTCCAACATGAACCTCAAGAGGCTGTGCTTCGTATGCTGCGTTCAAATCGGTCTCTCAACAGGACATCACAAAAGAATTCATCTTGGAAATTCTGTCATAGAGGAGCAGGCCTAAATCCTCCACATCCTTCACTGGCTGGGCATCTTGTAACTCAAGCTGTGAGAATCTCTACCTGCCACATCAGAGTAAATTGGATTGAGAGGAACGTGATCTTCCCCTGATGACTGACAGCACCTGAGCTGCTTTATGAAAATCCCCATGAACCTCCACTACACTGCATAGCAACTACAAAAAAACATTTTCATTTTTGTAGCCAGGAAACATTTTAATTCACATAAACCACTAAGTATTCCAAACTCAAATCAGAGTGATAAAATAACTATTCTTACTTATAAGGGCTTAATCAGTTTGTGTACATGGAATTACAGGAGTAGTATATAATTCTTTTGCACTCTCTGCTGCCTGTGAGGTCAATTTTCATTTTTCTAGTCAACAAGGACCAGCTAACATTTTCATCCACATAAACCACACAGTATTCCAAACTCAAATCACAGCGATAAAAAGAGCTATGAAATTAAAGGGGTAGTATGTAATTTTGAATAGCAATTGTAATGAAAACACTGACAAACTGTCACCTTCCCCCAACATCTTCCCTGACCCTTTCTGTTGAAAACACACATTTTTCATGAGTTGCTTTTAAGGGCTGACCAGTTCTATTTCTTGGGGAGGAGCTCGTTTCTGGCCCTGAAAATATTATAAACAGCAGCCTGAAATGAAACTATTTTAAGATAAATTGCAAGACAGTATTGGGAATCTTATTTTTGCTAGGCAACCTTTGAAATTAGGTGAATTTTACATATCTGGGAGCATTTTTAAATATTACAAACTAAAACTTTAAGGATTATTATTATCAGGCGCTACAATTAAAAACAATAACAGCAACAACACTGATATTCCTATCCTTGTGAGGACCCACCAAGAGATAAAAACAACCCCACACACACCAGTCTCATCAAAGGAGGGCTCTTTAGTCCTAGAAGTCTCTCTGGCACACACTCTGAGATGGCAGGAAAAGCCATAGAGTCATATTTATTCTATTAAATCAGCCTATATTACATTACATTACATTATATTACATTACATTACATGCACTGATTCAGCAGTCACTTTTATCCAAAGTGACTCAAAAGTGAGGCAGAATCCAATCCAAGAATCTAACATTACATGAATTTGGGAATGGTTGAGCTGATGCAAAGCTGTACTTGCTGTTATTGGCTTTTATTAAATGGAATAACCGGAATAGAAGTGAGGAAAGAATGGAGTTTTGATTTTAAACTTTGGTTTCCAGTGCCATCTACTGGACATTCAGGTTATTGCATGACAGTGAAGAGTTGAATTCCAGTCCTGACGCCATTAAAGGTATAGTTAAGAGGGAAAAAATTGAATCTTTGAATTTATACAAATACAGCACTTCCCTTCAGAGTCTCTCCAAAGTCCAAAACACATGCATGAGTGCTGCATAGATTTGATCACAGGTCCTAGAGAACCCCTGCCTTGAACATTTTCCTGTGTTTCTCCTGCTCCAACACACCCACTTCTGTACAGGAGTGTGTGTTAATTAGCTGATTAGTTGAATCTGGTGTTTTGTCATTCATTCATTCATTCAGTCAATTTTAATAATTGCTTTATCCTTGGCAGGGTCCTCACAGCACCACTGTCCCCGGTTCCATCCTGCAGTTTTGTATGGAGTTTTTCCCCATGTCCACGTGACTTTGTTTCATATCAAACTGTTCCTTTATGTAATTTGTCACTTCTGAAAGGAAGACAGGAAGCGAACACAATGCAAGGAAGTGCTGGAATCCAGACTTGAACTAGAGATGGACATGTACGTGATATTTGTGCAACCAAGAGATAAAAGTAGCTGCACATGGACAAACACGAAAACAGCCAGAAAAAGCTTGGATTTGAAGCAACAGGACATTACGATAACAACATGCATCTGCTCACTTCCTGGAAATGAACCATCACAATGCCATAATAATTTGGCACTAGTGTGAAAAAAGACAGAGATGCTGATTTGCTTTTCAAAGAGTCATTTAATTGAATTAAATTTAATATAATTTAATTTAAGTAAGAAAGAGTGGTATGGATCAAAGTCAGTGATCTGTACAAAGAGGCAGCGTCCTGCACAATGAGTGCAATGGAAAGACAAATGATAGACAACAATCTTTACTTCAGTGAGGGACACAGTGACGCCTCTCAGGTCACACCCTGCCAGATTCAACTGGAAAACATTCGGCCTTATCGTGTGCAATAATTTATAATATTTACGGTTCACACATGAGTCTGAACTGGAGATCTGATTGAGGAACTGTAGAGGAGGTGGTAGAGCTAAAACAAACAGCTAAAGATACTACAGTTAATATACATGATAAAACAGATTTTATACATGAAGCCGCACTGGTCTTGAATGCTCCTGAGTTTTTCGACAGATCGAATGTGGCCAAAAATGGTTGTTGTGGTGAACGTGGAGGAGTTTGTGCTTGTGTGTGGAGTCCTGAGTGTCACCGAGCAGCACATCAGCTCCCTCTTAACATCGCCAACTCCACCTCGGCATGATATTCAATCTGAAATTAGCTGCAAGTCAGCCCTAGTCTAAAAAAATGAACCATACAGATAATATTAATAGGTCTGATAATACTTGTGATGATTTCATGATTCAGATGAACTCAAAGTGAATGAACAAGTCCTAAGTAGATCAACGTTTCCAGCCTCCCAGCTCGCTGATGTGAATCTAAGTGCCTTCCAGATGAGGGCACACATTGAGAGCACAGCTCCGTGGCCCACGCAGACTCGCCGCAGGCCGATCCAGATGGCAAAGGGGGATCGAAGTGAGGCTTGTCCCACCATCAGGAGAACAGCAGGGGCGTAACATGAGAAAAAGTCTGCAACAGAAATGGACACACGCTAGGTTTAGTAACTAAACCATGGGTGTCAGATATATACGGGTCCGGAACCAGCCCAATAAAATGAATTTTAAAATTCTGTGTTGAAAGATAAAAAAAAAAAAAAGACCTAGTCACTGTTATTCCACTACACAAAATAGAGCAATATACTCAGAGCCATAAACTCAGATACTGATACAATTCTTTATTAGCTATTTAAAAATTTGACGCTGTTACCATTTTTCTAAAAGAACTAATATAGGAGTTTTACAGCAAGTATGTTTTCAACATAAAAACTTCTGTGTTTGCCTGCCTGTGTTTTTATACACTATATGCCAAAAGTATGTGGACACCTGACAATCACACCCCATGTGGTTCTTCCCCAAACTGTTGCCACAGCGTTGAAAGCACACAATTGTCTAGAATGTCTCTGTATGCTGTAGCTTCACTGGAACTAAGAGGCCCAAACCTGTTCCAGCATGACAATGCCCCTGTGCACAAAGCGAGCTCCATGAAGACATGGTTTACCAAAGTTGGAGTGGAAGAACTCGAATGTCCTGCACAGAGCCCTGACCTCAACCCCACTGAACACCTTTGGGATGAACTGTAACGCCGACTGCACCCCAGGCCTCCTCACCCAACATCAGTGGCTGACCTCACTAATGCTCTTGTGGCTGATTGAACACAAATTCCCACAGCCATGCTCCAAAATCTAGGAAGAGTGGAGGTTGGAGTGAAATGTTCAACAAACCCATATGGGTGTGATGGTTAGGTGTCCACAAACTTTACCTCCTGTACAGTGTATGTAGCTGCTTTATTAGCACTCTCACCATGACGCCACTTCCTTGTTCGACTCCTCCTTTTCCTGAGCACCAGATCTCCTGAGCTTGCCTTCATCTTCTGCACACATTAAACAGCATTAGGAATGACAGACCTCATAGTCAAGGACTATTTTATTTTGAAATGAGACTATTTCAGTTTGAAAAAGTTGGTGCTTGCCTGCTGTAAGTCCCTCTACATCCTCCAGAAGGTTGGCAGTGGAGGCTGCAGCGGTGAGTCTGACACAAGGGTTATGGAATATACAGTAAGCACTGGATGTGCTGAAAGCAGCTTTGGAAACCTTTTTCAGCCATGCGCACTACAGTCTATATTTGACTATTTATTATTTAATTATGTGCTTTTTGAGTTGTGTGCATTTTTAAATGGTCAGCCCTACTGTCTATCCTTCACTACCTTCTATTTGAGTTGTGTGCCCTACTGTCTATCCTTCACTACCTTCTATTTGAGTTGTGTGCCCTACTGTCTATCCTTCACTACCTTCTATTTGAGTTGTGTGCCCTACTGTCTGTTCTTCAATACCCTTTGTTTGAGTTGTGTGCCCTACTGTCTATCCTTCACTACCTTCTATCTGAGTTGTGTGTCCTACTGTCTGTTCTTCAATAACTTTTATTTGAGTTGTGTGCCCTACTGTCTCTACTTTTCTTTTTGCACTACCATATATTCTGCTGTGTATTTTGCATTGTGTGCACTGCTGTGTTTATCTGGCTGTCTTTTTCCAGTGCAGTGTTTACTATAAAATAATCAAGGGATTCATAATTAAAGGAGTTGCAGAGTTGGAAAATGGACAGGCTGAATGTTACATCAGATGTTGCAGGAGGATACGAGTGATGCTTGTGGAGAGCCCTCTTTTTGGTCTTCCTCCGACGAGTTTTTTCAGAGAAAGATTTGGCGATTTCAAAAAGCTTCTTCCTTGTAGCTGCAAAATATGAAGAAAAAATCAAATGCAGTATTGACTAGAAACAGTTAGGTTAAAACATATTTTCTGACCACAGCTCTTTAATTTTCCTTTCAGAAACATTCAGAACATTTTGCACAGTTTTTCCTCTTTTATTTATTCTTATTATCTTTGAACTATAGAAATGTAATTTTCACTAGAAACATATAGAATTTTAGAAATATTACATTTCTGCATATTCCTTTATTTAATTTATAAATAAGTAATTTAATACATTTTAATCATGTGCTTTATTAAGTAATTTATTACATTTTAATCATGTAGTTTTTCTAAAATGCAAAATAAAATAGAAAATAATAATTTTCTTTTAACTTAATTTTCTAAAGGGCAGTAAAATGCTTTATATGGAGAAAAAGAAATAAAAATAAATTAAAAGTAAATAAAATAAAAGTAAAAACCAATGTAAATATTTCTCCTTTACTTAGTTTACGAAATCTTTTTCACTTTTTTAAACTTGCTTAAAATGTGTTAATGTGTTAATGTGTTAATTTTTAAAAAAATAATTATCAGACATTAAATTTAAATAGAGATGCTCCTGACTTTTCATGATTACATAAGTCATTGATTATGGTCGTGTATTATGGCCAGCCTCTGTCTACTGATGCTGAGGGGTCTGAAGAGACAGAAGTGGGGACTGATTCACGGTCCATTAAAAAAAAATCTGGCTGTTTGATTACATTTGGTGCAGCGTCGCTGTCATTTGCAATTCAATACAGCGATACAAATTAGAAGACTGAGCAGACAAAGAAGGAGCCAGGTCGTCATTATCGAGTTATGAGAGCAGTGTTGGGATTACAGTATTGTTGCATGCAGTCTCTCTAGATTTATAAATTAAAGTCAAATAAATTTATAATAAAAGTCTTTGTGGCCAAATTCAACAAAACGATAATTACAACCAGCAGTCAACCAGCAGATGTGAGATTTTATTTAATACAATATTACGATTAGCTTTTTTTGTGTAATATATATATATATATATATATATATATATATATGTTTTCATATTCACTCCTAATTCTTCTGACATTTCTGTTTTAGTTGTTCCAAATGTCATAAACTGGTCTAGAGTGTCAATGTAAAACTTCTTCTCAAACGAGTTTTTTGTTGATTTTGCCTCATATTCTGGATTGTTGTCTTGCTCATTGTAAAATGGTGGCACGTTTAAATGGCTTCCATTCAAAAAGAAAAACATGGGGGGTACAAACATTTACCCTTAAATGTATGCTCCATTTATTTGAGTCGCTTTTGAGTTTGGATCACACCAATATTATCTTTCTACTCCAAACTTCAAACCTTATTTGTTTTTCACTTGTTTTACCGTTGGTTGTCATTGAACACTGTCTCAAAAATTCATATGTTTGATGAAAACTTTGCTGAGGTAAAATATTGTGATGTTACTGATTTGTTGATATTGAGAGAGATGGTGCCTTATAGTCAATTATTCTGAATCTTTCAGCACATACAGCTGTTCATTCATTCACTTTGGCACAACTTATACTAAGAGAGAGAGAGAGAGAGAGGGAGAGAGAGAGAGAGAGAGAGAGAGAGAGAGATCACATCATCTCCTGTTTCAGAGCTTACACTCAATATTTATGGTTTAAATTCCACAATTATATTTACACACTATGGAAGATGAAACTTTATTAAATCAAAAACTAATAAAACCCCCAAAACCCCAATCAGTCTAATTATCTTTTTAATTAAATCTGTCATTAAGACATCTGACTCAAAATGAACATAAAGTGCAAAAGTAATTCTGCAAACCCACGATGCCTTTTAAAATAATGAAATGTTTCTATAAAAATAGAAATTATTATATTAAGCTGTAAATAATACAACCAATAAAAAAATCTAAAAAAAAATCTAATCGTAATGTTTAACTTCAGCTATATATCCTTCCATTTCTGAGTTAAAATCTCAAACAGCTCCAGTGATGTTTTTATTTAAAAAAAAATTTAATATGACTTAATAACAAACAAAAATTCTCTGTAACACTTAATGTTAGTAAATCTATGTTTTCTTTTTTAATTTTTTTAAACTGACACACAAATGCAGCAGGCATTAAAACAGTCATGTCAGGGAAAATTAATATTAAAAAACCTGATAGCATAGAGGATCAATTTTTATAAAAATTTTAAATATTTTTTATAACAATACACAGTAAATGATGGACATTAATCTAATGTCTTGATAGTGCATTATGACTGAAATGTTTGCTTGTGAGCATGTGTATCTCAAGTTCTCTTGTTAATGTGTGTGTTTTGTGCATGTTTCATGTGTGTGTGTGCGTATGTGTGTGTGTGTGTCTTTACATTTGCCCATGTGCTTGAGTTTGTCACGGAACAAGGCATCATCTGAGATGGAGGTGCAGGCTTCCTCAGAGCCTGAGGCGTTGTGATCACCTACAGAATCACGCACACACACACACACACACATTAACAAGATAACTATTTAAAATGTCCAAATCATATTATACCATCTGACCCCTGGTATTGCACCATGAAGCTATTGGCATCAGTCCAAACCCACCCCACTATTACACTCCAGCATCAACTGTAATAAATAAAGACACACACACATCCACACACACACACACACACACACACACA
>CM040470.1:3559069-3601547 GCA_022758105.1 Pangasianodon gigas
GTGCTACAGAAAAACATGTACTGTTACATCAAAATGAATCATGTTCTTTGCAAGTCATTGTTCCTTTGGTTCTTTTTAGAAATTTGAGGAATTACATTGTTAGAGCAGAAACAGCTGGAAGTATGAGACTCATAAGCACCTGTCGAGAAGACTTGCTGTTATTGAGCTCGGATCCTCCATTACTGTTAGCCCTCGAGCCGTGACTGCCGTTGCTGCTGGTGCTGCGCCGAAACAGGCTGGTCATCATCTACGGCTGTAAAACTGTGCCTTCAGGAGCTCCGCCCACTCTCCCAGTGACCACACCCCTCTAGAGCTACTCCCACCCCTGACCACGCCTCCGTTATCCTGTCATGACACTTGCACTGTGAGACAGCAGGACATGGGGAGACAGCATGGACTGCGTTTGTGTCTGCCACTGCCTTCTGAGACCCAGCAGCATCCAAACACTGTTTTAATGTGTTAGCGTCAGTGATGACCTTCTCAGACTTGAGTCAGGAGGTTAAAACTGAGTCAGTGGGGACACTTTGGGCATTTCCTGAAGATCTGCAACACAACAGAGCATGGGGAGAAATAATAATGAGTCTATATTACAAAAATGACTTTTCTTACATAATACACAAACATTTTTACAGTTAGTTCATATGACACAAGAATTATGTCTTCAAAAAACCTTAAATGTAGGTGGATTGATCAAATATTTTTTCATTATAGCAATAGAATCATTATAGCAATAGAATAAAACAAAAAAGGAAATTATTAATCATACATTTAGACATTTTCTCATTTCAAGCATTAATTTCAAGAAAGAAGCAAAATTGTCTGCCAAAAGGACTAGACAATTCAACCTTGAGCAAAATTAGCAAATATGTCTACATATAACTATAATAATTGTATATTTGTTTTATTATAATCACATAAGAAATATTAGATAAAAGTAACTATAAATAGATAAAAAGCACAGTGTGTCATTCTGTAATTTAAAAAAAATGTAATGGTTGGCAAACTGCTGAAAAGGACTTTTAAGTGATCTATAATAAATGTTAATAAATGTTTCTTTTCCTCACCTTATGGTTACTGGTATTAATGTAATGCTTTACATTCTCTATGAGATTTTAAAGCTTTCCAGTAGAAGTGCTCTGAAGAAGTGCTATATTTTGCTACAGTCACCCCATAGATTGGACCTATGATGTAAAAATATTCTTAAAATGCTTTAAGATTCCCCGGCTCAGAGAGTTTTGCCTGATGCTGAGTAGATACAGTTGTAAAAGTGGGTTAAGACATTTTTTTTTTTTGAGACTCCAGCCCGCATTCGAACGTTGTGACGGATTCAGGTCAAATGAAAGTTCCACCATCACAGAACCTCAAACGAAAGTAGTCTCATTTTGTGTTCACAGACCACGTTGATCAGGAAGGATCATGTACGTAACAGTACTGAAAATCACATGTACTGTCACGTTTCGTAGTGCAATCTCATTGCCTGGATGCTGCTACAAAAATAACTCCAATGCTGGACTCGTGGCTTGCCAGCAGGGGGTGAACTGAAGTAGGAAATGGACAAGTATGGGCATACATGTGACACATACACCAGACACACTCCGAGCTGTGTGATGCATTCTGCAGGAGGGGAGCCCTCTTCGGCGCAATCTCTGTCTGTCCTGATTACGTCTCAATCTCACCATTTCCAATCCTCCCACAAGCCTATGACTCCGGGCATCCCTGTTTCCTGTTACCATGGCAACACCCACATTTCTGAGTGGGAAAGCAGCGTGGGTCGGAGCTAGGAGGAGGAGGAAGAGGAAGAGGAGGTGCCCTCTGCCAACTGCATTGTGACCTCAAAGGCCGGAACCTGTCTGCATCTTTTAACTCGAATCTAGGTGCTGGATTTAATGCATAACTTCACAACCCACACAGAGCAACTGAAATCGCTGAATGTTCCAACTCTCACACGGAGCCAGAACTGCTACAGTCAGGGCTAAAAAAACTTCTCCAAAAAAAGATAAAGAAGTTTGCAAATGGGTAATGATCTGAGACCAGGAACAGCTGATGCAATCGAAGTCCAAGACTGAGAAACAAAAGTGGCAGATTTTTCCCTGAACTGCGAAGTTGAGTCCAAACTACTGCTATAACTCAGTGTGAGTTGAGTTACATCTCACACACATTTTAACATGCTCCATGTCCTACAGAATCTGTAGCTTAAATCTCATATATAATACACATCTAAATGGTTGAATTTGGACAGGAAACATCTTAAAATATGTAACTATATAACACAAATTCAAAATGACACCTGTTATATGTCTGTCTCAAATTTTATTAATTTTTTTAAGCATTTTGCTAACAATTTATTTAAAGGGTGCTTACATAGGGCCTTTATAACACATTCATAAGCAATTCCTAAAGCAATACTGAAGAGTTTATTAAAGGAATTTATACAAACTCAAGCCTCAAAGATCATAATGGGTCAAATAATCAAGATTTTCACTATTATTTTTTTTATCCTTGTCTTGTAGAATATTAGTTTGTTCTTACTAACAGCACATTTCTGACACTTTGAGAATGCTGTAGAAGGTATATATAGTACTTTATAACAATTTTATGACTGTAAATTTGATTACCACATTTTCATTGTTCATTTTGCTGATATATGGGCTTTTTGAGCAGATAGAATTTGGGCCAGACAGAGGTGTCAAAATTATTGCATGTGCTAATCACCACTATATTACAGTAGCATTGTTTTACAGTAACACTTAAATTCCCCTTTAATGAGGTAACTGTAGTAAAGTAGGTGGAACTTTAAAAATGTGCAGTACAGGGAGACACCAGAACCATAACTGCCCTAAAATCACACTCAAGCTTAAATATCCTCATAAAGAACAAAGTGTGGAAACATTGCAAAAATAACTAGAACAATCTAAATTTAGCAGCGCAATGTGATGAGGTCACCCGACTATGCTGCAGGTAAAAAAAAAACCCTTTGCTCAGGTCTTGCAGCAAGTTGAGTCCATCTTTGTGAAGATTCAGAGCTCCAGATTCAGAACTCCAACTCCAAGGATTTGATCGATTGTCATTAGTGAAATATTGCTAAGAAATGTATCACTCGTATTTTTGTCTCTTTTAGTAAGCCTCTAAGCTGCAAAATAGCAATCCCTGCGGTGTGTGAAGAGTATAACAGGTATTCTTGTTGAGATGGAAACCATGCAGGGAGAAGGAGGAAGTTCATCACCAAATAGCCAGTGGCTTATCTATTCATATATATATATATAATGCAAAACATCAAGAAGTAGATGTTGCACACTCATCTAAAAAGCACAACACTCCTGGAGCGACGACTGGCCATTACACCACACGTTGCCTCCAGGCTACAGTAAGATCGGTAATGACTAGCCTACAGTGGCAGCCATGAAAAACTGTTTTCATTCTGTTCTGGAGCTGCTGCAGTTAACAGAAAGAGAAAGCCATTACAGAACAGATTTATAGAACATAAAACACATTTTTACAGCTTTGATTCCATCGCTTGGGGCCAGAACACAACATGATAGTTTGCTAATGAAGCTTGACTGTCTGGAAGCAAGCCATGGAAGGAACTTAGCCACACCTCACTTCTGTCCCAATTGAGTCTTCACACTCTGCATATTCTACCTCACCACTCGGTTTTAAGTCCCTGTCCATGGCGCAATTGTGGTCCTCATTTGCACATGATGACAAGACTATAAGATGTCGCAGTTCTCATTTTGGTTTACAAAAGCATACTTCTATGCGTGCGTTAGTGAAGCCCACACTGATGCAGACCCTAAACCTTTTGCGACATAACAGATTGGAATAATGATAACTGTACCGAGGCCAGTGGTGATGGAGAAGAAAATAGCTGGATTGGTTATCTTATTTAGCATGGTTAAAGGAAAAAAATCAACCCTGAATGACTTTCATATCAAACCATCATCAACGCTGTCATGCTCTTCATCTCTTAGATCGTTAACTAGCCAAGCCTAAAAAGCAGCCTAAATCGCTGCGTTGCTTTGAGTCTCTTTGTTGTCTTTACTACTTCTACGTTGGATTTCTCATTCATATGGCCCTGAACATCACCGGAAAATGCTCAGTGACAAAAGAAGCTCTTGCTCTTTTGTTTTGGGAGCCAACAACAAAATGTGACAGTTAGCCATTATGTCTGAGATTGCTGAAAACACCACTGTAACTGGGCTAACAATTTCCCGTTGTATCATTAGCACAGCAGACAACTGCTAACTTCTCACAGGAATAACGTGAAGCACCAACCAAAAAATTGGCACCAGAATCACTAAACAAATCACAAATATTTCAATATAAGAGTATTTGATGTGTTTCAGGATAGACTTTTCCCTTAAGCCTAGTTCCATGTGAAAATATTATCAGCTATAGCTAAATGAATTTACGTGATTAATGTCGTAAAGCGATCAACTGATAGGCATTGACATTTATATATGATGTAAGCTGTTCCGATACTAAAAGAAATCATTGTAATATGCATCACTACATATACACTGGATTTATGGTGCATTATGGGTACTAATATAATGAACTATCCATGTAATATAATTTGGACAACAGACCATTCGGCTATACCCCAAATAGCGCACTCTACAGTGAAGAGGGAACGAATTCACTTATTTTCCTGACATCTGTGGATTTCTTCATCACATCTCTGTTCCTTGCTCCTTGTGTTTACTGTCTCTCAGATCTTTTGCGTAAGGATTACCCTGCTGTTTTTCTCTGCTGAATTTTGACCCCTCTGTACTGATTACTGGACTAATGAACGTGCTGTGAGTTGCTGTCTTGCATCCTGCACCTCGCAGCTCATTCTTCCTGTAATATTTTACCATAACGCTTCTGATTGGTAACAATGAAGCAATGTGTCCAGCTTTACCAGCAAAATTTCAATCTATTTCAAGCATTTACGCATTCATTCTCGCAGACCAGCCCTGATTTGAAAATCAATAAGCATTACTGGCGCCAGGGGAGCCTGTAGGACCGCCTGCGGTACACAATCAAGCTTCCTAAGAGCACATGTTTCCTTTTTACTGGGAAAATATTCAATCTTTCTCTGTCAAGATGGATTTCTTAAACTGCTGACGTGATGTGCTGCAACATAGACCACTAATGAATCTGTAATGTCGTTTTAGAAGCTTAGAGCTGTAGATCGGGATTATGTCCACATTAACGTCTCATTTGCTCCCTGAGCGGTTGCAGATTATTGTTCTGTTCTGTTCGTAAGGAGAGAGAAGGACGAAACAAGGACACTGCACTGATGATGATAATGTGGAGCTGCGCAAATACAGCCAAGCTCCGTTAACAACAAGGTGACCACATTTTACCTGAGATCATAATGGTGAAAGTTTCCTTCTGCTCGTCTCTAAGCTGTGGCTAGCTGGGGCAGTGGCTGCCCAAAGGCTCCACCGTGCCATGAAGATAAATGATTCAACACAAGTGACCTAACTGAAAAAGAGCAAAGCATGTAGCGCCAGCCACTGCAGACGAGAAGCTGCCATGATTATGTCATCGAGTCCTTGGTAGACACACTACCTGTTAGATTTCATGCAGCACTTCCTTGCAATATTTCAAATGAACACCCACACATGGGCTGGAATGACTTGCACATATCAGCAGTCATTATTAACAGAACATCAGTGGCATTCATAACAAACTGAGATTATAAGCGTGGATTTAAACATGTGAATTTAATGCATATCACTGTGTCACTGTCATCATATGTACAGGTTGGCGTTTTATTAAATACTTTTCTGCCAGCATGCACAACTAAAAGCCAGCAGAGCTACACCACTCTCTATCCCTTTACAGAGCCTGATTAGTGGCACGGGTGGCACGAGAGGACGGCAACACCCTTGTTAACGACATACAGTATTGTATGTAGATGACGTCACTCAGAGTTAATGCTAAAATAGCACTATACTGAAGATTTTAAAGGAATGAGAATGAGTGTAAATGTCTCTGGCTGCAATCCAATCTGAAGAAATGATGCATACATAGGGCACTTCGAAGGGGACCACCCAAAGTGGCCATGTGTTGAAAACATTTACTTCCAAGGGCACAACATGATGGACACTTTAAAGTTGAATGGTCCAGGAGCACACATATGTACAGAGGGTACCAAATCTCTCTTGAAAGTTTAAAAAGCACATTCCAAATGGCAGATAATTTTCAACCTTTACAGACAGGGACCGTTCAGAGTTCTCACGGTCAAGGGTGAGGGAGCAGGACATAGTCATATAACACAGCCTGTTATAGATCAGCAGATCCCATGGAAGCCAAGAGCATTCAAATGAGAAGCTGTCTTATTATGATCGGAATATGAGCAGAAGCATGTGTTTGTTGTCCCATGCCTGTTGTTTGCATCCCCAATTTCCTCAATTATGGCTCCCAGTTCTTGGTTCTCGTCCGTGCAAATGTAATCAGAGCCTAACCGCACTGTAAATCTCTATGGCAACCCCTCCGTCTGTCGGTCCAGATGCCCATCTGAGGCGTGGCGTTGACTCTCAGACTAATTGATTCATTAAGGATTATGGGCTCTCTGCTCAGGGACAGTGCATAAAAGACGAGGATTTAGGGCAAACTGATTTCAAATGCACGCTGCTATACAGCCCAAAAGCCTGAGGCAAGGCGGCTTAATTCATGCACAGCATGCAAACTAGTGCTGCCACTAGCACT
Organism: Pangasianodon gigas; assembly: GCA_022758105.1. Taxonomy (NCBI): domain Eukaryota; kingdom Metazoa; phylum Chordata; class Actinopteri; order Siluriformes; family Pangasiidae; genus Pangasianodon; species Pangasianodon gigas. The sequence continues at coordinate 3,565,769 of CM040470.1, forward strand.
GAATCCATACCCCAGTCTTCATTAATCCTATAAAAAGTTGGACCCAGCCAAAGAGGGACGGACAGGAGTGATAAGAATGAGAGAAGGATCTGTAGGTTTGGATGATATGACATTATAATGTCAATATCTTGACAAAATACATCACAAATTACTTTATTACTTTTACTTGTATTACTTGTATTTAAACTAGAAAACTAAACAGTAGTCATGAGCAAGGCAAGGGTCAAACAGAGAAATAGCAAAAAATCACAAAATATAAGGCTCAGGGTTGACACAAAAGTAGTATTTGGCAAGACTTCATGATATCTGACTATTTGACTTTGCTTTCTAAAAAGAAAGTTGTGTTGAATGTAGAGAAAATGGTTAGTACTCTGGGGATGGGGCCCTCTGCAGGCATGGAGGTGTAATGTCCGAGGTGGATGTGATATATATGTATATGTATACACTAATTATATAGATATATTGTGTATAAACAAACAAAAAAAGACTTTAGGTATCGTGCTATAAAACAAGAACTATAAAACAAATTAGACAGTTGTAACCAGCAGAGGAATAATAATGGATTTAGCATCAAATGGTCTGTATATTTTGTGAAGTAATGGCCAGTCACTTCATTGGCAGAAAGGAATAAATCTTTCATGTAAATCTTTCTACTCGACATTGAATGAAAGTGCCAAGCTGGCATGAATCAAGTAGCAGCTCTGCTATTAACAAACTATCGTAAACAAAATCCTTTTAGTCTGCAAAAAAAAAATCTGAAAGACGTGACTGCCAAAATCAGATGCCTTTCAAATTGGCAGAGTGCAATCGCATAAAAGCGAGTCGGTGATCCAAACGGCCAGATTGTGGTGTCTGACAGCTTGAATACGAGCTGCATCACCACACAGCCATGAGTGTAGAGCTGAACAAGGTCTTAATTAAGGGAGATTTTTCAGGATTACATCTTTAACATCATTCTTTTCCAAAAGCTGATAGATTATTCTGTTATGAACCAACACACTTTGACTGGATTTCACAGTTTGTAGCATTTTAGAGTTTTTAAATGTAAGTTTTTAAGTCAGTGACTGATGGCTCTTGGATCTGTCTATGGATTTCAGTACCTTAGCCATTAGCATGAAATCTCTGGGTATGCCATATTTTACTAAAAATCCAACATGCTCCATATTTTACTAAAAATCCAACATATGGAAAGTTTAAAGTTTAACATTAAGCTTTTAAACCAACTACAGCATGACATGCTGATGCATAGCGTAGTTATTGTATTTAGGGGTCCAAGCACCACAAGTCAACTCAGACTTAGTGTATTCTATGGTGGAAAGTTCTATGGCTCCAAAAATATTATTTGTAAACTTTAAATAGTTTATGAAATATAATAAATCCATACTGAGGGGGTCTATGGAATTTATTTTAACAGGTAAAGGGGTCCCTGGCTGCAAAAATATATGAGAACCACTGCATTAATATATTTTAAAAATTGTAATTATAGGCAAATTGGTGTGATATAAAAGGAATAAAACACTTTGGGATAAAAATTTTGGCTGGGAACAGTACCTGGCTTCATCAAACCACCCCTTCATTGATTATTTTCCTATAATGCCCCCAAGAGTTTTAAGAATTCTTTTCTTAAATTATTATTTGTTGAAACTTTCAAGTGGAATTGGCACCCTCTGCACGTGTGAGTGCTCCTGGACCACTCAACTTTAAAGAGAAAATTTAATTTCTCTGCTATTCAACAGGACTAGACAGATTAAGTCGCTATGTCTCTGTAACTTCAGTCAGATGTTAAGCTGTAGCAGAAACAAGAGTCCTTTTCTACAGGCACATGGGAAACAAAATAAAATTTTTTCAAAGTGATTATGTCCTTTACTGAAAGATGTATGTGTCTGTTTTCTGCTGCTACAATGAGTCTATTGTGATGGCAAAATTGGAAAAGATGAGAACATGGACATAGCTGAGCATGCACTGGAACCAAAAGTTGTTAGCATGCTGGCCTCAGATAGGCTAATGCACTTATTTCTGACCTGTTTCGGACCAGAGAGAGGAAAGATGAGGAAGGAAAAGAGAAAAAGAGGGGGAAGAACGAGGACAGGGTGTTCTTCCAGGATTTTTTTCCTTCCCAGACACTTTATCTTTGTGCACTAGCAGCGTGCAATTAGCGCTCATTGCTAAAAGCTAATAATGAGCAGCATGACATGCATAATGGTGCTAATCTGGGTCACAGAGTACAAGATTGCTTTCTACCATAGCGAGTATGAGAACACACACATGCACAGAGTGAAACCAGCCTATATAATTATATGCCCAAGAACGGTTATATAGTATAAAGATTTCCTCTCAGATGAACAGAAATGTGGATGGAAAAATTTTACTCTCAGGCCTGCATGGAAGAGAGAACCTCTGGTCCAGACACAACAAACACTGTGTATTTGACTGATAGTCTAAAGGGTCCTAGGAATGAGATACAGTGATGTATATGCACTATATTGGAAAAGTAGAACACTGACCCAAATATTTTTACCCGCCGTTGGGCTAATTTTGTCCTGGGTGGTCTTGCGAGCTACCTAGAAAAGTTACCTGGTGTTACTAATTTCAGCTTTATAGACATCTACTGTGAAAACTCATAAACCAAATGGCTTTGTCCATTTATAAGACAGTATAAGCTGTTCATTTTAATATGCTTTTAGTGATGTTTCATCATTCATACAATTATCCAATCAGCCAATTATGTGGAAGCTGTGCAATGCATGAAATTGTGGAGATACAGGTCAAGAGCTTTAGTTAATATTCACATCAAAGATCACAGAAACTGGACAGTTCAATTTCAGGGAAAAACATTGCCTTGTCTTTTTCCAATCTTCAGCTGATCCTGTGTCCACTGTAGCCTCAGATTCCTGTTCTTGGCTGACAGGCGTGGAACCTCTTCTGCTGTTGTAGCTCATCCACCTCAAGGTTTGAGTGTTGTGTGTTCTGAGATGCTTTTCTGCTCACCATGGTCGTAAAGAGTACTTACAATCAGTGATTTACAATCCCACAGAACTGGTGCTCACTGATTGAGAATTCAGTTGCACTGTGATATAAATATGTATAAATATAATCATGACTAACACTGGGAGAAAATAATAACTGGGCAAAAATATCTGTGAATAAATAGCTACATCCGGCATTCAGAACATCACCACAAATAAATGCCATGGTAACCATGCAGCCTCCACATACCTCTGCTAATGCACATGTGCACAGAAATATGACTAAATCTGGTGGTTTTTTGCACTTTATAAAGCAATGCCAAGCATTAAGGAGGTGAGTGATAAGAGAGAGCTCCATATTTGATGCAGATTTAAATAATGGGATTAGCCATTAAACATGACATGTTTAAAATATGTCATGTAGAAACTGGGGTCTGGGTCCTGCTTTGGCTTTGAGTATAGTGTTTAGAACAGATCAGTGGGACTTTTCAGGAAATGACCACATGTATCAACCAAGAAAGGACAATTCTATAACAGTAGCAATCCCAGAATCCTCCTGGGCATGAGGTAAATCAGGTCATCATTTGATATTAAACCTCAACAGGAGGCCCAACAGTGCCACACATCATGATAATATCCATAATGCAAGTCATCATCTTTACTGGAACCCCTCTTTTATGTGTTTTCAGCCACTTGAACTCTGATACCACAGAACCATGTATATGTATATATGTGCAAAGCTGCTTTAAAAGCGATATACAAATAAAACTGAATTGAATTGAATTGAATAAAAACGCAACCGCATTCATTCCAGACAAACAGTTGCTCATGGTCATTACTGGATGTCCATCTCCAGCTGAGACACCTGTGGTGTAGCGTGAGCGGCTTACAGATGAGTGTCAGCTCGCCAAATATGATCCAGGCTGAGGAGGATCAATTAATAATGTGGGACAAGTGCAGTGAAAAATGTGAGCAAAATTCACATATTTGTATATTACTCACATATGATTCCTGTGTGAAATGTCCATAATTATAAGTATGTCTTTCTAAAAAGAAGCAATAGAATAATCTCCCAAAAGTATATGAAAGCTTGAAATCAGTTAAAATATCTAGAAATAGGTTTTAATAATCTTATATTTGGTTTATTGTAATTTTATCATGGGACGTGCTAGATAAATTTGATTATATTCAAGATGTTTTCACTAGAGGTGGCACGATACCACTTCTGATAATGATACCAATACTGAAACCTTAAGTATCAGCCGATATGAATACCATACCCATCCAACATTTTTTCCTTTAAAAGGTACTTTTAGATTTTTGGAAGCACTGTAATGAAAAAATACAGGGAAAAAAATGTATAGTTAAAACATGATTTGAATTAAACCACAGCTTTTTTTAAAAAAAAATTAAACTCTTTCACTTACATCGCAAATATAATACATTACATATAATAAATATAATAAAGTATTATATATATATATATATATATATATATATATATATATATATATATATATATATGTGTGTGTGTGTGTGTGTGTGTGTGTGTGTATACATATACATACAAATGGAGGAAATGTGCACTCCAGAGAGTTCTGTAATGCTGCTATAACTAATCAAACCCCATCTGAAGAAGTAAAGGAGGTAAAGAGTGATAATAAAAAGCCCATAAACCTTACAGTCCAAAATACGGATCATATTGCTACATATTGTAACTGTTATACACTGTGCAGTATTAGAAACTTTATGTTCATAGCTAAAATCCATCATGCCTCTCTTACAGAAAAGTCTTCTGAACTTCACATGTGAATAATCACAGGATTCACGTGTGAAATTTACACATGCCGAGCTTAGAAACTTCTCAAGTCTTTTGTTTCACACATTTTTCACATGATTAACTCATTGTCACGTGATTACATATTATTCACGTGATGCTACATGTGTTTACGTGAATTCACATGGGTAAGAAATGGACCTTCTCATATTTTTCACCTTGGATCATATCATATCATCATTCATCAAATGTGAAAACATATTATTCTTATTCTTACTCTTATTATTATTATTTTATTTTTAATTTTTTTTTTACAAAAATGGTTTTCACAAGTTGGATTATAGAAAAATTGTTCCTCAAGAGGCTTTTTTTGGTTAATTAATGGTTCACAGTGGCTCTTATTTTTTTCCCCTGACAGACACCCCTTTAACTATAAAATCTTTGTTGTCTGAGATCTATAAATAAAATTCCCAGGACTTCCATATACAGTAAAGCAACAGTCTCTCTCCTCAGTCCTCAGTGAATTTTTAAAATTAAAAAAAACATATTTAAACCCAAATCACACAAATCTTTCTAACAGTAAACTAAAACACTCTTAAAATAAAAAATGTACATGATGCAGGGACAATATTTGGTATGATTTACCAGCCTTACCTTGCCTACAACGATGGAGAACAAGCCATGATATTGTGGTTCAATCCCAAATAGCTCCTTTTTTTGATCATCTAGTGCACTACGCAGGCTGCAGAACCCTTTCTAAGAAGTGCACTTTTATGGGAAGGAAGTGGGCTTTTGGGATTGAACCCTTTGGATTTGATCCACCAGTAGATTTACATTAATCTCATGCATAAGGTTTAGAGAACACAGAGTACACATGCATCATTACAGCACCATATAAAGCTGTGCTTACCAGGTGAAGCGTGTGTGATTCCAGTGCATCCTCATCTAAAATGGTGTAGCAGCCCCAAACAGAGATAAAAACACCGGAAAGATGCTTCCTCTTGCTCGAGCACCCTGCTGTGTGTGTGTTTGTGTGTGTGTGTGTGTGTGTGTGTGAGAGAGAGAGAGAGAGAGAGAGAGAGAGAGAGTGTCGGAGCGCAGGTTTGGTCAGGGCGGAGGAGGAGAAGGAGGAGGAGGATGAGAAGGAGGAGGAGATGCAGCACTCTGCACACTAAGAGCTGGAGAGCATCCTAGCGGATAGACGAGCTCAGTGCATCTCACAGCAACCCAAATCAACAGCTCATCATGGACTCCTCCGTAATGATTCACTGGGCATGTGATGACGTGATTAAAACCTATGAAGGTGCATTTCACTACGTTGTGCTCTGAAATTGGACATTTGATGCACATTTGACGCATGATATCATGTGAATAACGTGAAGACGTGAAAAAGAATGGAATATAATTACATATGAAAATGAATGAGTCACGTGGAGGGAAATCACATGTGAATATAAATGAATTGTGTGGAATATAATTACATGTGATGATAAACTAATCATGTGGAATATAATTACATGTGAAACTAATCATGTGGAATATAATTACATGTGATAATAAACTAATCATGTGGAATATAATTGCATGTGTTAAAAGAATCATGTGATGTGATTTAAAAGAAAATGTGATTCATCAGACCAGGTCACCTTCTTCCATTGCTCCATGGTGCAGTCCTCATGTTCACCTGCCCATTGTAGGCGCTTTCGGTGGTGGACAGGGGCATGGGCACTCTGACCGGTCTGCGTCCACGCAGGTCCATACACAGCAAACTGAGATGCACTGTGTGTTCTGACACATTTCTATCATAGCCAGCATTAACTTTTTCAGCAATTTGTGATACAGTAGCTCTTCTGTGGGATTGGACCAGACAGGCTAGCCTTCACTCCCCACACACATCAGTGAGCTTTGGACGCCCATGACCATGTCACCAGTTCACCGGTTGTCCTTCCTTGGACCACTTTTGATAGATACCAACCACTGCATACCGGGAACACCCCACAAGACCTGTGGTTTTGGAGACAACTCTGACCCAGTCATCTAGCCGTCACAGTTTGGCCCTTGTCAAAGTCGCTCAGATCCTTACGCTTGCCCATTTTTCCTGCTTCCAACACATCAACTTCGAGAACTGACTGTTCACTTGCTGCCTAATATATCCCACCCCTTATCAGGTGCCACTGTAACGAGACAATCAAAGTTATTCACTTCACCTGTCAGTGGTTTTAATGTTATGGCTGATCGATGTGATAAACTAATTATGTGGAATATAATTACATGCGATAAACACACACACACACACACACACACACACATATATATAAAACAATACTACTACTACTACTACTAATAATAATAATAATGATGTTGGAGTGATAAAAATGTAATATTTTATCTGTAAAAATAAAATCATTTATAACACATTCTATGTATATTTATATTTATTTTATTGTATTATATTTAATATTTTATATGTAGTAATAAAGGTGTTAAACCTATACAAACTGTAGAATTTATATGTAAAAATATGTTTTTTTCAACAATGCATTTTATTTATATTAATATTTATATTTCTTTTTATGTTTATTATAGCAGTGTAAGTATTTTATTGACATGTGCAGTGACGTCACGTGCGTATAAAAGTTGTATAACAAGTAGACTACTACTAACCGACTACTAACTAACTAACTAACTAACTAAGTACAATATGAGTGATTTTTCGTGTAATGCGTGGTGAGGCCCAGTAAACGCCTCAGTAACGTGTGTGTGTGTGTGTGTGTGTGTGTGAGATTATAATAAAGGCGCGTCGGGAGCGCGCGCAGCTGCCCGGTGTGTTTGATCAGTTTATTGCGCTGCGCAGATGGCGCACAGCGGTATTGTGCACACGGGTCACGTGACCCCCGCCCTCTTTATCCCTGTCCCGAGAAAAAGCGGCTGAAACAAAAGAGCTCAAACCAAAGCACCTGCTCTGGCCCAGAGATTAGTGTAACACACACACACACACACACACACACAGTGAGATTACAGAGAGCGGACTGTACCAAACATCCCACTGATTACACCAAGACATGTGGAATTAGCCACGCTTTTATCTGGAAACACACACCCACACACACACCCACACACACACAAAGTTTGCCTAAAAAAGTAATATAGAATAAGTAATAATAATTAAAATAATACAGTAAAATAAATGGTCACTTTAGAGACCACCATATAATTTAAAACATATTTAAACTAAAACTGTGATCAATTGAAATGGAAAGATTTGCAGAATAATAGTACTGTACAGTAATATGGCTCTATTTCCACACAACAATTCAGTCATAAAGAGAGAGAAAAGGATGGAAATGGCACACAGCAGGCCTGCATTTGTGAATAACTGTCATAAACACTGATTAAAAGAGAGAGGATGTAGTGAGTTTGATGATTTTTTTAATGAAATGTTAATATGGCCATGTGGATATATTGACGTTGACGTCAGCTCCAGCGTGTAGCTGATTACTACAAGGTGTAGTCACACTTTCCAGTGTGTAATGAGGGGAAGTCGGGAAAGGGACTGAACACAGGGCCTTGTTCATACGCTCTGTCCGTACGCCTCATACAAGCTGCTCTCTCAGAGATGTTTGGATTGAAATGTGGAAAAAACCCAGCTCTACTGAGACTCTGCATCCAATCCAGTAAATCCAGTGGGGGAAGGGAAGATGGAGGCACCAGATGGAGCCCTATGAATAAAAGATTAAAGAATAGACTCTATTTTCAGGACTGCTTTAACCCTTAACCTTAGTTTTTAGCGTGTCGTGGTGTGGTACTGCCTGGTCCTGTCGCATCGACGGTTAGGGGAAAAAGCAGATATTGATTTTCCGCTGTTATGTCCTTGACCTTTTCGGCCCGTGATTTCCCCATGCGGAATAGATTAGCAAGCTATCTGGTGCAATTCGGATCAAAGGTCAGTGTTCAGAGCCTCTCATCCAACTGAGATGTCCAAGATGGCTGAGTCCAAGATGGCCGACTGCACGTGGGTACTGAAAGGACCGATACATAAATCTCATTTACACACATCTCACAATAATTTGTGTCCATTTTCCTTTTTCGAATCTAGTGAATCAGCCAAGGACGTCGTATTAGCATACAGTGGGATACATTAAAACAGTTGAGTGCAAAAGTTTGCACACCCTTACCAAAAAATGATGACACCACCATGACTAGATGTTCCTTCATTATCCCAAGTCAGAAAGTGTAAAATAAGATACTAATACCAAAAAAATCAAACAATCTAATCAAACATTTCTAAATGTTATATAAAGGGTGTAATTTTATTCTACTTGCCACATGATTTTTTTTTTCCACCTCCAAGAGTTCCACTTTTTGTTTGTATCTCTGTGGTTACATTTTTTTCATTTATTAATGCCTGTTTTTTTTCACCATTCATATTAATCATCTTTTTTTTTTATCCTTGTCAGTATTTTGTTTTAGGTTGTGAAAGCTGTTTTTCAGTGGTGTAGCTCCTTCCCGGTTCGATCGCAAGCTCAGGTTACTGTTCGTGTTGCATTTCACATGTTCTCCCACATGTTGGGTTTCCTCTGGATTCTCCGGTTTCCTTCCACTTCCTAAAAGGAAGTTGGACTGGCGATGCTAAATTATCCTAGGTGTGAATGTGTGTCTGGATTAAGTGGTGCCCTATCCAGGATGTATTCCTGCCTCACATTCTTTTATTTGGAAGACTGATTCATTAAAAAAAGAAAAACAACTACAAAAAAACACACACACATACACACCAACACACACAACCATCATGTTTTATAGTTTTCTTTTATTTAGACAACCCAAATAAAAGGCACATAAAACATTGCGCATGTTTACATAACTCTTTCTGACAAACGTACATTTAAAAAAATGTAGGAATGTTTTCCCTTTCTGCTAATCAGAAAGCCTAGTCTTCATATATACAAAAAAATTACTGTTGTTAATGTTCTAATAAAAAGGTTCTTATAAAAGGTTATCTCGCGTCTCTGTCGCTCTCATGTCTATTCGTACGGTAACTACCACATCCTCAGAGCTAAACCGTGTTTTGTACAAAGATATACATTCAACTGCCTTCACAGGGGTTTCCCAAATCGTCCGGCTCACTGAAGAGTGAAATACAACTCAATTCATACAGATCGATTCAGAGTTCGAAACTGGTGTGAACTTGGCAAATAAATGAGGCAACAATTGAAATCTGTATTTAAAAAAAAAAAAAAAAAAAAAACAACATAAAAGCAACACCAACAGTCTCTTCGAAACCAAACGTAGGAACTAAAAAACTCACATACTTGTGTTTATTCTGGTTTTTTTTGGGATGGGGGAATGTAATTCCTCACAGAGCATGATCACACAAAATGTGTTTGATATCAGTGTCCACTTCAGGACTACTTAGGCATGTGCCGATATTAAATTTGGCTAAACTTTTCTTACAGTTTACAGCAATTTATTAAGGCGGAAAACTTGTTTTTTAAACTTGACACATAAGATGCTGCCTTATATATATATATATATATATATATATATATATATATATAAATAAAATATATATAAAATATATATATACACACACATATAAGCCTGCATTCCATATGGATCATGTTGTGACATGTCCACAGTAACAATAAGAATATTGTGCATGTGATTATTGCAGTATCGGCACATGCCTGAAACTACTGACCAAAAACCTACAAAAGAAAACCCCAAAATTAGTGTTGTCTCTGCACCACTCCCTCACTTCCTCAACTGAAGTCCACACTTTAGTGACATGGAGCGAGTTGCAGAATCATTCAAAAAAATTTTAAAAAATACTATCACAAAGCTGTGCACCGATAGTGGTTCACACAGTGTACCTAGACTCACATTGGCAGGGCTCCGAAACCCTCGTAGTGACCAACAGTGGACGTGTCCTTCTGGACTCGTCTCTTATAAAGCGTGTTTTGAGTAGTGATACTCCTGAATCCAAATACAGGTGACAATCTGACTGAGAAAAATCCTCCGATTTTGAGGAAAAAAAAAAAAAAAACAACAACAGTTTTCCCTAACCTACATCCAGTTTGTAAACACGACGCCTTTGTTGACTTCCCTTTCCCCTTTCCCCTTAAAGAAACTCCATCGCCATCTTAAAAAGGCCATTTCAATCCAGACGGCTTGGAGATCCGAGGGATCAAGTCATCCTAAAGGCCTCAGTGTACTTCATGCGGAGATGAGACCACCTTCACCTGCTTACATGTGTACGTACTCTCTGGCCATCAAGTACAAGTGCTCCAGTACTGCAGGTGGCACTAAATTTTATTGACTACATGAACAAGGTTGCCGTGACTCAAAGTCATCCACCTTGGACTGAATTGGCTTGTTTGTAACAAATAATCACCGGCTGGATTGCGAAGTGTGTTGCCCAGCTACCATGTTCACGACACGGCGAGCAAAGCCTCCGCAAAGCCTTGGTGTGCTCCGCAATTACATATCGCCAGTGGAAGCTAGCTGAACGTTGTCTCCGCATGAAGTATGCCGAGGCCTGCTTAGGAATGTCAACGTGACCAACGAAATATTTAATATTTAAAAAAGATAACATTTAATTTACCACATTCATATGGTAATTTAGCCAATCTCGCCATCTGGACAGGAACGATGATGGAAATTCATTTACTATTACTCTGCTAACAGTAAGTCTTCATGTTAGATGCTCCGCCCACAGCCTTTAAAGCTTGCAATGTGACTGGCTTTCTGTATTTCCCTGTAAATGGGACGATAGGCTTTTGAAAACCAGGACAATAAGCTTTTCGGAGCAAGGTGTTGTCGATGGCTTGAAGCAAGCTCACGCCTTTATACATTTTTTTTGAAGCAGTCAGTAGTGAGTAAGCGCTGGCCGTTTGCCATAGCAGTTAAACAGCGTCTTCCTCGGAAACTCCGCGTTCGTTGGTCACGTTTAAAGACAAAACTAGAGTACCTAGGCTTGTTTGAGTAGCATAGTAGTTCATTAGGAATCCAGCATAACCTTGCACATAGTATAAAGGAAATTGCTTTAATGACATTGCTTTTGCTGCAAGTGGCCACTCGAGACATGCACATCGAAATCCTGATGGAAAGTCGATGAGGGCGTGCTTAAAACCGCACAAGGCAAAGCAAGGGAGTCTGATTTCTCATTAAGGACCAAGACGGAAGCGTTCCATTAAACATGGATGGGGAGAACTGTTGTTCAGTTTTCCCCCCACCATCTTGAGGGAAAAGGGTGCATGGAGAAATAAATATTTACAAAATAAGAACAAGATTCCAGGATGCTGGATATTATTATTAAAATAAAATACAAAGTAGTTTACTGGGTTTCCTGAGCAGAAAATTCCTCCTAACAGGGCCCTTGTTAAAAGAACAAAAAAGAATAAAGTTCATGGTAAGATTAAAAACAAGGGTATAAAACACTACCTACTAGTCTTTCGACATGAATCCAGTCCAAATCAAACTGAACTTTTGAGGTGCAGCTTTCGCCAGTCACTAGACGGCCCGGTTCTGTCCAGGCTGGTTCCCGAAACAGGTTTGATCTTTGATAATACTGTTGTTGTACACAAGGGATATGCTTTCAGTGCAAGAATCTTTCCTCTATCTGTTCCTGATTAAAAAAAAAGTGAATCCTAACTGTTGACGATCGAGTAAACAAAGCACACCCCAGCCGTCCTTAATAAACAGAGCATGGAGAAAATAACAGTCATGAGTCAGTGTCGGAACACTGCAGCCGAAGAATTAAAAAAAAAAAAAAAAAAAAAAGTTCACAATTGTAGTCGGTTAAAACGCAAACACCAGCATAGGCAACTGTACAATAAAATACAGTTACTGTACCACAAATCATAAATCACCCACCCTTTCCTGTAAAACATTTAAAAACCTCCCTCTCCTTTATCCCTTTAGAACTCATTTCCTAAAAAAAAAAAAAAAAAAAAAAAAAATTTAAATACTGATTAGCAGGCTACAGCTAAACAATGTAAAAAGAAATCCCAGGAAAAATAATATATAGAAAAAAATATCAGCACTTATTGCATTTGTCCTTGAATAACCTCAGTGAGGTCTGCGTGCTCAGTGTCGCTAAATATTCGTCCCTTAGGTCATCAAACCATGAACGAATTAAATCTAGGTAAGAAATCCTTCACAAAAACTCTGTATAAAACTCCACCGTTGTTGCAGCGTTGCTTGTGATGCGGCTGTATGACCGCGCCACAAGAGTAAACACTCATTGGCTGGGGAGGGGGCGGAGTCAGCTGGTTAGGAGAATCAGGTTAAGATCAGCTCGAGTGTGGTTCACCACGGAGGCGAGGAGGGCAGGACCTGCGAGAGGAAGGGCATGCTCTCCATGGGCCGCATGGCGATGTTGAGCGGTGCGGCGATGTTCATGTTCATGGGCATGGGTGTGGTGATGGCCACTGGATGGGCGATGTTCATGGGCGACGCCGTGGCTGGGATGTTCACCGAGGCGATGTTAACCGGGCCTGTGATGGTCACCGGGTGCTGCAGGCTCACCGGCGCTGATGTGATGTTCACCGTGTTTACTGTGGTGCTCAGGTTCATCTGAGCGCCGATGGTCACGGCCGTGCTGGCGTTGGCACGGCTCATCGGCGTAGTGGCAGGTGCAGAGACCGTGATGGGCGTGACTGTGCCCGAGTGGCACACCTCAGTGTTGTCTGGAATAACAAAACGAGACAAACGAGAAGACTGGTTAAGACCCTGGTTAAGACCCAATCCACCCATCCTAAAAACAAATAAAAATGAAATTTAAATTAAAATAAATACGGACTCTGCGTTGCATATGTTGACACGTATGAATAAATAGTGTATATTTTTAATAATAGTAAAAAAACTAGAGACACACCTTTGGCCTAGATTCAGAATAATAGTATGGTCAGTTTTTGGAATTTGTTGGATTTTTCTATTGTATATTGACAATGAATAAAGAAAGAATGTATAACAATGAAAAGAACAAGTGCTTTGTAAAATTATTCTCCCTGCCTGAACTGGTATTTCACCCTTATCTCTAATATCGGACCAGTTTTTTTTGTTTGTTTTTTTTTAATCCAATTTCCATCTACTGTGTCTGTAGCATATGTGTGATTACCATAGTCAACCCGGATTTGAGAAAGACATTATACAAAGAAAACATCAACATCATCATCATCATCATCATCGTCATGTTTACCTTTCTGCAGCCCTGAGGAGTTCCACTGCCAGTCCCCTATTCAGAAATACAGACACAGAGTGTTACGATGGCCAGGTGGCCACAGCTGTGGGTGGGAGTCTCGGTGACGTCGCACTCCACAACATCACATCACACACTCCGCCAGGCTCGGGCCTGGAGATGGAGTGTCTTTATTTGATTTAAAGTGGCTTAATATGCATTTGTCAGTGCAGTCAGCTAGTGGCGAGGCGATATACATACATACATATGATGAGGGGAATCTTAGTGAGTTATACCACTAATGGTTCACTAATTCTGTGTGGAATAAAGAATAGCATGATATTACATTGTATGGTTACTGTACCATGAATCTGTCACACTGATCCGCTGCTTCAACCAATTAAAGAGTGGACGTACCGTCTGGTAGGAAGGGTTTGTGGACAGGGATTAGAGCATTTATAGCCAGCTAAACTTACACACACTGCCGAGCAGGTCTTATTTTAGTCAACGCAGTCGCGTAACACAAGCCTGCCGACCAACGATCAATGCACATCACCACGATGAGTCATCAATATGAACACGTAAATTTCTCTTATACTTCAACACACAAGATTCAAAGCAACCTAGACAGTAAAAAGATACATGTTTGGTACAATTTAACACAGACAGAATGAACTGACGTATGGTGGGATGAAAAAGAGAGCTAAACTACATAGACTGGTATACAGCATTCCAAAGATGTAAAGCTAAAATTGTCCAAGTACAAAACTAAATCTAATTTAAATGGAGGCGGCCCATCCAGTCGTGCGTGACAAAGACACAATCCACATCATGGTACTATTTATAGGTGTCCATTTATAGCTCTGTTTAATGCCTGTTCACGAAGGTAGTTCCTGTTATCACTTACATGAGCGATAGCAGCTATAAACAGTCGTTCCTTTACCAGCATCTCTTCATTTAATCTCTCCTGACGTTAACAAGACAAAGAAAACGCAGCTCGTCATGTCACTGAGAAACCGAAAAAAGCACAAACTCTTCTGTCCGGAAGACTTTCCTGGGGTGGAAAAACTACTGGTACAAAGCCCTGACACTGGAGACTCCTTCCAAAAAAAACTATAAATCAACGTCTCCTTACGGAAAACTCCACTGCTGTCAGAGCCGCTGTTACCGTAAATTAATCAACACATTCTGACCAATCAGATTCAAGAATTCAACAGTCTTCATGACAAGTAGACCAACAAAATGGTTGCAAAATGACTTGGATTAAAATCTTTCGATTAGTTGGCTATCATATCTATATCACCTTCCGCTGACAAGTGCAGCAAGATCGCATTTTCTTAACCTTTGCTCATACCCAAGGAAAAGCGAGAATGTGTTATGAATGAACACACATGCTCATTATTAGCAGTTTTAGTTCGCTACACCTCTTGGTTATTCTGAGGTGTTTGGACCCCTGTCTGGAAAGAAATTTAACACATTAGGGTGTTACATTGATTTCTAATATTGCAGCTCTATGCACAGATAATAATTACTAGCTAATTCATTATGGATATTGTTTTATTTTTCAAACCAAGAATTATATTTGTTTTTGCAGAAAGCTACTCTGTGTGCAATGATTAATGTGTGAGGAAGTGGAGGATTTTGCTGCCATCACTTAAAATGGACAAAACCTGACTTGAATAATGTTTCTAAATAAATGCTTCAGTTTACAGATGCTACCTCATCGATCTACATGACAACGGGTGAAAAACTCGCTCAGTTTGAACAAAAACAGATTCAAAAACAAACGTCTCAGATTTGTCATTCTTTTCTGTTTGCCACTTTTGAGATACGTTTTCATATGACAATGAAGACACGTAGGCCTGTTTTCTTAATCATAATCTAAACATAATCTATCCCCTAAAGCCCTAAAGATCAACACAGAACTGTTTAAACATGCTCTACCAAACAATAAGGCAGAATTATTGCATTATTAAAAAAAAAAAAAACACACCCTCTCAGTGTGTATGATTAACAAGCACCGGTATGAATACTGTCCTCACGTCCAGACACCAGTGAGGTCAGCTCGGGTCCTGTGCGTGCAACCGACTCTCTGCTGCAAAGCTCAGCTAATTTAAGACCTCATTTAGTTTAATGCAATTAATGGAGACACCAAAAATGTCTGAGCCACAATGGCCACTGCCAAGCCAAGAGATAAAGTTTCAAAAGGATCTAGAGTACACAGTGAGCTCCAAAGAACTCTCTAGAGCCACACAAGTGGAAGAACATGGAAACTAAGCTATGTCAGGATGAGGTGAATAGTTAGTTAGTAGCATATTTAACTACCTCAGGTTAGAACGGCTGATCAGTAGATTTGATTTAAGGGTGGGCGATATGACAAAAAAAAACTGTCATATCAACAAGGGTCATGATGCACTGATATCACAAAACTTTTTCATGCAGCAAATACAAAGATAGTAAAACTAAACGTAAATCAGGATTAAAAAACATGAATATTAAGTAAGGAATAAAAGATGACTGGGTGTGCCGTTACAGAAAAATAATCAATGACAGGGTGGTGTGATGTGGGGAAAAAAAAACAAAAAAACAAAGATGTGGCACAAACCAATAAAACCTATCACAACCGTGATACTCTAATAAAAGTGCATCATATGGTCGTATGGCCCAGCCCTGCTCGTGCCACCGTGATCAGCCGATCCTGATCTGCTCTCCCAGTCTGGGACGTGCTACACTACTAGCGGAAAAGGCGGCACATGTACCTTTGTTGCAGGAGTTGTTGAAGTTGGTCTGGCCGTGCGTCTTTAAGTGGCTGGTGATGTAGGCGGCGCTGAGCATCTTGCCGCAGATGTTGCACGTGACCTTGCCCTCGTGCCGGATCATGTGAGAGCGCAGTCTGTCTTTGGTGGCGAAGGCCGATGTGCAGGCCTGCCGAAGTGAAGAAGAGAGTCTTCAGATAACTTAAACTCATGTTCATACTCAAAATGGACTGCATTTCACCCAATGGCACTCAGTCTGAATGGCTACTAAGCTTTTATTTACCTTTATATAAATGCACTAATAAATGCAAAATTTGTCTTCTGCACAAAATAATATTTTCATTTGCAGAATCATTGGATGAGATTAAATCTATGTGAATAGCTTGTACACACACCGTTTGCTTTAATGACCTGTGTTTACGTCACTAAAATAGTAAAGCATGAACACGTCAACACAGCGTTAATTACAGACGAGTGACAAATTAATGGCTTGGTAGTACGTTCCACAATGAGCCACCAAAACACCCTCGGTGCACCTTTGCACAGAGTCTGTGGAACTGTACTGGTGCAATAAACACCATCCTTCCTTAAGAAATTTCCTCAGCTGGTGTTGTGATGATGGTGGAGAGCGAACTCTAACACATCGCTCCAAAATCTCATACAGCTTTTCAAATAAATTAAAATCTGGCGAGTGTGAAGGCCACAGCATATGATTTATAACATTTTCATCCTCATCAGATCATTCTGTGAGCACTTGTTCCCTGTGGTTGTGGGCGGGGTCATCCTGGAAGAGACCACGCCCATCAGGATAAAGTTTCACTGTAGGATAAAGGCGCTCACTTGGAGGAACTTTGTATTGATTTGCACTCATGCTTGTCTCTAACAGGATGAGTGGACCCAAGGCACTGGAGCAAAAATAAACACCCCCAGAGCATGACAAAGCCCCATTTTTCTTTAATTTGTCACTTGTCTGTATAAGGGAAATGGTGGTCATAAAAAAATATGCAGAGATTCTGACTTCTACCAACATTTTTTATTTCCTTGTCACTTGTTTATACAGTCTATGTACAGGTGTGCTTGACAATCTTTTCTGCTTCTGATTAGTGAAAAAATGGCGTAATCGGTGAAACATAATGAAATAAAATCTGACCCAGAAATCATTTTCGATAGTCCCAAGGTGAGACATAAGCATCAAAGCTTTTTAAAGAAAGAAGGCCAGTGTGTATGTTGAGATGATGCTGAGGTCATACCGTTACTTGGCATTTAAACGGTCTCTCTGACGAATGCACATGTTTGACATGGCAGCTGAGATGATCAGGCCTGAGGAAGAAAAAAAACCAGAAAGGAAGTCAATAAGGTCGTTAGATATAATGGACACATCTATTACAGTAAGCAACGAAAAATCAGGTTAGTGCTCAGTGTTTAGTGAAATCTGGGTATTTTATGTCCTGGTTGAGGTGTTCAACATCTTGTATAGCAAAAGCAAATCTGAAAATCTGTGCATTTGAGGACTGCTTTTTTTTTTAATATCGGCTGCAATTCTGCAAATGATTGGAGTTAAGTAGGATCTTTTCAAGAGTGCGCTGAACCAGAATGGCCACCCAATCAGTGTCCCTCCCCCAGCACCACTTGTTAAAACAGTAGCCCTTCCATGTTACTTGGGCTACATATCTTTAAATAACTAAAGAAAGAAATAAACAGCCTCCTGTTGCTGCTCTCTGACCCTGGCCTGCTGTGCTGCTATTCATCTTGAAGAATTCTGAGCAAGCAAGCTCCATGTTACGGCCCAAAACGTCCTACGAGGAGCGTTCAAGTGCTACTGAACAGTTGGCGTGCTAAAAATGGCTCCCTTTCTTCTCGACTCGCATTGCTCACCCTGAAATTAATCCTCAGATTATTAGTCACGCAGTGCCGTGAGCTGGAACGGGATGAGGAGGGAGCCGTTCTGACGCACGCTGCCTGGAAATAGAGGAGTGATGCAGCACGCTCTTAAAGCAGCCACAATCGCAGATCTACCGGGACTGTGGTGGTGAGCAAGAGGAAATCCCAGACTCATGTGTCACCGGAGTTTTTATTACACCCCCCCTCTTATCCAAAATCTCTTGGGACAGCATCGGTAGGCTGAATGAATCTAGGGGAATCAAAGCAGCCAGCCTCGGCCCCCTCCCCCCACGGGCCGTGATGGTAGGGCCCGCCGCGTGCTGTGGCGCACAAAAGCAGCCAGTCACAACTATTCACTGTGGTTATAAATCAGCCGGCTGCAGAGATAAATCAGCGGGAGCTAGACAATGTTAACGTCATATGGAGGAGCAGATGGTGGAGCCGGCTACGTCTTTGTACACGTATTTCACAACTCAGTATTAAAAACCACTGACATCATCCCATTCTGCCAGATTAGGCCACCAAACATAAAAAATACACACTGGAATGAGCCTACGACAGTGCTACCTTAAAAGGCCTTAAACCATTTAGAGGTTTTCCTTCAAATTAAGACTCTTACTTACTTAACACTCAATACATTACCTAATTAGTCTTCATTACTTAAAGCAGTGTGATAAATCAGGTTAGATCTCAGAGCCGCCTGCAATAACTCTACAAAATGACAGAAAATACAGGCACCGTGCCTCAGAGTGGCTCATTCATATATTTCTGAGGTAAAATATCCAGCATTAACCTATTAAATAAGAGAAAACGTGTACCTGAACAATCACGTTTATTTATTTCTGAGGTAAAACATCTTGCTTTAATTCTAATACGCTTGGAATTTAACTTTTTGCCCTAATAGCAGCCTAGCAGTTAGCAACATTACCTCAGTCACATCACATCCAAAGCACAAAAATAAATAAATAAATAAATTCCTACAAAAAAAAAAAAAAAAAAATTTATTTAGGGGTTAGTAGATATTGCGATAAGTGAGAAACAAAGTAGGGATAGAATTTTATTTTGCTAGCTAGATACCAAAACCACACTAGCTAGCTAACACACTCCCATGTGCCAGAGAAGTAGATAAAACAGCTATAGTTTGTGTTAAATTGTTGAAATTATTTTATAATCAGTCTTGACATTTATATATGTTATAAGAATATGCCTTATGCTACTTTCTTATGAAACACACTAGCAAACAGCTATGAAGCAATGAATTAGCAGTAGAACAGAATATGAAACATTATCTTAAGTTTGTAGATCACCACATCGAACAATAACAGTAGCTAGCCAAATAGCTGTCAATCTCCAATAGATAGTTGGCTAACAGGGAAAATCCTGACAGCTAGCTAGCTGATAAGATTTCCTAAGCTAGCCAACAATTGACAGTATCCTGAACACTATGTAGTTAACAACAAAGAATATTCTGAAATATTCAGAATATGCTAGCTCGAAAGATAATAACCCGAACTGTAGCAAGCTAAACAGAAAGAATATTCTGAAAGCTATGTAGCTAACGCCAGAGAATATCCTGGAAGACAATTAACATATAATAATAATAAAATTGGAGAACAATTAGTGTATTGCAACACACTAATTAATATCACGAAAGCTGTCTAGCTAACAACAAAGAAGCTTTTTTATATTTTTTCTTTCTATTCTTTTAAAATTTACATTGAGCCAAACTGTAAGTTGTGACATTCGCTTGTGTAATACCATTAAAAAACAAAAATCCCAGTTCTAACAATAGTTTATCAAAATACAGCAATGATGACCAAGTCTCTAAGCAGTTTTGATTCTGTGCATCTTAAATTTCTGTTTTGCTCATTTTTTTTTTAATCACTAACTCACATATTCATAGTTTGGAGAGACTTTGGGTGCCGTACCTGGAGAAGCCCTTCCCACAGACTGAGCAGACGTAGGGCTTGTGCACGCCGCCGTCATGTGAGCGTACGTGGTACGTCATGCGGTCTTTCCTCTTGAATCGTTGCTGGCAGATTGGGCACTCGAATGGCTTCTCGTCCGAGTGGGACAACTTGTGCCGGTTCAGGTGGTAGACATCTCGGAAAGCCTTGCCGCACATCTCGCACCCATGGTTCTTCTTCACAGGCTTGGCCGGCTTCTTGGGCGCACTCGGCTGGCATGCGGCAACCGTGGAGGTCGGCACCATGGCAACCGAGGCTGACGTCGCAGCAGTAGTGAGGACGTAGGAGGGGTTAGCGTTGTTTTCTCTTGTCATGCTCGAGAGCAGTGGCACCATGGTGGGCGCCGTCGTCTGTGCTGTCTTTTTAGGTCGCGACACCATCTTGACGCCGGTGTGACACGACTCGTGCCGTCGCAAGTGGTAGCTGTCTCGGAAGGCCTTGTTGCAGTAGCCGCAGATAAACGGCGTTTTGCTTTTGGGTTCTTTCTTCACTATGGGCATTGGTGCTCCGATGCCGCCTCCTCCGCCACCATGGCCCCCTCCTCCTCCGACGCCCGTCCCGCTGCCCATGCTGTCCTTGAGGAGGTCGGCGGAGCTCACTGGGGGCTTCTGATCGAGCGGGATGGGCATGATGGGCTTCTGATCCTGCGGCTCGGTGCTGGCATTCAGCAGCGGCAGCAGGCTGTTCGGGCCCACCTGGTGGTGGTGCAGGGCGTCATTGGCCTGCTGGAGGCAAGAAACAGTGGGGCTTTAATATACATACTGCAAAGTAGGGCTGGATAATGAATCAAAATTTTAGTCATGATCAAAATTTTTGGTCCCAACACAAAACTATATATTTTATTAAAATTACATAATCATATTAAAATTGTTAAATTATTAATTACTACATTGGAAATTGGTAGCATTTGGCAAAGGTGCCGGTATGCCACTACAGTTTTTTCCCCCAGTTATAATCAACGACGTAAATTAGTTTTAAATATATTATTAGCAACCTTAGATGTTTGGCACATTCCTAATAAAACTACATGAGCCACATCCTGGACATCTCTGAAAGGAAATGAGTCGCTGGTGCAGTCAGGAGGAGCAAAGTAGCATAACATGCTGACAGGAGGGGAAATGATGTCAGGTAAAGAGCAGTGAGGAAAGCCGACTTCCCCGGGTTTCCCCTCGTGCCACAAAACTTTATTCAAAGCATAATAAGAGGCACAGTCTTCAGGTATCACTCATGGTGACATCCACTTACAAAAGCCTCATTCTGTTTGGTAATCAGCCTCTATTTGGGGTTATAATGCACCCACACACACACACACACACAATGAAGATGGAGACCAAGTAGCCAGACAGGAAATGAATCATGCACGGTTTATGTTTCATGATTGGCTCGGCTAATGAGAGCAGACTAAACACGGCCTGTCGCAGGTGACAAACTTTAAATGTCACTGGCGCCGTATATTCAGGAAAAGTTTGGGTGCTGTTTCAGCCTGAAGTCATATCAATACAAAGGTCTTCTCACTCATCACCTTTAACCTATGATGAAACATTTCTATCCTGGTAGGCGTGGTCTCTTACGGGACGATCCCACCCACACCCGCAGGGGAAGACGGCTCACCGAATGGTTTGATGCAAATCATATTTTCATTCATCAGTTCTCAACACACCTGAACAGCTATGAGGTTTTGGAGCAACGTTTTAGAAAGCGCTCTCCACCACCATCATCAAAACACCAACTGAGGGAAAATCTTTTTTGGAAGAACGGTGTTCATCACTCCAGTACAATTCCAGGGATGTGTAGAATCTAACCCAAGGTGCATTGAGGGTGTTTTGGTGGCTCATGGTGGCCCATCACCTTAGCAACACACTTTACAATGGTTTTTGCTCTAATTTGTCACTCATCAATTAATAATTCACAGTTTCTCCAGTTTTTCTTTGACACTGAAGCCTGCAATCATTTCTACTGGCTCACAAATTTGAGAATTTAAAACAAAATGTACCACTACTCTCTGATCTGGTTTAACGATTGCGCCATATGGATAATGGGGAAAAGTAAAATAATAATATAATTGTCTTAGTTTTCTTCATGAATGGTGATATTGTAAAAATCTCACTCTTTGAACAGTGATATTTAAACATTTTCTAGGGTGATCTAGAGATCTTGTCATATTGTGTAGGTGTAGCCTACCTGATTTTTTTCCCCCATTACACTAAGACAAATGAAACATTAGACAAAATAGACAAATTAAAGAACATGTGCATTTTGCATGCACCAATTCTTTAAATGAAACACAGTGATGGCATGATGTGGTCTACTGTGCTTGAAAAGCAATTGGAGATTAAACACATGCAGCTCTGAGCAGTGATTCTCAAAGGTGGGAAACGGACAGAGCGGACCAGCCGGAGGGAAAGTGTATGAATGAGCGAGTGAGCAAAAAAGTGAATGAGCCAGGGAGAGAAAAAGAGAGAGAGCGCATTTAGAGATTAAATACAAGCCGCTCTGTCTGCTTCCCACCTGCTGGATCACAGCTCAATGTGAGGGAGAGAGTGTGAATGAGCGAGACTGAGTAAGGGAGAAAGTGAGAGAAAGAGCGAATGAGCAAACGAGAGAATTAGCGAGAAGGCGAAAAATAGCGAGTGATTCATTGCAGCCACATTCCGTTAACATTTATCAAGATAGACAATAAGTGCAATGTGTTTATTAACAAGGGCAGCCCAAAGTGAGCGTCCTTTAACTCGGAACACGAGTTTCTTTTCTTTTTTTTTTTTCTTTTTTTTTTTTAAAAAAAAGGAAATCTCTTTGATCAGGTCAGTTGCACACACACAGATGTGAGAGATTTTGGATAAAGTCTGGAAATTCTCAGGAATGACTCAAGTAGTTGAATCACCAGACTCCTTACCACATACGGTAAACGGAAAACCCAACGGGTGAGGGGCAAAAACAAACCCCTAAATTCGGATGTCTCAAAAACAACCTGGTGCCACTGGAGCTTCTAAATCCGTCCAGCGTAAACAGATCCATCCTGCTATAATGCCACGACAGGTCATGTGACCTCAAAACTAGCCGACTCATGTGGAGTGAGGCTTCGAGCCAACGCTGCCTCTGGCATCAATCAGTTCGGGGCTAAACGCCGAGACTGAGGTGAGCCGGCATAAGACAGAAGCTTTGGAACAAGTGATTTGCCCTCAGGCGTTGGGGGGAGGAAAAGATCTGCGGCTGGAGGAAATTAAGGCCAAGGCCCTTTTGACCCAAAAGTGGAGAGGTTTGTTTACGGTAGCACTGAGGCAGAGGGGGGAGGGAACGTCCATCACAGCACTGCCCCGGTCACTGTGTGGCCTGCAGTGTGCTTCTGATTACACGGCCAAGGGGAAAACCTGTGTGAGGCCGACATCAGAGAACCACAAACCACAACCGCAGCTCAGCGAAGCTGTACGTTCCTCTTCAAAATATGCAAATTTAAGTACAGCACACACAGACTCTCTCTTATAATAAGTGTACACGCAAAGTCGCACGGCTGCAATGAATAAAATGCCATATTGACACCAGGTCATATTGTAGTTGTGAGCACCGATGTTCATCAAACTATCTGGTCATGATTGTTTTGACCAAGACTCCATGGGAAGGATCACATTAATGCCGTGATTCATCCAAACAACCACGGCACCTCTCACTGGAGCGTCTGAGATTGGTCAGGATGCTTACAGACCACAATAACACATTTGGGATTGTTTACAGGGTCTGTTTCCATATTATAGATCTCATTCTGTCATCTAAGTGCTGTAAGTATGGAATAAAACCATCTGGAGATGTGCTGTTATAGGAAAACAATTAACAGGGTGGAGTGAGATGCATCAGGATGCAGCCCGACACGAAACGTAGTTACTTTTCCACCACCCCATTACGTAGCCACCACCCCATAATCGCTTATTTGCCCATGTCAACACATCCACATTCCTTTTGCCAATGCAAGCAGTTTTTATCCGCTGTGGAATGTCTGCAAAACAAGTTACTTCCAGTTATCTTTCATGTTAGCAGCTATCAACAGTCATGCCCTCAAAACAAACAAACACACACACCTAAAAACTCACTGCCCACTACAGTGCTGACACTGGAGACTCCTTCCACATGTGTAAAATAAACGTCACCTTACAGAAAAATACACAGTAGTATATAAATGAATATGCACATAGTGTAATAATATATAAATGAATTTTATTTTTTTAAATAACATGTTTTTAAGTCATTATTACAAGTCCCTATTATAAGTTTATAAGTCATTATTACAATTTGTTCATTATTACAAGTCCCTATGAATGAGCCGTTACTATAGTAACGATATAGTAGCGCATTAATATAAACCTGTGATTAGCTGCACTAATGTCTGAGCTGCTGTTACAGAATAGACCAATCAGAATCAAGAATTCAACAGCATTTTGGTATAAAGACCAATAACATAATGATGATTATCAAACAATATATCGTGCAGCCATAGCTACGCATAAACAGTCGAACATTTAAAACGTTAAGCAAACAAGTTATAGTAAACCAGAATAAGTACATCATTGTTTTCTCTTCTAAAAAGAAGTACATTGTTCAAAATGAGAAAACTGTGTATGGCTGCACTGTAATTTAATGTTAATAGTCATACACGGTGACTGGCAAAATATGCAACGATAAGACGTCATTAATGAGAACAAACTTGTCCAAAGACCTGAGCCAAGGCTGTACCAGTCCAAAATAAACACAGACATATTTCACAGCCATCTGATGTCTGGAATTTATTAAAAACAACAAAAACAACAACAAAAACCACAACTTTGAACTGTAATGTTCAGTTCTAGCAACACTTTCCTTTCATCTGGTCTCCGGGGGGTGATTTTAAAGAACAGTGGTAAAAAAAAAAATATATCGACGCTACAGTGACTCCAAAGTGGGTACACCGCACCTAAGCAAAAAAAAAAAGTCTCCATTCATTTGAATATTTTAAGGTTTATGCACTACATCACAAACTTTTGTAACTGTTTTCTGTTTATAAATGTGGCCAATCTTTGCTAACTATCAAGCTAGCTCATGGTTAGCAATGGTATGATTTATGGACAGCCTCTACTTTTAACTACCGCCATTTTGCTGAGTCACAAATGTTAGCAAGCTAATTAACCGCAGTGAATTTTATTCTTTACATTTCAAAAAAACCTTCTGATGTATTCAACCATATCCTGACAGCTAACTGTCTAATCCAGCTTATTAAATGAATCTAAAAAAGGAGATAAGACAGATATCATGTTGTATGCCTGTTGTAATTTTCCATATAAATTGTTCTTCCAGCTCCAGTGGTGTACACGCTATAGGACTCATTTCCCGCCTGATTTCACGTCTCAGGCACTATTCAGCACCTTCTTTCAACACCTAACGAAAACCTACCTTGAGAACCTACCTCGTCGCTCAAAGCTATAATCATCTCGTATTAGCCTTCTCGACTTTTTTTCCTGTAACTGTAACACAACCTTGAGTGTGAGAAAGGCGCTATGTAAATAAAATGAATAATTATTATAATTATTATGACTGCAGACGACGCGTCAGCACAATAGCGGGGAGGGACGGCGCCGGAGGGAGCGAGCGCTGCACTCCTCACGCTATTGTTGTTCAATGGAGCATCCCAAATGAGCGAGGACCAGCGCACATCAGGGTCTAGCCACGGTAACAATCGTTTCTTAATCGGCATTATGGTTGCAGCCGCTGGATAACGGCCGTTCAGACGCAAGACGCAATAAACAAACAATCCCCGCTGAAAGGTTTATTTATACTGGAGATATGTGAGATATAATATAGTCTCTTGATAGTAGTTGTGTCATATTAAAATGAATAAAGTTTGAAAAACATGGCGGACGAATCAAAGTCTGATCAAAAGAATTTTGGGAGTGTCTTCTCTGAAAAGGACATCTGTCATTTTCCTTTACCATTGTCCAATATAAGGAATTTGGGTTGCTGTCCAAATCTTCCTACGTAGGGATAGGATTTCTGCCCCCCCCCTCTTACAATAACATTATTGTGGACGAAATATCATGATATTTCATTTAAACAACTGTTTTGACTCCCGTTAACATAAAAAACAGAAGAACAAAAAAACACGCATATATGGGTTACATCAGAGGACTCTGGGAAAGCAGGGTGTTGCAATTAAGACGTGCGCTCTCTTCCGCAAACGCAAAAGCCCAGGGTTAAACACCTGACCCTTAGCATTCGGGTTCAGCCATCCATCCGACAGAGACGGAGACGGAGGGGGGAAGAAAAGACGACAGAGAAAGAGAAGAAAAATGAATTCCCCTAACATTCTCCTCCTTATTTCATCTGCTCCATTGTTGCTTTCCCCCCCAAATCCGCGCAGTGATGCACTCAGGACCTGGCGGGAGGTCTTTGTATGCGAGTCTCCGCTGATTTGGTTCCTCTATTCATGGTCAGAGGCGCTGCATTTCTCCATACACACCCCTCGGTGAGACGCCAAAGCCTGGCTCACAGATGCAGGGGAACCTGGGAACTTGTGTTTAGTGTGTCTCTAGTGTCTATAGTGGGGTGAAGGGAGGGAGAGGGGGTGAAAGGAGAATCATCACCCCATACCACCCTACTGTCTGTACACCTGCTTGGGCAATATTGGGCCACTAGGCATGATCCAGTCTTTAGTTATATGACAGAGTTACACTTAATATGAAAAATATTTATAGCTCGAGAAATAAACCAACCCTTTGCAGTAAGTGACGGTTGTACGATGATGTCCAAACGTGTCCCGAAGTCAATGTCGAACAAATTTTCTCTCTCAGTTGAAATGCCGCTCAAAAAGAACATGCACAGAAACTATGTAGTATTATTCACACAATATTGTAAGGGATAAAACTATAACGGGGCATGTGGTTACAGGAAAATAATCAGCGCCGAAATGGTGTGATGCGCTCCGCTGTGAAGTGGAGTCACTGTTACCACCCCAAAGTTGATTATTTTCCTACAATAGAATGTCCCAAAGTGTTTTTTTCCTCAGACAACTGGCCAATGATTACAATTTGATGCATACTTTTTAATCCATTTAGAGTTGCATTTGGTTGCGCAACATCCATGAAACAAGTCATTGCTTTTTAACTCAAAGGTTATAACAGCTGTTCCTTAATCAGCAACTGTTGAAGCTAGTAAGACAAAAAACTGCGCCGTGTTGGAGAGAAAACAGAATGTGCAAAGCCCTCCATCATGACTTTCCCGGGTCGGAAAAATGTTACAGTTGTGCACATCATATCAGATATGGTGGGGGTGGGGGTGCAGACAGAGTTGCAGTGACTGCAGCCTTCTTCGCCTTCACGCCGCTCTGACAGTTTTGATCCAAATCAGCTCTGAAGGCTGAGGTCACTCCAATGTAAATAACGTCCTGGACGGAGTTGAGCTCAAGAAACAGCAGGATTTTTTTTTTAAAGCTTCTCCTTCACAATAGGGGCTAGACTGAATGCTGCAGCACATGCTAATTCATTTTTGAGCAAAACTTGCGTAAATTTGAATTTGAAAGGAAACAAGAGAAAAGTGGAATGGGTGTTTAACAGGGGGGGAAAAACACACTCAACAAAAGCAGCCTTTTGGGTGAAGGAGAGCAGACTGTACAATCTGCATATTAAGACAGCAACTTTGATTTGTAGCTACTTTCTCACAGTTTTCTGTAGTTTTACCCACATGAGCTCATCTTGAATAAATGTTATTTTGTCGTCTGACTCATTAATTGCCTCCTTCCTTCCCAGTGACTAAAGCTGGCCTACAACCAACAGCTTTTTCATGCATTCTATCAAAGGCGATATTCTTCTCAGAAACAAGATTGTGCACGTTCTTGCCTCATCGCTCTGATTCC
Source organism: Pangasianodon gigas (assembly GCA_022758105.1). Taxonomy (NCBI): domain Eukaryota; kingdom Metazoa; phylum Chordata; class Actinopteri; order Siluriformes; family Pangasiidae; genus Pangasianodon; species Pangasianodon gigas. The sequence continues at coordinate 3,594,164 of CM040470.1, forward strand.
TGAGTGACATCCGACTGCGAATAGAAGTGGAGAAGGAAATGCAGGTGTGTAAAGACCAGGGGGTGATGGAAAACATCCAAGCCACAAGAAGACGGAAAAACAGGTGCGTTTGTGTCTTATGTCATTCCCAAGATAAAGGCAGAGGTGCTAATATTGCTAATAAGAAACTCCTAGAAGGCAGAGAGAAAAGACAGAATTTCACCAGTGGATGAGGCGAGAGGCAAAATGAGAGCAGCTCCATTTTTTTAACCAACCAAAGAAATCACAGTCCTGCATGCTTAGTTTCTATTGGCTCACACATCAAAGTTAACATTAAGATAAACGTCTTTAAGGCCTGTGTCCTTTCCCCTTCAGTGAATTAGCTTATCTGCCTGGTGAATTTTATTCACGTCTGAAAAATAAAAGCGTAGCCTTCAGGTGCTCAAACTGCTAACACTGGTGACTCCTTCCAAAAATCTGAAATAATTATCTTCTCACAGAAATCTTCACCTCAACTATTATACCCATTTTTACCCTGTTTACGTAGAGCGCCAATCATATACCCTCCTGTGCAAGTTGTTACTATAGAAATGACAACATATTAGAATGAGTGCATTGTCTGAGCCGTGCTGTTACAGAAAGCACCTTCTGACCAGTCAGGTTTAAGAATTCAACAGTGCTGCAGTAGAAGAAAATTTTATATCAGTAAGACAGAGTGAGAGAAAGAGAAAAGCATGAATCACATGATGCTGGTAGTTCTGGGTTTGTCATGCTAACCGGGCCAGCTCAGCTCTCCCTCCTCGCTTCACTTCAGCTGAGTAATAAAGGGATTACATGTACTTCCACTCTCTCAGTGCTCGCACAATGCCTGTCGCACACAACCATTCACATGAAAGGGCCACCAAATGAAATTCTCTCCCTCTCTCTTTCTCACTTACTTTCATTCTCCTTTTCTCCAGAATACTCCAGATGTGCGCCATTGCTCTGATCATTATCTACTGATCACAAGCTCCTATTCAGGTAGTTGGAAATTTACTGAGACGGTACGATATCTGTACAACCTAATATCGATATTGGTATGTCACCAGAGGTACCCGGTCTTAAAGGAGACAGTGTTAATTACCATTTAACATTAGTGTTATATTCAGCTACTTGATTGTGGAGTTTACTACAATGTTTAAAAAAAACTAGACATACAGCATCACTTAATCTTCAATAGTGTAGAAAGTGTTTCACTCAAAGCAAAAAACACTCAAGTCACTTGAAAATAATATATAACTGGTATAAAATCTGAAAGGTTTATCACGATATTGCAATGTGATACATCACCACACCTCTATTTACAACCAAACCGTTCCAACTTGTACTCAAAGGCTGGCAAGCTTTAAGCTGGAAGCCTTCAAATATATAAACGCTCCTTATCTTCTTTACAACTTCCACGGAAGTCAATAAATTACTCATCTGTCACCCGAAAAAGCAATCATGAGTTGAGCAAAAAGATAGCAGCTTCTGCTGAAGTCATTGTGCACAGTAGCATTAACCCCTGAACTTTCACTCCCACAGCGTGACTCCGAGTGCAATCACATTCTCTTGCCTCATCGCATTGCCGTTCTGGTCCCAGGATGAGGCGGACGAGAACCTCCATGGCAGCTTAATCCTGGATATCGGTTGAAACGCTGAGCGGGAACTGCGTTTGCCACTAGCCAGGAATCGCCTCTCGCCAATTAGCAGGTACCAGCTGCACTTCCTCGCCATGGCGGTGGATACAGTAGAGCTAACCTGCCACGAGTACAGTGTCTACTTCAAAGCCGAGAGGAGTTAAATAAGAAGCATGGCCTTAGGATATGCATTTGAACTTCAATAATCAGATTCACTGTTCAAAGTGTGTATGAGTGAGAGTAGGCATGGGGGAATATAAGAAAAAAGGCATGCACACACGTACAGGCATGTGCTACATAGCAGAGATAAAACAGGTTCAAGTTCATCTTAGTGGACATCCAACAAGATCAAGATCACACAAGAAAAAAAATATATATATATAATTCTGTATAAAATGTATATAATGCTGTACTCTCTATTCCATACAGATTACGAGGTGCATTATGGGTATTCTGTACCCATAGTTTGGACACTATCCTAATGGAGGCCTGGATTTTCTCCACTATAACTCCAAAAGATGCATGTTGTAAATAAGCTTCCCCCCCCAAACCGTCAAACTAAAATCATCGATCTGAGAAACTCCACGTTCTTCTTTGTCTTAATAATATCACAGCAAAAACAAGGACGGTCTGATATTATTGGTTATTCCATTACAGACTGCAGAAATCATTTCAGATTTGCCAGCAACTGATTCCAAGGGCCAAAGTTAAAGTCATCAGTGGCACGACCCCAACTAGCAGCATTGCTTCCTGTACACTTCACACATGGCAGGAGCTGAAAACAACACCAGGCATGTAACATGGGGATTGATTTCCTAACGTGCTTTCCTAAAGTAACTGGACCAAGGACAGTGAGTACCCTCTGAGTCAGCCTTGGCAGGGATCCTTAAAGAATCTTTGGAAAATTCTATTCCTGTGCATCACCAACATTAGACTCAAGACCAGATCATATACTGTGATAAGGAAAGCTGAAATGGTTATAACGTATTTTACTGTACACACCAAGAGAAAATCAGAACAATGCATTGTTTTAAGCTACTGAATGTTCTGGGCAATAAGACCACAATATCATGATATGTTAACATCATAATATACTTGAGTAGTGTGGTTATGGTCAGAAGTCAAAGCTTTCAAAATAATCAAACATAGGGTGGGGTGGTGAGGCCCGACATGAAGCAGAGTTACTGTTACCACTCCCAAGTTGCTTATTTTCCTATAACAGCATGTCCTGGTGTGTTTTATTCCTCTTATACTGCAACACTTTCCTAATGATTACAAGTGTGTTATTTATTAAAGAATGTTTACTTTTTATGTTGTGGAACATCTGTCACACATAATTGATATGCACTTCAATAAATTCAATCCAGTACAATTTTTTGGATTGTGCTTTTAACAACACACATGGTCACAAAACACCTTTAGAGAAATCATGTAGGCTAACAAGCTAGAGGTGACGGTGGCAAGGAAAAACTCCAAAAGGGAACCCATCTTCTTCTGGGTAACCAGATATTGGAACCAAAGTCTTGGATTGGACATTAAAATCTTTTCAACAAATCATTTCATTTTCCCTCATTTAAATGATTAATTTCCCTAATGCTCATCAATTTTTTAAGGTTTGTTGTACATAACAAATGCAAATTAATAAAACATGGACAATATGGTTCCACAGTTTCAGTGCTAAATTATTAGCTAACCTAACACTGATCTATTTCCTGTGTTTCTCTTATCAGTTAACTCAGTATGACTCAATATCATAGTGAGAGCTAAAAGGTGATAGTTTTAGCAAGTTTTCTTGTAATAACTGGTTTGCTGTGGTGTTATATGTCATTTAGTATAGCTTTCTTTAATAAAAAAAAAGCAGTAATAACCAGATATGAACATACCAAAAGTTATATTGAGTTATACGTGAATTTTTAAAGTTCCAGCAAAGCTCAAGAGATATTGTAGGATAAAAGTTGAACAAGTTAAGTCAAAACAAGTGTCTAAAAACAAAACTAAACTCAACTTTTAGCTAAAATGTGTGTTTGTGTTTGTATTAGTTGTCTTAATACTCAATTAAGTAATGTTATAGGTGTTGTTTTTATGGCTTTTTTGTACGAGTATGAGGTATCAACGTGATTTAGTTAGCCAAAATCTTGTTTTTAACATACCCTGCAACAAACTAGTTCGCTAACAGTGAAAAAGTGGGTAACAGATTAGCGTGTAGCTAGCTTGGCCACATTAAATACATACACACACTCACATTACATACAAATTACATCAAAATAGGTATGTAAAAATATAACTAAAATTAAAGATATGTTGAAAAATGTGAGGGAAAACATCATTCAGAGACATGTTATAGATGTTTTACTCAATTTTTCAGTGAGTATAAGATACAAAAAAGGTGATTTAATCAGCCAAAGCCTTGTTAGTCAACACACACTTGTAACAAACTAGTTAGCTAACAGTGTAATAAAGTGGGTATAACTGGGTGGCATGTTAAAATTATGTATATGATAAATATAATAAAACTCTGAAAAATAAGGCTCTAAGTGTTTTTTTCAAGCTACGTTATTAGCCTAAAAAATACTGTAATTCATTTCATGCATGTTGATAATCTCTCAGTGTAATATGATATTACACTAAAGGTTAAAATGTGATCCTATACAATTCTAAAAGCCCTTTTATTAAATAAATAATGTAATAATTGATCTAATGTGGGGATATTTGGTATTTAATGTAGCTTCTTTGAAAAAGTAGTTTACAACAACCGTTATACAACAACAACCGTTATACACAAAACAGGAAAAACCGTTATACTGAGATGCACGTGAATTTTTTTTTTTTTCAGTTCTCACGAGACATTCTGAGAATAACGTTTGCAAAGTTAAATCAAAACAGTTGTTTAAAATAAATACTTTTTACTAAAATGCGAGGGGAAAGAAATTGAGAGACAAGTTATTAAAGTTTTTCTGGTGAGTATAAAGCAGTAAAAGGTGAGTTATTCCCTAAAAAAACACACAAACAAACAAAAACGTACATTTGTAACAAAATAGTTAACTCAAATAAACTAGTGCTAGCTTGTGGCTAGCTTGGCGGACTTTTTAACCTAGGGCTCACTCATGAAACCGACAATCCCTGGACATGAACAAGTGAACAAGTGTGCCTCTGAGGTTAAATAAATGAGGTTTAAAAAGAGTTTGTTGCTTTCACTAACTTTATAATCAACAGTACAGCAGAGGAGCAGTGTTTAGTCTCAGGTGAATGGGCTCGCGCGCTAGCCAACAAATGCGTGGAAACAAGTGAACGCTTCATAAGAAGTTAACGGTTTAAAAAAAAAAAAAATGAAACCTTAAAAAAAAAAAAACTGAATGAAACGTTCAACGAAACACGGCCATAAAACCTCCGCTTCATGTGCATGGCTTGAAATCCCGGATCCCGCGGTTTGCACTGTAGTGAATAGAGGGAAAAGTTCCCAGAGCTCAACTTGTCTTCATTCAGCAGTCTGATCTGCACCAAACTCACCGTTAGATCACATTTCTACACTACTACATTACACCGATCCCAGATCCCGAGTCTCCCCACACATCGACAGTTTGCTGAATGAATCTGGTGATGTTTATCTAACAAATCTGATCAAGCAGGAAAAAAAAATCTCTACCGAGGAGGCGATGTCTGAGATCCCTGCTGTTTGCCTGCTTTGGATGTGATTATAATCACAGAATTCCTATTTCATTTCTCAACTAACCCATGTTCAAAAAGTGCTAAACATCACCAATATCTTAAAAAGAAAGAATGAAAGAAAGCAAGCAAGCGATTTTCCCCCAGCGTCATGCCCTTCCTCACAGCTGGAAGCCCGGGATTTGATGCACCATTGTTTTGCTTGGATTGCTCTGCTTCAAATCTATCTTTTTCCCCAAATCAAACTTAAACTCTGAAAGCTGGCGTGTTAAATCTCTGCTCATCCATCTGTTTCAGTTTCTAAGCATCCCGGAGTCTCCTTACCTGAAACAAGAAGGTACTCCAGCTCGGCTCCATTGCCACACTTTAAAAAAAAAATCTGCTGGAAAACCTACAAGAAATCTACAACAAAGCAGCTCAACATGGCAGCTGCTACAACTTCCTGTAACCCCAGGGCCGAACCATTTCACAGAGTTGCAGGGGGGGAGCTCGGGGTTATAACACCATGGAAGTTGTGCATGGGTGAAAAATATCTAAACAGTGTTTCATAATACAGTGTGTCAACCATTATACCAAAGTAGTATTTTTAAATATATATTAATTAGTCTGTTGTGATGAAATATTGACTTTTATTGCTTAGAGACACCCCTTTTCTCACAGTGCGTTATACTTTCTGGGACGTTAGAGGGAAAAAAAAAGGCAAGAAGTTGATCCATTGCACTGAGCTGTCGTGAGACTGCTTGAATGGTAATGATATGATGCTTTATCTTTTTTAATGTTTTTTTTTTCTTGTTGAAATCAAATTCGCGGATTTTTCCAGCTTATTTATATAGAAACTGAGTACGATGCAATTCAAAAGTGATAGTCCCTTTTACTTCATGTGTTTTTATCAGTCTCCCATTTTCCTGTCCAAGGTTCTTGTGCAAGTATGGAAAGTCTGAAAGAAAAAAAATATGTAAGCGCACTCATTTCCAGACATCAAAGAAACAAACAAACAAAAGTCTAAAACTGTTAGAAAAATATTTTGGAAAAAGTATGGATATTCAGTTATGATAGTAATACACACTTAAAACGCTAAGGTTTTAAGCTGTTGTTTTTGTGAGACAGTCCCTTGTTTTGTTCTCTAACACAGCCTGAGCAAGAAAACATAAATGTTCTGGAAAATCAATCTGAAAATCAACCCTGACTTTCGAAAAGAGCATCTGGAAATGAAATGGAAGCTTACAAAAACACACTCCCACTCACTTTCAGTAATCACTTCATCCTGGTCAGGGTTGCAGTGGATCCACAGCTTATCCTGGAAACACCGAGTGTGAAGTGGGAGAATTCTCCCTGGATAGGACTCCAGGCCATCACAAGGCACCATGCACACATTCACACACTCAGTCACACCTGGGGCAATTTATCATAGCCAATCCACCTACAGGTTTTTGGGAGGTACGAGGAAATCGGAGAGGGCAGAGAAACCCCACACGGACACAGGGAAAACATGAAACTCTGCACGAACAGTTAACGAGCTCAGGATCAAACCAGGGACCCTGGAGCTGTGAGGCGGCAACGCTACCTGCCGTACCACTAAAACCTACTAAAATGGTTGGTGTCCAAAATCTGCTTCTTTGGCAGATCCACATGAAGCTTATCACCACCAGCTTGCATAATGCAAGCTGCATGCCGGCACTGCAAACTTTTCTGAAATAGCTGAAAACTGTTCTGGCAGCCATTTTGAACCTGGTATAATAGACTGATGTTATATGTAGACTAGAATCTAAAATTAATTAATAAAATCAGTCTCAGTACAATTTTAGCTAACTCCTGTAAATAAACAGTCTCACTGGTTAATGATCTCTGCCTGTACCTCAGTGGTCAAGGACCTGGGACTGTACCTTAGTGGCTACAGATCTGAGACTGTGGTAGGTCAGTAATTAAGGACCTTTGACTGTGGTAGCTCAGTATTTAAGGTACCGCGACTGTGGTAGCTCAGTGGCTAAGGATCTGAGACTGTGGTAGCTCAGTGGATAAGGACCTTTGACTGTGGTAGGTCAGTAGTTAAAGACCTGTGATTGTGGTAGGTCAGTGGTTGAAGA